>CM061063.1:52129194-52708913 GCA_030762895.1 Sophora flavescens
GCTTGGATTTGCTTGAACCAATGATAGTGGGAAACCGAAAACGATGGGTTAATCGTCTTTAGTTTATTTACTATTCTCTTTAACTGCTTTGTTTTCATTGTTTTGTTTTCTTTATTTTATTTCAATCCAAACAACCCCCCAAAATTAATTTTCTGTTAATAATAACAACGCCTAAGAGTCCTTGAGAGACGACATCCGAGTTGTCGCTTCCCTATCTACATTATTTTTGTAAACGCTCGTTCTTTTTGGCGCGTGGTGACAGCGCGTTCAAAAATTGGCGCCGTTGCCGGGGACTCTTGTTTGTTGTTATTAGCAGAAAATAAAATTTAAAAAAAAAAAGAAAGAAAGAAAGAAAAAAAAATTCTCTTTGCTGAATTGGTTTTGTCTGTATTGTCTGGTTGTTTGTTCCCCATGGATAATCACAGATATGGTTATATGCCTAATGTTTACTATGAACCACCACCATGTATATATTTTCCTGATTTTCTTGGTTTATCACACTGGTTGCCAAGGTTTAGTGGTTTTGCAGGTGAAAATCCGCAGGAGCATCTGAGGGAATTCCAGATTGCTTGCTCTATAATGCTGAGACCTGCAGGAATAACAGAAGACCACATCAAGATGGAAGCTTTCCAGTTCTCACTTGAAGGTGCTGCAAGAGATTGGTTGTATTGTCTTGATGAGAATTCCATCTCAAGCTGGTTTGATTTGAAGGAGGCCTTCCTGTTTAGATACTATCCTAGCCAAGTGACCACCTCTGCACCTTCCGAACCTTCACAGAGCACCTTGGATGAGATTGCTTGTATGCTACAACAAATGGCTGAGAACACTCAACGGATGATGGAAGAGAATAATCAACGGTTGGCACAACAAAATCTTGAATTTCAACAGAGGATGGAGGCTGAATACCAGAGGGGAGAAGCTGAATCTCAGAAGTTGGCCATGCAAAGTGATCAAATTGTCGCCAACTCGGCTGCAATGCTAACTCCACAGCCCCTTGAAGAACTTACAGAGTCACAAGTTATTCTTGAAGATACTTCTGATGATGATTGTGATAATATTTCTGTTGATGATGAATTGTGTGTTGAATCCCCTGATTCTAATTCATGTTATTGTGATGGCACTGCTTTGTGTGTAGACTGTTATGCAAATTTAATCTTTTCAGGAAACACAGAAAATGAGGATCAGGAGGATCAAGAGGACATATGCTTCCCCGTGCTTGAGGATAATGAAGAACCTTTGGAAGTAGATGATTCAAGTAAAACAATTGCATGTGTTGAGAGTAATGGGGTGGATGAATTAATTGCTGAATTTCCAGACATTCAGAATTTTACTGATTCATTTTATTGTGATATATGTACTGACTCTACTAACTCTAACTTTTGTGTGGTGTGTGCTGAAATTTCTGCATGTATAGCAGGTGATGAATTTGTTCGTGCAGTAAATGAAGAAAATGCAGAATTTGAAGCAGCACCAGTAACCCCAGCTAACTGTTTGCCACCTCCCCCTGTGGAACCTAAAGCTCTGGATTTTGCACCCTTGGATTTTGCACCATGGCCAGTCCAAGAGGTTGAGCCCCACTTCTATTGGGGAGACTTTGTAGATAAAGAGGTCAGCTGTGACCCGAAGGGGAGTGAGAAGTCCGTCGCACTCGGCGAAGTCATCATAATTGTCAAGTGCTCACTCCCACATCAAGGCTGCAAGTTAGGGAAGCATGGAATGAGCTTCCATCCTTTGGCTGCCACGTGGGACTTATGTTACAGACAGTGGGATCCTGGCGGAACCGCCCTCCAATGAGTTTTCCTTTCCCTCACTCTGATTTTATTGTTATGTTGTTTTATTGGGGACAATGTATGTTTTAAGTGTGGGGGAGGGAACTAGTTGTAGTTTTTCCTTTTCTTTGAATAAAGCTCTTGAATAATTTGAGAAGCTCAGGAGTTGTGTTGAGTCTGGTATTGGCAAGTTTGATGGATTTGGTTGAATTTGCATAGATGGATTGCATGATAGTGTTGACTGTTTTCCCCCTAGATTTTGAAATTTTTTTTGAAAATTGATCCCCATGTGATTGAAAACTGAACTTTGAGATTTTGTTATGATGGCATGATTTTTGATAAGTTTGGGGTGATAGGAAGCACACACTAGGGATAAAATCTCTGTCAAACAATTTGCATAAATGTCCAGGTGAGGTTTTGAGCCTCCAACATGTTTTTGACTGTGTGAAAATCACTTTTGATTGCACTTTCCTGAATTTGCTTGAATCTCTTTATGATTTGCATGATTATGTGTTTGCTTCATATGATTTAGGCATTTTCTTTGTAAATAGCTACTTAGCCTAAAATAACAATTCCTAATGCATGTTCCCTAGTTAGCCCCATTGAGCCTATTAGCCTGTTAATTCTTGATAACCTAATGTTATAAACCCAAAAATCTGGAAAACCATGTTAACCCGATCTTAGGATTAGGAGAGCATGGAATCTTAGAATGGGTGCAAGAAACTAAAGTTTGGGGTGGCTGCAAGGTGTAATATGTTGTTTGGGATTGAGAAAAAAATTTATGTCAAAAAAAAATTGTGAAAAATGAAAAAAAAAAAAGTATTAGAATAAATGGCTGTAGTCACCCATTGCAAATGAAAAGAAAATTAAGAAAGGAACTTGAGTGAATTTCAAAGTGTAAATAATGTTCATGCTCTCTTAGTTCCTAGGGTCTTCAGCCTAGTTCCTTTGTATATCCTACCCTTAGCCAGGCCCTATTACAACCCATAAAAGACCTTTTGATGTTGCTTGCATGTTTTCTGTGGGAATCATTTTGAGATGAAAATCAAATTTATGAGAAGTGCTCTTAAAAGTGAAACTGAGTGAATTGTTGATAACCTAGACACAAACTGAGCGATTGAGTGAAACACAAATTTCCCTTGTGAGGAAGGCAGTTGTTTGAATTTGGTGATCTCCCTTTTTTGTGTAACTTGGATCCCCTGCTTAGATTAATGATTGTTTGAATGATGAAATTCTTAATTGTTTGGAATAAATGATTGTGGGGATTACTTTGTTTGAAAGGGGGGAACATTGAAGGAAAAATCATTTTGTTGAATTGCTTGAAATCTGTGCGAAAGTTGATTGAATCTTTGAGCTTGCCAGGTCTTGAGTCTTTTTAAGTTTTTAAGTTTTAGTTTGCTTGGGGACAAGCAAAGTTTAAGTTTGGGGTATTTTGATGAGTGATGAGCCTCTGTTTGACTGGTTTTATAACTAGTAAAGACCTGGGCTTTGTGCTAATTTTATACCATTTTTACCCAAATTAGACTTGATTGTTCCTAAGTAGTATTTCGAGTCTGTAAATTGTTTTTATGTTAATTTAGTTGTTTTAGAGTTGAATAAAGTATTTACTTTTATTTTCTATTTTCAGGTTAATAAAAAGTAATAAATCTGGAGCCACTCGCCCCGCGAATAATCTCTCGCCCCGCGAGTATTGCAACCATGAAAAAGTCAGAGATGATCACGGCTTGCCCGTGTTGAAGATCACAGCCGTGGCAATTCTGAAGTTGAAGAGTTCGCCCCGCGAGCAATCCTTCGCCTCGCGAGTCTTGGAAGATCAGAAGCCATCACGGTTTGGGCGTGTTGAATGCCACGGGCGTAACAGGTTGGAAGGCGAGGAGTTCGCCTCGCGAATGATGTGCTCGCCTCGCGAGAAGACAAAGAGTTGCAGACCTTTCATGTAATTCGCCTCGCGAGAAGTGCTTCGCCTCGCGAGTACTCGACTCCGAAACGTGTATATAAGCGGTCTTAGGCGAGAAATGAAGGGGTGGTCGAATTAGCCGTTTTGGCTAGTTTTCGAGCTAATCTTAGTTAGTCTTTTGTTTTCTTTTTAGTTATGTTTTGTTTTCCTTTTGTAATGGAGAGCTAGTCTCCTAGATTAATCTCTTGCAATTGGTTTCTATTAATACTTGAGGTTCTGTATTCCCTAGTTTATTTTCTTTTCTCTTTTCAATGCCATGTTTGTATATTTCTGTTTGTTTAATTCGGGAGTATATTGTGTTGTATTGATTCATTTGATGATGCTATGTTCCTATATATAATCGCGTTTGTTTAATTCGCGTGTGTTCGTTTCGTGTTCGTTTAGTTCACGAAGGGCTTAACCCCGTTTGTTTAATTCGGGAATAGGAACATACATCCGTAGTAGTGGTTTCGTTTGTTAACTATTTCTACAGCCGGGAGGGGATTAGAATAGGCTTGGATTTATTTGAACCAATGATAGTGGGAAACCAAGAACAGTAGGTTAATCGCTTTAGCTTATTTGGTAACTGCTCTATTTTCTTGCCTTGTTTTCTGTTTTGTTTCTTTAATTTAGTTTCCAATCTCAAAACCCCAAATTCTAACTTTTTCTAACTTTTCTGTTAATAATAACAACACCTAAAAGAGTCCTTGAGAGACGATCCGAGTTGTCGCTCTATACTACATTATTTTGTAAACGCTCGTTCTTTTTGGCGCGTGGCGGACAATGTGGTCAAAAATTGGCGCCGTTTAGGGGACTCGGTTTGTTGTTATTAGCAAAAAATAAAAAAAATAAAATATTTTGCTGAATTTGTCTGGTTATGGATCTTACTGATAAGCTCACTTATTTGAAGCAATTGTTTCAGCAGACACAGTTTTGTGGCATGTGCGGCTCTCCTGAGCACCTGTATGAGGCGTGCCCCATTCTGACAAATGCTACTTATTGGCCTCGAGCTTATATATTCCATCCTGACAATCAAGGCAAAAAGCTTGAGGATAATGAAGAACCTACAGAGGCACAATTTATTCTTGAAAATACCTCTGAGGATGAGTCTGATACTGATACTTCTGTTACTGAATTGTGTGTTGAATCCCCTGATGATTGTTATTGTGATGGCAATGCTTTGTGTGTAGATTGCTATTTTGAAAGGTATGTTAAGCAAAGCATCCATATGGATCAGGAGGATCAAGAGAACATCTGCCCCCCCATGCCTGAAGATAAAGAAGAACCTTTGGGAGTAGATGATTCAAGTAAAACAATTGAACGTGTTGAGAGTAGAGGGGTGGATGATGAACTAATTGCAGAATTTCCAAACATTGTAGATTTTTCTGATTCATTTTCTTGTAATATATGTACTAACTCTAACCTTTGTTTGGTGTGTGCTGAAATTTCTGCGTGTATAGCAGGTGAAAAATTTGTTAGTGCAGTGGATGAAGACATTGCAGAAGTTGAAGCAGCACCGGTAACCGTTTCTAACTGTTTGCCACCTCCCCCTGAGGAACCAGTGATGGAGTTTAAGCCCTTGGATCTTGCACCATGGCCAGTCCAAGTGGTTGAACCCCACTTCTATTGGGGAGATTTTATTGAGAAGGAGGTCATCTGTGACCTGAAGGGGAGTGAGAAGTCCGCCGCACTCGGCGAGGTTATCATAGTTATCAAGCGCTCACCTCCGCATCAAAGCTGCAAGTTAGGGAGGCTTGGAATGAACTTCAGTCCTTTGGCCACCACGTGGGACTTATGTTACAAGCAGTGGGATCCTGGTGGAACCGCCTCTGAATGAGTTTTCTTAACCCTTTCTCCTTTTTAATTTTCTTTTGCTTTACTTTAATTCTGTTTTGTTTTGAATAATGCTCCTGAATAATTTGAGAAGCTCAGGAGTTGTGTTTAAGTCTAGTATTGGCAAGTTTATTGGATTTGATTAATTTTTGCATAGATGATTGCATGATAGTGTTGACTGTTTTCTCCCTAGGATTTGAAAATTTTTTGAAAAATGATCCCCATATGACTGAAAACTGAACTTTGAGATTTTATTATGATGGCATGATTTATGATAAGTTTGGGGTGATAGGAAGCACACACTAGGGATAGAATCTCTGTCAAATAATTTGCAAAAATGTCTAGGTGAGGTTTTGAGCCTCCAACATGTTTTTGACTGTGTGAAAATCACTTTTTAAGTTGCACTTCCCTGGATTTGATTGAATCTCTTTTTGGTTTGCATGATTATGTGTTTGCTTCAGATGATTTAGGCATTTTCTTTGTAAATAGCTACTTAGCCTAAAAATAACCAATTCCTAATGCATGTTCCCTAGTTAGCCCCATTGAGCCTATTAGCCTGTTAATTCTTGATAACCTAATGTTATAAGCCCAAAAATCTGGAAAACCATGTTAACCCGATCTTAGGATTAGGAGAGCATGTAATCTTAGAATGGGTGCAAGAAACTAAGTTTGGGGTGGCTACGAGGTGCAATATGTTGTTGGAATTGAGAAAAAAAAAAAAGAGAAAAAAAAAAAAAAAGTTGGAGCCAAAGGCTTGTGAAAGAAAAAGTGTACAAATGTTGAAAAAAAAAAAAAAAAGAAAAAAATAATAAAAAAATGCCAGAAAGGCTGTTTGAATAAAAAGGCTGTAGCCACCCAGAAGTGTAAAGAAAATTAAGAAAGGAACTTGAGTGAATTTCAAAGTGTAAATAATGTTCATGCTCTCTTAGTTCCTAGGGTCTTCAGCCTAGTTTCCTTTGTATATCCTACCCTTAGCCAGGCCCCATTACAACCCATAAAAGACCTTTTGATGTTGCTTGCATATTTTCTGTGGGAATCATTTTGAGATGAAAATCAAATTTATGGGAAGTGCTCTTAAAAGTGAAAATTGAGTGAAAATGTTAGCCTGACAAAAATTGAGTGATTGAGTGAACATAAATTTCCCTTGTGAGGAAGGCAGTTGTTTGATTTTGGTGATCTCTCTTTTATGTGTAACTTAGACCCCCTGCTTTGATTAATGATTGTTTGAATTATGAAACTCTCAACTGTTTAGAATAAATGAATGTGGGGATTGATTTGTTTGAAAGGGGGAACATTGAAAGAAAAATTCTTTTGAAAAATTGCTTGAAATCTATGGAAAGTTGATTGAATTCTTAGGCTTGCCATGTTTTGCCAGGTCTTGAGTCTTTTTAAGTTTTTGAGTGTAGTTTGCTTGGGGACAAGCAAAGTTTAAGTTTGGGGTATTTTGATGAGCCTCTGTTTGACTGGTTTTATAACTAGTAAAGACCTGGGCTTTGTGCTAATTTTATACCATTTTTACCCAAATTAGACTTGATTGTTCCTAAGTAGTATTTCGAGTCTGTAAATTGTTTTTATGTTAATTTAGTTGTTTTAGAGTTGAATAAAGTATTTACTTTTATTTTCTATTTTCAGGTTAATAAAAAGTAATAAATCTGGAGCCACTCGCCCCGCGAATAATCTCTCGCCCCGCGAGTATTGCAACCATGAAAAAGTCAGAGATGATCACGGCTTGCCCGTGTTGAAGATCACAGCCGTGGCAATTCTGAAGTTGAAGAGTTCGCCCCGCGAGCAATCCTTCGCCTCGCGAGTCTTGGAAGATCAGAAGCCATCACGGTTTGGGCGTGTTGAATGCCACGGGCGTAACAGTTGGAAGCTGAGGAGTTCGCCTCGCGAATGATGTGCTGCTCGCCTCGCGAGAAGACAAAGAGTTGCAGACCTTTCATGTAATTCGCCTCGCGAGAAGTGCTTCGCCTCGCGAGTACTCGACTCGAGAAACGTGTATATAAGCGGTCTTAGGCGAGAAATGAAGGGGTGGTCGAATTAGCTGATTTTGGCTAGTTTCGAGCTAATCTTAGTTAGTCTTTTGTTTTCTTTTTAGTTATGTTTTGTTTTCCTTGTGTAATGGAGAGCTAGTCTCCTAGATTAATCTACTGCAATTGGTTTCTATTAATACTTGAGGTTCTGTATTCCCTAGTTTATTTTCTTTTCTCTTTTCAATGCCATGTCTGTATATTTCTGTTTGTTTAATTCAGGAGTATATTGTGTTGTATTGATTCATTTCGGTGATGCTATGTTCCTATATATAATCGCGTTTGTTTAATTCGCGTGTGTTCGTTTCGTGTTCGTTTAGTTCACGAAGGGCTTAACCCCGTTTGTTTAATTCGGGAATAGGAACATACATCCGTAGTAGTGGTTTCGTTTGTTAACTATTTCTACAGCCGGGAGGGGATTAGAATAGGCTTGGATTTATTTGAACCAATGATAGTGGGAAACCAAGAACAGTAGGTTAATCGCTTTAGCTTATTTGGTAACTGCTCTATTTTCTTGCCTTGTTTTCTGTTTTGTTTCTTTAATTTAGTTTCCAATCTCAAAACCCCAAATTCTAACTTTTTCTAACTTTTCTGTTAATAATAACAACACCTAAAAGAGTCCTTGAGAGACGATCCGAGTTGTCGCTCTATACTACATTATTTTGTAAACGCTCGTTCTTTTTGGCGCGTGGCGACAGCGCGGTCAATGAGCCTCTGTTTGACTGGTTTTATAACTAGTAAAGACCTTGGCTTTGTGCTAATTTTATATCATTTTCACTCAAATTAGACTTGATTGTCCTTAAGTAGTATTTTGAGTCTGTAAAGTGTTTTTAGGTTAATTTAGTTGATTTAGAGTTAAATAAAGTACTTATGTTATTTTCTGTTTTTCAGGTTAATAAAAAGGAATAAATGATGTTCGCCCCGCGAAGAAGCTCTCGCCCCGCGAGTCACCCAGCCCTGAAAAGTCAGAAACGATCACGGTTTACCCGTGTTGAAGATCACGGCTGTGGCAGTTTTGAAGTTGAAGAGTCTCGCCTCGCGAGCATACATTCGCCTCGCGAGCCCCTGGAAGTCAGAAAGCATCACGGTTGGCCCCTGATGTTCATAACGGGCGTAACAGAAGACTTTTCAGATTCTCGCCTCGCGAAGGTGTGTTCGCCTCGCGAGAATACCAAAGGTTGCAGACTGTTCATAAGATTCGCGTCGCGAGAGAGGCTTCGCCTCGCGAGAAAGCTGATTCCAGAAATTGTATTTAAGCGTTTTAGACAGAACTGAAGGGAGAAGTCAGAGTTAGCCAGTTTTGGCTAGTCTTAGACAGTAGTAGTAGCTTTCAGTAGTTTAATTCTTGTCTTTTGTTTTCCCTTTGTAATGGAGAACTAGTCTCCTAGATTAATCTACTGGGATTGGTTTCAATTACACTTGAGGTTCTGGATTTCCTATTTGAATTGCTATTCCTTTTCAGTACTGTTCTATATGTTTCTGTTTGCTTAATTCAGATATGTATAGGATTAGTATTGATTTATTTCGATGATTGTATGTTCCTGTATATAATCGCGTTTGCTTAATTCGCGTGTGTTCAATCATGTTCGCTTAGTTCATGAGTGCTTCACCCCGTTTGCTTAATTCGGGAATAGGAATATATGTCTCGTAGTATTGATTTCGCTTGTAAATTGATGCTACAATCGGAAAGGGTTTAGAATCTGCTTAGGGCTTGGATTTGCTTGAACCAATGATAGTGGGAAACCGAGAACAGTAGGTTAATCGTCTTTAGTTTATTTACTATTCTCTTTAACTGCTTTGTTTTCATTGTTTTATTTTCTTTATTTTATTTCAATCCAAACAACCCCCCAAAATTAATTTTCTGTTAATAATGACAACGCCTAAGAGTCCTTGAGAGACGACATCCGAGTTGTCGCTTCCCTGTCTACATTATTTTTGTAAACGCTCGTTCTTTTTGGCGCGTGGCGACAGCGCGTTCAATTACTTAAAAAGATATAATCTTTTGTCCAATTAAACTTGCAGATATTCAACAATCCAACTCCATTATCTGATTCCGACATCAACAACATAAGGAGGCGTTGGGCAACTTTCTTTCTTGAAGTGTACCAACCATAGTTTGTATATATATATATATATATATATATATATATATATATATATATATATATATATATATATATAGTTAGTTTAAAAACTTATCATGTACTAGCTATATTGTATTTTTGACTGATCATATGTATTTTGATATGAAATCTATAATATATCATGTAGCTTTTTGGTTTGTAATTATCTTTATTGTCTGAATGTAATTGAACATACAAATGTATTGTCCAGTATATATTATATAATTGTGTTTTTGTTGTACAAAAGTGATTGTTGAGAATATTTAGAGTATGTTATTTTGGTATTGATCTGCATTATTACTGAAACAGTGAAAAAGAATGATAGAAATGTAAATAAAAGTTTCAAAAAAATATATTAGACTTTACACATCGATTTTAAAACTTTAAAACCGATGTGGAAATTGAAATTTCCACATCGGTTTTCAAGAAAATCGATGTGTAAAGTCTAATTTTTACATCGGTTTTTTTAAAACCGATGTGGAAAGTGATATTTCCAATAATTTACCAATTAACAAATGAACTTTTCACATCGGTTTATGTAAAAACCGCTGTTAAAAATGTACTTTACACATCGGTTTTAAAACCGATGTGAAAAGTGGCAATAAACAACATCGGTCTTTTCAACATCAGTTTGAAAACTGATGTGAAAAGCCAAAAATAACCGATGTGAAATCCTTTTTCTGCTCAAATCATAATTCATTTCTAAATACGATATAATCATTTACTGACATTGCCATTGATTTGAGAATACAATGTCTAACCAATTCTGGGCACATACAATATCTAACTTTTTTATTTTTTTATTTTGGGTACAAACGATATATAACTAATTGTGTTGTGAGTAAAAGATACAGTACATAAATTACTTTTAAGTAAAATTCTTCCAGTATCTTTTAATTTTGTGAGGTTATCGGTATCTTTTTTTTTTTTTTTTTGGTGTAGCATCGATATCTTTATTAATTTGTAGTTAACATTTAATTATGTATCACATTTTATTGAAATATAAATAATAGATATAATTTATTGTATTTACGAGTGTAAACAAGTAGAGTCGAACTAAACATTTGAAACTTGAATTTGGCTTCTGAAAAGATAAGTTGTTCAAGCTTGACTTGCTTATTTACATGAGTCTAACTAAAAGTCTGAGATTGGCTTATTAAAAAAGAGTTAAATTTGAGCTTGACTTGTGTAGCTCATTTACAAATTAATTACTTATCCATTTATAATTTTTTTCCTTAAGTTTTTTTTGTAAGTTTATCAATTTAGTATTTAATAAAGAATTTAATATTATATGATAATTTAAAAATAAAAATATGTGCTTATCATGTGAAGTGAGTGGGAAACCGAAAAACAATTAAAACCCTGATTTTTTACCTTATTATTTATTATTTATTTTAAAATAAATTATAACCCTACGTTTTAGCTTACAAATAAAAAAATCATAAAAATTATCATTAGAAAACTATACAAACCTGTTGTATGTCGACCATGTAAGGAGTTCAACTCATTTACAGCTATAATTGTATTCATATTTCAATAAATAAAACAAATAGATAGATATTAATCATTAATAGTAAAAGAAGTCCTTATTGTGAGCAATATTTTGGCAAGCACACACCCAACACATTACACATACCAATGATGAAGTGACCCTCATTAAAATAACAGTTTTAATAATTGTCAATAATAATTAATAATTATAAATAAAAAGTTATTTATTTTTTTATAAATGTCACATGACATTAAAAAATTATATTTAATGTCATATGATAGTGCTAATGTGACGATCCGTTTTTGTGTGTAAAGTCCATTAAAACTTGTTTTATGACTCTCTACAGTAAGTCCAATAAGCTAGCTTATAACTTATTTGATTAGCTTATAAGCTTGTTTGACTCAGATGGATGTGTTTGGTAAACAAACTTATCTCATTATCTTATAAATTTTCTCAAAAGTTATTTTATTTAGGTTATGACTTATAGCTTATTAACTTTTCTCTCATTTTTATCCTTATTAACATAATGAAATTTCAACTTTACCATGTCTCTCATAAATATATCATTTTATGTCATTTTAAATTTGTAAGTTAGTTTAACTACTAATTTCAACAAACACTTCAAGCCCAATCAATTAGCTTTTCAGCTATCAATTGTCAACTAAAAATTAGTTTAACAACTATTTTTAACAAATAGAACCTACTAGTATTTTTTCACCCGTGCGATGCACGGGTCATCAATTACTATTATTATTGATAGCATTGTTATCATTAATAACTTGAATTGTGTCTCTATATCTACCAAACTTTTTTTTCTTTATCCCAAAATAAATCCACCACGTCAAACATTTTATTTACTTATTTCACACTTTGCTTTCAATATTTCCTTTCCACCCATAATGGTGGTACTCATTCATCTTCAAGGCTTTTTATTTATAGCTTGAAACAATTTTATCTATAATTGGAGTGCAGAGAATTGAATATTATTTTTATTTTAAAATGATATTACAATACGTAATGTAACACTATGTGTTAAGTGTTCCTCTTTGATTATTGCTAATGATCAACTAATCATCTTAAATCATGTGGTGCTGACACATGTCCCTTTATTAGAAAATCAGCAATTCCCCTTATTAATTAGTATAGATATAGATTTATTATTTAAAACAGAAAAAAAAAAAACAAAAGCAAGGATGTAGAAAAAATAGATTAGAAAATATGAATAGCTATGCCTCTATTTATGTTAATTCAAAGATTGTCGTGTTTGACTCCCAAAACAGTGTACCTTTACCGGTTTGTAAATATTTTAAAACAAAAATATATATAAATTTTAGAAGAAAAAAAAATTCATCACTTGACATGTGACTTGCATCATTGTGCTACACTAAAATCAGCATTTCCCCTTATTAATTAGTATAGATATATATTTATTATTTAAAATAGAAAAAACAAAGGCAAGGTTGTAGCCAAAAAAAAAAATTCAAAATATGAATAGCCCTGCCTCTATTTACGTCAATACAGAGATTGCCGTGTTTGACTCCCAAAACAATGTACCTTTACCGGTTTGTAAATATTTTAAAACAAAAAATATATAAATTTTAAAAAATAAATGAAATAATAATAAAAATATTTCATAACTTGACACGTGGCTTGCACCATTGTGCTACACTAAAATCAGAATTTCCCCTTATCAATTAGGAAAGATATAGATTTATTATTGGTTTTGTTTGATTAGGTTCGAACCGGAAAATGTTACAATATATATATATATATATATATATATATATATATATATATATATAATATAAAATAAACAATGTACCTTTACAGGTTTGTAAATATTTTAAAACAAAAATATATAAATTTTAGAAAATAAATAAAATAATAATAAAAATATTTCATAACTTGACACGTGGCTTGCACCATTGTGCTGCACTAAAATCAGAATTCCCCTTATAAATTAGTATAGATATATATTTATTATTGGTTTGGTTTGATTCGGTTCGAACCCGAAAATATTAAAATATATATATATATATATATATATATAAATAAAAAATATATAAAATTTTAAATTTTAAACTATTAAATTATATATACATTAAAATATAAGTATATAAAAATTAAAACATCAAGAACATGACAACTTGACTTTTACTATTTGTCAATTTATGATTGGTTGACAGTGTAAAAAAACTTTACACTGTCAGTATATACAAATAAATTCAAAAAAAAAGTATTAGGAAAAAATTTATTAGAAAAAAATGTTAAAAATTAAGGAAAACGGAAAAAAAAATAAAATAAAAATTCTTTAAAAAATTTTTAAAAAAGTAAACAAAATTTAAAATTCTAAAAAAAAAAATAAACGTAAAAAAAACTTTAAAAAAACTAAAAAATAATACTTTTTTTAAAAAAAAATAATTTTTTTTTAAAAAAGTCAAAAAATCATGCCGCCGACACCTGAATATACAGTAAAAATATATCCCCACCTTTTATATTAGTATAAATATCTTTCTCTTTCATTAAAAATAAATTTAATTGGATCCTAATCAGTTTAGTACCAAGCTTTACACCAAAAAAAAGTTTAGTACCATGCTTGGTGGGCATAGCACGCTCTAGGGGTGTGCAAAACCCGATCCGACTCTAGAACTAGTCTCAACTCGTGATGTTCGGGTCGAGTCTGACCCTAACCCGCAGAAGAGAAGGGATGAACCCGCGTTCCATTTTGTAACCCGACGTCGGGTTAGAGACGGGTCCGGGTTGACCTTCGGGTTATCCAACCTATCCCATATAATTAAAACCTACTTGTATCTCTCCCTAGAATACGTTTCACAGACGGTCACTAAGAAAGAAGTATGAAGTAAATTATCAAACTTCAACTCTCACATCTCACGTCTCACACTAGCCCAATTGGTAACATGAGCATCAAGGAAGCATCTAACAAAATGATTTATTTGTTGATATTTTGTATCATCTAGTTTTGGGTCAATTGGTGATTTTTAGGTAACATTTTTTGCTGATATTTTGCCTTCTAAAAAAAATTTAACACTTTCTCACTCGTAGAATTTTTTTTTACAAAGAGTCTATTTAACTTCAAGTCAACCCGATCCCGTCTCATTTGAACCCGATCTTAAACCAACTTACATATAACTGAATTCCTTCGAGTCTAGGAATGAATTAGGATTCAAAAATTTGATCCTATCAATATTTAGGACCAAATAAAATATAAGTATACCCAACCCAACCCAACCCAACTCATCATTTATTCATCCCTTGCACGACCGCATAAACACTGAAATGTATAGTTCATTAATTAATTGATTAAAAGAAAAAGAACGATGAATAGGCGTGGGAAAGACGTAATGGCCTGCGTGAGAGTGAGCATATGCCGTTTGGTACCATGCTTGATGGGTGGTGGCCATAAAACGACCGCATAAATACTAAAATGTATTAGGATTAAAGATGAGGATTGAAGATTCCAAATGATTTACATTTCAAAAGTATACAAAAGAAAGTGATTGGAGGGAAACTTTCATTGTCACGGATATTATTTTTTCAATAGTATAAATTATGAGTTTAATTTATATTTATTATTAAAATAAAGTTTTTTATTCCATCAAACAATAAAAATCATGATATGAATAATTTTAACATAATTGGGATAAAAATCAAATACTTTTATTGATGTGTCAAACATTTTTATACCCTTTCATTTTATTTTATATGCATTATATAAAAATGTCAACTCACTAATTGATTTAAGGATAAATATATTCATACTTTTTTTAAGGCAAATATATTTATACTTATTCATCAAACAATCAACGCGTTCTCTCCTTTCTTAGGCTACATTGTATATACTCTATCTTATTTTCAAATCATACTTTGAAGAGAGAGTAAAATGTGATCCAATAAAAAAAAGTAATATTATTTCTACAACTAGATTTTGATAATTGGACTGATAACTATGATATTTGGTTAACACAGTTCAAATATATGGTTAATTACGTTCTATAATTGGTTAATGAGTTGTGACACCTTATTACAACAATTAATCATCCACTGAATGTAATTAATCACGTATTTGAACTGCATTAACCACAATTTTCAGGTGCTGAACATTTTACTTTACTGTAGGCATGTATATTTGAACACCTGAAAATCGTGGTTAGTGCAGTTCAAATATGTGGTTAACCACGTTCAGTGAACTGCATTAACCAGATATCGCAGTTGTTGCCCTGGTTGTCAAAATCCAGTTGTACAAATAACATTACTGATAAAAAAATGTGTTAAAAAAATAAACAAAAAATATATTATTAGCCTTTCTTTTTAATCATTTGATGGCTGTGGTATTTTTTAACATGAGTTTAATTGACATATATTGTCGGTGTAAAGTTTTTTACACCGTCAATCAATAAAAAAATCAAGCTATAGATGACTATTAAGATAGTTGGGATAAGAGTGAAAAAATCTTAATGAGGTGTCAATTTCTGATTGATTGACAATATAAAAAATCTTTATACTATCAGTATATATCAATTAAATCCTTTTAACATAAAGTATAACTTTTTATAAGTTTATTTACACTTTTTCAAACTCAATATTTAAATCACGGATAGCATATAAATTTTTTTTTTTTTGAGGAAATCATATAATTTATTCTTAATAAAGCAGAGGTGTTATTATGGATCCTGTCTAGGACCGGACAAAAACCGAGTCCCGACCCGAACCCGAACCCGAACCCGAACCCGAACCCGAAAAACCGAGTTAAAAAAACTGTCTTTGGGTGGGTCGGGTCGGTCATCGGGTCGACGGATTGGCAGACTCAGTTTCAAACGACTTGAATCGGGCGGGTGCGGGTCTAGAAATTTTTTTCCGTCGGAACCCGTATCCGACCGAATAGGAAGAGTTGCTTTATTAACTACATTTATTATTAGTACTTATATCATTTCATTTGCACAGATTCACTGCTTTTTTCACATGTATTCCCATAACCTGATAACCCCATCCCACTATCCAACACAAACTACACAGTAGCCAATGCACATATATCAGAAAGTTTCTCCATTATCAAAGTAGAGTTGAGTTTCTAGACTAAAAGTACACGTCTAACATCAACCCTGTCAGCATTAATATTGATGTTTTCAAAAAAATAAAAAACATTAACACATTATGTTTTCAAAAAAAAAAATTTAAAAAACATTGATATCATCGTAAAAAAAACACAAAATGCACACATTTCTCACTCATTCAGTCATTCTTCGGAGTCACCTTCACAAAAAGTCAAAAACCCTCAGTCTCACCATTATCGAATCTCTTCTGCTTCTTGTAACTCCAGATCTGCCCAAGCCTAACTCCGGCCAGCACCGTCCTCGCCGTGACGACCGTCGTCCAGATCTGCTTCTTCCCGCTTTCGTCCAGTCGTCCGTGTTCTGCTTTCTCCCGCGTGGCGGTGGTCGCAAGCCAGAGTAGCAACTCCTTGAATCCCTCTACGACCAAGGTGGCCGCTCGTGCTCCAGCTCGTCCAGACCAAGAGCAAGCCTGACGGCTCTGACGAGGGCGAGTTCCTCCATGCCCCCATCAATAGGAGCCATCACCTCTCCCGACCCCACTCTACGGCCAAGCCCCACAGCACGAAATGGGAGATCTCCGACGTCCGACCAATCTTGAAGATCTGTGATTATGATATTATGTATTCTGATTCTCCTTCTTTTTCTTTTCACAATTTTTTGTCTATTTGTTTAAAACCGTCGAAACCGCCAGAAACCGCCCCGCCACCCACTGAATCCGCCACCCGCCAAAACCGACCCTCAAACGGACGGGAACGGATGGCATATTACCATAGTCGGTTTTGGTCGGATTGTGATTTTTTGGCCCGAAACCGACCGCTGTCCACCCCTAATCCTGTCAAATGAGCCGATCGGAAAAACTCATTATAAAGTATGACTCGGGTTTTAAAAATTCAAATTCGATACTGTTTTGACCGAGCTCAACCTAAGAAATAGTTGGCTTTATGTAAGCTTCACAATCAGTAAATATCCATTGCTATATATCAATTTGGTTCTTAAAATTATTTAAATTTCAAAAGCGTCCCTGAATAATAAATTAATATTAATTTAGTTCTTCAGTTTACTCACTTAATATCAATTAAGTCCCTGACACTGTAAACTTAATATCAATTTAGTCCATATGATTTTTAATGGAGGAACTAAGTTGATCACCGTTTTATAATTTCATGGACTAATTTGAAATTTCGATAATTTTAGGAATCAGGTTGATACTACTTCACAATTTTATGGACCAAATTGAATATTTACTCGTTTCATAATGGACTAGGCCAGTCCAGTAGCCGATATTTTTTTTATTCATTAATATTATTTGTTACAAAAAAAATATATATGTCATGTATTATAACTGTTTACTGTTTTTTACTTTTTTTTAACGCCAAAGCTGGTGCTTCCATAAATTCAAGCCGTGCGGCACTGTAAAAATTAATATCAACACAACTATTTTGTTTTGACCCACCCTAATCAGGGCATTGCATCCAAAGTGGGTTCATGGAGTATTTCCATAAGTTTAGATCGTTTAGATTTGTTATGAGATTAATTTTCACTTAAGTGCTTATTCATATTTAAGCTTATTTGTTTCTCCCCAAAGATGGATTTTGTGAAATTTAAATTCAGGTTCTCCCTCTGTCACTCTGAATAACCAACTGAGACTATGGGGATATTAACACAACTATCTAACTGAGGCAAAAAGAAACATATTTAGCTTTTACTCTATTGCATGTTATATATAGTACAATTAGTATACGTCGTTTCCTGAATTTTTTATTTGTCAGAAACATAATTTTTAGGGTCTATTTGTTTTATTTTCAGTTTGCTGTTTTTATTTCTTATTTTTAGAAATAATTATAAAACTGTCACGTTGTTTTTATTATGTTTCCTATTTTTAAAAAAAATTGTACAAAAAACACTGAAATTCATTGTTTACTATATAAATATTTGGAAATAAAAAACAAAGTAAAAATGATATGATAATTTTTTGTATTATTTATAAAAATAAGGAATAAAAACAGGAAATTAATAACAAAACAAACGAATCCTGTATTCTCAACAAAAAACACGAGTACGTTTTCTTTCAAACAAATAAGCTAGTACATTTTCAACATGTAGAGCGGGCTGAAGGTCCAACCAAATTGGCCTGAACAAAATGTTCAGACGGGAAGAGAGAGATATCGAGCTTTTGAAAGAGCCAGGGCCCATGGAAATTAGCTCTGTTATGGTGGTAGGGGTGCCAATGCGCGATGCCCCTTTCAGGTATAGACTAGATTGCAATCTTTTTGGTATCAAAAGTGAAAGAAAAAAAAGGAAGAGGTGGTAAAAAAGTTAGGACATCCCTTGTTAGTATCATCCAAAGAAAAAAGAATACATATTTCCCTTTTGTTACTCGGTTGATGAAAAAAAATGCCTATAAATAAATAAAAATATACGTAAATATATGATGAAGTTTACAAATTTTTTTCCCCTTTCTTCATATCTCCATCCAAAATGGACAGTATAAGAAAATTTTAGGGCCCATGAAATTTCTTCCCTTCAAATCCTTTTTTGACTTGCATACCAAATGATGTAAGTTGAAAAGAAATTACCTCGGTGGGATAAGTAGTATATGGTATATATGACTTTGAAGTCATATATGCCGTGTACGACTTCACTTTTTTGGATTTATAATAAAATAAGAGAAGTTGTACCTGTCATGTATTACTTTCCTAGAAAAGGAATCATAACAAAAAGGAGTCGTACATTACAAGTACGATTTTTCTTATTTTATTATAAAACTCAAAAAGTGAAATCGTATACGACATATATAACTTCAAAGTCGTATATACCATATACGGACTTAACCCACTCAGATAATTTTTTTTCACCTTACACTATTTTGATAATTTTCTATATAAATTGTACTATGCAGGTCGAAAAACCTCTTTTTCTTTCAACTCGTATAATACATACCAAACAAGGGATGCATGCTTTGCTCGTTCCTTTTTTTTTTTCTTGCCACCCAAAATATGCATACAAACATACCAAGGATGTCCCATTCAATAGTTCCCTTTTTTTTTGGTCTTATTCAATATATTTCTAGGGCACCGCAGTTGCTTCATTATGGGCTCTGGCCATTGTTTGTAGGCCTTTCGGCCTTTGTGACTTCAGGCTTCCGTTTTTCAGATGTTCTAACCTCGTCTTCTGGCCCAAACAAAAAGGGAGCACTTCGGACGAGTCCTTGTTTAGACCCAAAAAGTACCGTATGGAAGGAATCCTTGCAGCATAAATTTTTATTGAAGAAAAAAAAAATCACATAATTTAATTTTAGTGAGTTTATTTTTCATATAATGTAAATATAAAAAAATATATTATTATTCTAGTCAAAAACCAAAACTCAATAGTGTCACTTCTGGTATTGGGCCTCTGTTGATTTGGCCCAATATTTTGACTCCTTCGTGTTGAACCGAATGGGGTACATGCGAAGACATTTCGATGCTTAAGTCGGCAATGGTCTTGCAAATAGTGTATAGGGTTTATGTAAATAGAAATTGCATGCCTTCCTCATTGGCAGAGGTTTGCTTATATACCTGTACTTTGGGCTCATCCTGATGACTCCAAGCATGTTGCCTCATGCTTCGTAACGTGCTTATCCTTCTAACTTAGTAGAATGGGATGTCCGTGATGATGGTTTTATGTTAATAATCGTGTGTGTCAAGAGGAAAAGGACGGTTGACGTGCATGGGGTTGACACGATTGGTTTCATCCCCGAGGTGGGAAAGTCCGATCCGTACGGAGACAGGTGGGGATTGGCCGAGCAATTTTGGTCGGCGAGAGCAGTTTTCCCGGCTCGTGGCGTTTTTCAGACTGGTTTTCGTTAGGTACAACCCTTCTTGGTCCAAAAGGGAGTAGGGCCTTGGACCTTGTCATTTTTGGACCGGAACAATTATGAACCAGTTATTATCACTACATATATGACTCATAAGGTTATTTATTTGAGCAATGCTAGCATCGTACTCTTAAACACACTCCTCTTAACACACATTGGGTGGATTTCACGTGGGGCCATATGTTTTGGTGGGTCTCACATGAAATCCATCCAATAATAGAGAGTGTGTTGACGAGGAGTGTGATAAAGAGTGTGATGCTAGTATTTTTCTAATTATTAAGGTTAAACATTTTTAATGGTGATATATGATTGATCCATAGTGTAGAAAACTTTTAAATTGAAAGTGTATTATAATTAAACCCAATTTTTTATTTAAAATTTAATTTCTTTGCACTGTCAGTATAAAGAAATTTTATATTGACATCCAGTAATATCTTAGCGAATCATC
This sequence comes from Sophora flavescens, assembly GCA_030762895.1. Taxonomy (NCBI): domain Eukaryota; kingdom Viridiplantae; phylum Streptophyta; class Magnoliopsida; order Fabales; family Fabaceae; genus Sophora; species Sophora flavescens. The sequence continues at coordinate 52,149,754 of CM061063.1, forward strand.
ATTATTGTTATTTATCTCTCTTAATTATTAAAATAAAAGTAAAATATGTCAAAATGTTAATGAATGTCAGTGTAAATTTTTTACAGTGACAATACATACTACTCTAAACTACTTTAATCCTTTTATTCATTGTTGATGTAAATTTTTTTACACTAGCCATTTTTTTATATGTCAGTGTAAATGTTTTTATACTAGCAATTTTTTTATATGGTAAAAGCCATCAATTGAACCCCTAATCACTTATTCAGAGGGTCCGAACTTATCACCACTAATACTAATAACGCTTGGCAAAGGATAGGGGTTTGTAATTCATGGATAGAGCACCAATCTCAATTTATTTTACCGTTGTCACTTTCTTATTTTATTTTTATTGAATAAAATTTCATTTCAAATAGAAGAAAAATAAGAAAATAAATTTACGTTACATATATACTCACTTCGGACTCAATTATAAGCAAAAAAATACTTATATTTGGTCAACTCAAATATAAGCAAAATTCAACCAATTTAACCGTAAGGATTTGCGTGTAGCAGGAAAATAATAGGTACAGTATAAAGAGTATATAGTGTATAAAAGGAAAAAAAAGACTCCTTTAGAGGGGAGTTATCATCCTGACACAAGCAAGTACTTCCTGAATAATCTTTCTTGATTCCTCATTCATTTCCTTGTCAATACATACAGTTCATACGCATAGCAATACTAGCAAACAAAAGCATGACTCAGCATAACAGAAAATATTCCCTAAGATCTGCAAGATCTTATTTAGCTAGTGACTCATCCTTCTAGACTCTTCTTATTCTTAGCATATTCATTCTAAGGTAATTCATAATCTTTGAGCCACTTGGGCTTCAGCTTGGTTCTCTTGGCTCTAATTTGTGGCATGGGTCCAGTAGCTTCTTCATGGGTTGGTTCTTCATTTGGGCCTTGGTTTTTCACCTCATCACTTGGGGCCGTAACATCTCCTCGGAATGGGAAAATCACCTTGTCCTCAAGGTGTAAATCAGGATATGCAGCAAGGAGTTCAGGGAGAGTTTCCCAGGTTGCATCCTCAGGGAATAAGCCATTCCATTGAACAAGAACAATAGCAGGGGAATTTGAAGTTGCTTGTTTCCAATCCAAAATAGCCAAGGGTTGTACCTGAGGTTCATTGTTCCAAGCATTTGGGGGAAGATCAAGTCTAGTGGTTTCGGTTCCATGGAATGGTTTCAGTTGTGACACATGAAAACGGGATGAATTTTACTCTCCTTTGGCAGCTCCAATTCGAAAGCAACAGGGCCTAGTTGACGCACCAGCTTGAAGGGGCCATAGTAGCGCTTTGACAACTTTTGAATGCGCTTCCCAGCAATAGATGTTTGTCTATAGGGATGAAGCTTAACAAGGACAAGATCACCCACTTGGAAAGAGTGAGGGCATCTTGTTTTATCTACAAACAGCTTCATAGACTCTTGTGCCTTCAACAATTTGGACTTTAGGAGCTAGAGGATATCCTCCCTAATGGACATTTCCGAATCTAGGGCCTCCAATTGAGTGGAACCAGCAATATACTGAGGAAGAGATGGAGGATGTTTACCATAAACTACCTAAAAAGGAGAGAATCCAGTAGAGGAGTGGATAGCAGTGTTATAGTGTCACTCTGCCTAGTGAATAAATTTACCCCACTGTTTTGGTTGCTCATGAACGAAGCACCTAAGGTATTGTTGGAGAACCTTATTGACGATTTCAGTCTGGCTGTCACTTTGTGGATGATATGCCGTGGACATTCGTAACTTAGTACCACTTAGCCTAAACAGCTCTTGCCAGAAATGGCTGAGAAAATGGGGTCCCGATCTGAAACAATACTCTTTGGCATGCCGTGCAGTTTGCAAATCATCTGGGCAAATAACTCAACCACCTTCAAAGCTGTAAAGTTGGTTGGGAGTAACCCAAAGGGTGTCGTCTTGGATAAACGATCCACAACAACAAAAACAACAGTATAGTTTTGGAAGGAAGGGAGCCCTACCACAAAGTCCAGAGATATATCTTCCCATACACCTGTTGGAATTGGGAGTGGTTCGAGTAATTCATAGGGAAGGTGAGTGGGATTCTTGGCTTGTTAACATACAAGAAAGGAAGCAACAAAATCAGCAACATCTTTTTTCATGCCCTGCTAAACACACATTCTCCTTAAGGCGACCATAGGTTTTATGGGTGCCGCTGTGACCGCCAATCGGGGAAGAGTGAAACTCTTCCAATAAAAGCCGTTTGAGGGAAGAAGAAGCTGGGATATAGAGCTTGCCCTTGAAGAAAAGAAGGCCGTTCAGAATTGAATAGCTAGGATGATTAGAAGGATCTTATTGAACTTTAAGGAATAAATCTTTGAGATCAGGTTTCGTAGTGGATGCTTCGCGAAGTTTTTGGAGAAAATCCCATTGAGGTACAGTGATGGCTAAGTGTTGTGCAGTAGGGTCATGAACCCGAGAAAGGGCATCAGCCACTCGGTTCTGTGCACCAGACTTGTATACTATCTCATAAGACTACCCCAAAAGTTTGGCAAGGTAAAATTGTTGTTCCGGCGTTTGAATAACCCGAGTCATCAATTCAGGAAGACTCATTTGGTCTGTATGAATTGTAAAATTGAGGCCCAATAGGTAAGTTCGTCGTTTCTTGACTACAGAAGTGACTGCACAAAGCTCCCTGACATAAGTGGAGGCCGTGAGAAGCCGGGAACAAAACTTTTTGCTAAAGTAGCAAATGGGATGACCATTCTGGATCAGTATAGCCCCCATGCCTTGCCCTGATGCATCATTTTCCAAAATGAAATCCTCATTGAAATTAGGGAGGGCTAAAACTGGTGCTTTAGTCATGGCTTTCTTCAACTGCTCAAAGGCATGTTGAGCTTCCACAGTCCACACGAATGCATATTTCTTTAGAAATTTTGTAAGAGGAAAAGCAATAGACGCGTTATTCCAAACAAATTTTCTATAAAAACCTGTTAATCCAAGAAAACCTCGGAGATGGCAAACAGAACGAGGAATTGTCCAATCAAGCATTGCACGTACCTTTTCGGGGTCTGGACCAACCCCATCATAAGACACAATATGGCCCAAGTAATCCAAGGAATTTTGGGCAAAGGTACACTTTGAAAGCTTTATAAAAAACTAATTATCCATAAGGCACCGAAAGACCAATCCCAAGTTGTGGAGGTGATCCTCAAGCAACTTACTGTATATGAGAATATCGTCAAAGAAAACAATGACGAAGCGATAGAGGTAAGGCTGGAAGACAATGTTCATGGTCGCTTGAAAGGTTGATGGTACATTGCACAATCTGAATGGCATCACCAGAAACTCATAGGGGCCATGGTGTGTGCGAAACGCAGTTTTCTGAATGTTAGAGGGGTCCATCCGAATCTGGTGGTATCCCGATCGTAAGTCCAGTTTTGTGAACCATTGAGTGCCATACAATTCGTCAAGGAGCTCATCAATGGAGGGGATAGGGAAGCATCCTTGACAGTAATAGCATTCAAAGCCCGATAGTCCACGCAAAATCTCCATGTATCGTCTTTTTTACGAACTAGCAGTACCGGGGATGATAAGGCACTAGAGGTGTGTTGAATAATCCATGAAGCAAGCATATCTTTAATTTGGGCCTCTACGTCAAGGTTTTGAAAGTGTGTGCAGTGGTAAGGGCGGACATTTACTGGGTTGGAACCATCTAGGAGGGCTATGTGGTGGTCGGTTGGCCGTGTTGGGGGGGGGGGGGGGGGGATGTAGTTGTTTGGAATAGTTTTGTGTATTGTGAAAGGAGGGGTTCGACTAGGGAAAGGGGTGGGTTGAGTGGTTTTTCGGCAGTAGGTTGGAGGAGATGAAGTTCATAAAGGGAGTCTATTGCGTGGGTGGAGACTAGGCGTTGAAGCTGGTTGAGTGAAGTGTAACACCCTATTTTTCCTATACTGTCTGTAGCAGTAAATACATATTTAAATATTTTTATTTTAGATTAAACCCAGAGGATGATTTTAACTAAACTAAAATCATTTTCTTGTGTTGTTATATCATATGAAGCTACGGTAAAAATTTCGGTTGAAAATTCAGACGGAAGCCGGTCTGCGTTTTCACTACCGGTACAAGTTTAATGAGCATAAAACCTAATTTTGACCCGTGAAGGAGATAGTTAGTGTTTTTATTATGTTTCCTTCCATTTTGGTTATTTTGAAAATTTTCGTTCAAAAATAAAATAAAATATTTTATTCGGGTGAAAACGTCGAAAAAATTATGATCGGAAATGCAACCGGGTATGAAATGGAACAGAATAGGAGACATAAAAGGCTTGAGGTGATATGAGGGAGTGAGGTGACTCACTAGAGGTATGACCTAAGCTACCTCCTAAAAAGTGGTCATGATGACACTTTTTGAAATATATCATATTATATTCTAAAAACTTAATTTTCTCTTTCCTCTTCAACCAAACAAGGCACAAGGTCAAAACTTGCTCTCCAAGCTCATTCCTCTCTCCCCAATTTCGTGTCACTCTCTCCCATCTCTATATATATCCCTTTCATTTTTCACTTCATCATCTTCCTCATTCAAAACTTCATTAAACCTTCATTTTCTTATTTCCTCTAAAAGTTCAAGCTCTTAAAGTTTTAGTTTTTATTCATCTTTTCTACTTAAGTTCTTCATTAAAGTTCATCCTTATACTAAGGGTAATGCTCTCATATAAATCTTTTTGCAAGTTTCATCTTTTATTTCTTACTTTACTTTATGTGTTCTTTATATGTTTTAAACTTCTAAAATCTCTCTAAAATGGTAGAAAACTCATTTTGAATTGAAACCACTTTCTATAGTCTTGTATTAACTTATATTTTCACATACTAAGAGGTTTTGTAAGACAAAAATCTCTACCCATCTCTTCCAATGAAGTCCAAATGCTTGCATTTGTGACCTAGGAAGTTTTTGTTTCAACTTTTGGAATATGATCATGTGTTTGAGTTTCTAACTATCCCTTGACCTTGAATTTATAAATCTTGGAAGTTTTGATAGCTTTTTCCTATGATAACCGAAAATATAAATAAGTAAGCTTAAGATACTATGTTTCAACTTTCCAAGTATTGATCATGAATTTAGAACTCTTAATAACTTGTTTATTTTATGTTATTAAAGCTAGTATGTGTTACTTTCATTTTTCCAAGATGATCATGGACTTGAGCTCCATAAGATATTTGGATGCTAAGTCTAAGAGATTGGAAAGTTTAAGGATTTATAACTTGTTTATTTTATGTTATTAAAGCTAGTATGTCTTACTTTCATTTTTCCAAGATGATCATGGACTTGAGCTCCATAAGATATTTGGATGATAAGTCTAAGAGATTGGAAAGTTTAAGGATTTATAACTTGTTTATTTTATGTTATTAAAGCTAGTATGTGTCACTTTCATTTTTCCAAGATGATCATGGACTTGAGCTCCATAAGATATTTGGATGCTAAGTCTAAGAGATTGAAAAGTTTAATGATTTATAACTTGTTTATTTTATGTTATTAAAGCTAGTATGTGTTATTTTCATTTTTCCATGATGATCATGGACTTGAGCTCCATAAGGTATTTGGATGCAAAGTCTAAGAGATTGGAAAGTTTAAAGATCTCTAGCCTATAAATCCTATGAAGGCCGAACCTAGAAGGTTATGGACCTAGGATACTTTGTTCTTATTTTTCCAAAATGATCATGGTTTGGAGCTCCTTAATACATATGGATGCTAAAGCTAAGAGATTGGAAAGTTTAGTGAATGCTAACCTATTTTACTAGCCTTGGCCGAATGCCCTATGTTTTTAACTTGGTGGAATTTTAATTCAAGTTTGTTAAAGTTCATTGTTTATGAACTCATAACACTTAAGGATCATAAATCCATGAGTTGTATAATTTTTGGGAATCTCTAACCCTAAGAACTAGTCTTGGCCGAACCTATACCTTGTGGTTTAGTGTTCTTGTTTTGATTTTAACTTGTGATTTTGTGTTCATAACCTTAGACTTCCATCACGGAGGAAATGAGAACGTTCGTGACTTACCTCTTCGAGCATCTAATCTCCTTACTTTCACAGAAGGTAAGAGGGGATTTCCTAGGGATATTCAATGACTATATGCATGTGTGTATGTGTTTACTTGAGTGATTTGAATATTATTGTGATATTGAGCCAATACCTGAATAACTTGTTTACTTGAACTATTGTGGTTATTACTTGAAGTTGAACATTACTTGCTTAAAAGTGTTATGAATTATATATATGTGATGAACTGTCGTTAACTGTGATATTATTGTTGAGAATATATTACTGTTGATTGAAGTTTGAGAAGCCGGACTTGAGTCTGTGCACAATGATTATAAAGGATTAAAAGCCTTAATAAGCCTTGAATAGAACTTTGAAAGTATTGGTTTCATTTATAAAAGTTCCTTGTTTAAAACCCTTACTTCAAGAGAATGAGATTCTAGTTTTGAAAAGAAACGTTGAAGTGTTTTTAAGTCAATAGAAACTACCTTTTTATGATCCAAAGTTTGTACGAGAGAAAACCTTTTTCGAACTATGTGTTTCATGATGGAAAAACCCCTTTGAAGATATTTGACTTTATTCCATCAAGGATTTCAAAAGCAAACGAATTTCCAAATGTTTTATAAAAGACTTGTAAATGAAAAGACTTTCTCCTAAATGATTTAGAAACTTTCCGGTTACTTGGATAAGTGACCGAGGTTTTATTTTGGTTTTTGATTTTCACTGAGCGAAAAGTAAGCACATGCGAAAGAGAATGCTAGTTCACGAGATGTCGCCTTTAGCATTCAGTTTATGCACGTGATCTGGGATCCGTGCCAAGAATTATGGACCAAGGGTCCTGATCGTGATATTATGGGCTAGGAGTCCTAATTTTGGAATTGAGGACTGTGTGTCCTAATTTCGTTGTTATGGGCTAGGAGTCCTTATCATGTTGAAATAAAACATGGATAAATTATAATTGTTTCTACGACCACAACCTTGGACTGCGGCATCGATCTAAGGTGTTGTGATTGAGCACTCGGACTGCGTGTCCTGTGTTATTGATTTTCAAGTAATGAAAATTGTGAATAGTCGTTAGCTTTGGGCTTCGACAACGGAAAAGAGTGAACACAAAGAGAAGCCTCGACAATGAAAAGTCTTTTATTCATATGCATTGCCCCTTAGCGGACATGCTTGAGTTATCCGAATACCCGCTTAAGATGTGGTATTCGATGAGGTTTACATCCGAATGGCCGTTATAAGGGATTCGTGATGATGTTGATCCGGGCGCATGAGGTGACGGAGACAACTTGCCAAACGGGACGTATGAGCCTGATCAACTCTTTCTTTCTTAATGATAAAACGGTGATGGAATCTCATGAGATTAAGATTAGAGCCTGATGATAGAAGTGTCATGCATTATCTTTATAAGATTGATTGATTGGGGTATGAGACCCACTGAAATAATACTTGTTGTTTAACGATGAGTAATGTTTAAAATGTTAATATGCCAAGGTGTTGTATGTATCATGTATATGGTTGTTGTATGATATATCCATTCACCGGTATCTCACTCTTATAGTTATATCAAGTCTCTTCGGGTTTTGCTGTAGTACCTTGGTACTCTAGTACCGATGTTGCAGATGAGTCTTTCTAAGTCACTTGAAGACCTAGTGTTAGAGGTTGGGAAAATATTCTGATGGGGGGACCTCTCCAATGAATATTTGATAGAATGACCAGCTTAGGAGTCTGAGTTGGGGTTGTATATCTAAAGAGGTCGGTAAATGTAGTGTTATATACATCCATCTGTAGTTTGAAATTTTTCTTTCGAAAGTGGAAACCTAGAGAAATTTTGTATGTCATGGAAACTTTGTTACGAACGTGACTTTAGGTTTTGAATGTATGAACGATGGATTTCAGAGTTTTCCGTAAAGAAAAAAATTTATACCCCAGTTTTCTGACTTAAAAGAAAACAATTTTCCGAAAGCAACCGGCAAATTATCTTTTAATTTACTTCCGCATGTGTTACGTAGTAATGCCCAAGGGGCGGCGTTACATGAAGCCTCTTCAGGTTCAGGTTTTGGTTCACCCACATGTTGGACTAACTTACCATCCTTGACAAATTTCATGGTGAGGAGGTCATAATCTGTGAGTATTGGGCCTAAGGTGCGCAGCCATTGGACCCCAAGTACCAATTCAGCTCCACTAATTGGTAAAACATAAAGGTCCACCAGAAAAGAATGAGGGCACAATTGTAAGTTTACCTGATGGCACATAAAGGAGCATGATAGCTCTTCTCCATTCCCAACTAAAACATGAAAGGATTGGGCTGGGAGCAATTCGAGGCCCACCAGGAGGGGCGATGCGAGATTTGAGGGTGGTAAGCTCGATAGTAAGGTGGGTGAGGTCATGCTGAAAGGTTTGCTGGTTGATGAGTATTTGACGAAGGGTTGCTTCAAGGGTGTCGTTTCTGTGAGGGGGAGAGGCCATAACGAAGCAATGCAATGAAAGCACCAATGTAATGATTTGTGTGTAGCAGGGAAATAATAGGTACAGTATAGAGAGTATATAGTGTATAAAAGGAAAAAAGGACTCCTTTAGAGGGGAGTCATCCTCCTGACACAAGCAAGTGCTTCCTGAATAGTCTTTCTTAATTCCTCATTCATTTCCTTGTCAGTACATATAGTTCATACACATAGCAATACTTGCAAACAAAAGCATGACTCAGCATAGCAGAAAATATTCCCCAATATCTGCAAGATCTTATTTAGCTAGTGACTCTTCCTTCTAGACTCTTCTTATTCTTAGCATATTCATTCTAAGGTAATTCATAATTTTTGAGCCACTTGGGCTTCAGCTTGTTTCTCTTGGCTCTAGTTTGTGGCATTAGTCCAGTAGCTTCTTCATGTGTTGGTTCTTCATTTGGGCCTTGGTTTTGCACCTCATCACTTGGGGTCGTAACATGAACTCTATTTAATATCAGTGTTCCAAAAGTATCATTTGCTAATTAAACTCTTTTTAGTTTTCTAAAAACAATGTACACTCCCAAGAATTAAATGTGATGATTGTTATAAGTAAGGGTAGTTTAATAATTATAACTCATTTTTTTACATAAATCAAGACAATTAAATTAAGTCAACTAACTTCCTTAATAAGTACTACCCTCGGACTCAATTATAAGCAAAATTAACTAATTTCACATTTTTTAAAGAGTTTGTTAATTTAGTTTAATTGTCTTGATTTATGTAAAAAAAAAGAGTTATAATTACTAAATTACCCTTTAATTGTCTCGGGAGTGTGTAATGCTATTAGAAAAGTAAAAGGAGAATTGATTGGATTGATTGATTGTCTTGACTTTTGGAACACTAATATTAAATAGAGTTGAATTGATTGGTTTTTGTTTATGTTTGAGTTCACAAAATATAAGTACTTTTTTGTTTATAATTGAGTCAAGAAGAAGTATAAAGTTAGTATAATTGAGTCTTGGGGTATATATTTTATAAACTATTACTCAAATTATTATTAATAGTTTATATCCAGAATCTAGTTATATTATTTGACTTAAAACCTGTAACTTGAAAGTGGCTAGGGGTATTCATCAACCGATCCAATCCAATGTCAACCGCACTAACCGAACCGAAAAACCGACAACCGAAATAACCGCAAACCTAAAAAAACCGAAAATTTTCATTGAATTGGATCGGATTTCGGATCCTATATGTAAAACCGATCCAATCCAAACCGAACTGAAATTATTTAGTTCAATGAAAATAATTTGATCTTTATATTATAAAAGTAAATATTAGTCTTTATATTTTTATAAGTTATCAACTAGTCCTTATATTAGAGAGTTTAATTGGTATGTAAATGTAATGTTAGTGTAAAAACTTTTACACTGTTAACCAATTATAAATCATGTTATGAGTAACTTTTAATATATTTAGGACAATAATCAAACATTTATAATGATTTAACAATTTATAATTAGTTGATAGTGTAAAATATCTTTACACATGAGAATGCATATCAATTCATGTATATCCCGTTAAAACACTTATTAGAAATTGGCAATATAATATTTTAAAATTAATTTTTATTTTAAATAAGTAACAAATTCATATGACTCTTTAAATACTCAATCAAATCCAAATCTAACCGAAATATTGAATGTTTTTTTGATGTAAATAACTATGTAAATATGTATCGATAAAAACTGAATTATCCAATCCAATCCAAACCGCATTTGACTGGATCAGATCAGATCAGATTTTTTGAAGGAAGCAAATCGATCCAATCCAAGCCGCATGTTGTTTTTATCATTGGATCGAATGACTTTTTTACTCAAAACCGATCCAATCCAATCCACGAACACCCCTAAAAGTAGCTGCCCCTTGGTTAACTTTTGTTCCTTCCCCTTGTTAAGGAAAAAAAAGGGTAGCTTTTTCCATCTTGAAATTCGTCAATATGAAAATTGACATTCTATCTAAAGTATTATATTGAGATGACTTTTGGGGTACTCTTTTGTTTTTTTTCCTCCTTTCTTTGGCTTCTTTTTTGCCACGTTTTGTTTATTTTTAATTTCCTGTTTTAAGTTCTTAATTTTAAAAATATTAACAAATCTGTTATTTTTTTTTATTTTCTAGTTTTAAAGATTTATACAGAAAACAATGAAAAAAAAATTATTTTCAATATTTTTTATACAAATTAAATATTTGAAAATAGGTAACAAAATAAAAATAATATGTTAGTTTTATATTTATTTTTGTTATAATTATTTCTAAAATTAGAAAATGAAAATAGAAAACAAGAAACAAATCAAATCAAATTGATATTGTTTAACTTCATGAGATTACCCTCTAGTCATTGTCTATGCGTGGATTCAAATATTTAAACACCAACAAATCTATGTATTGTATGAATATTTTAAAATTTAGAAAGAAATATAAACTAAAATAAAAACATTTAATAAAAATATTTAAAATTATAGTGATATATATATATATATTATAAAATTCAAGTAGAATTCAAAAAGTATAAATAAAAAATATCTAAATTGAAAAATACACATAATTGGTTTAAAATTTAAAATTTAAATATTAAAAAATAAAAATTAAGAATGTTATATGTAAATTTTAATTGATTACATATATCATTCTTAATTTATATTTTTCAATATTTAAATTTTACCTTTTGGAGGCAATTAAAGACAAAGCAGTTTAATGGCAAGGAGAATATTGCATTTTAAAAGTGAAAAGTAAATTTTTGATTGATTATTTTTTGTTTAAAAATTGAATTAACTTTATATATTATCAGTATAAAATTGTTTATGCTATTAAATATTATATATCTATAACTTTTAAAGCAACTGTCATAGTTATCTATCTTTAAATAATATGACAATACATAATTATTTGATAATATAAAATATTTTTACTCTTGCGGTGCATTATAATTAAATCGTTAAAAATGTGACCATTCAAAAATATATATATTTTTAAATAATATATATTTTCAATAACTAAATTAAAATTGAGTAATTATTATTGAATATATATAATACATATTTTCATGTCAGTCTTCAAATGAAATTCGGATTAATGGAATTAATTAGAATGCGATGAGTGTACAGACGTATTGACGTACCACCCAAAGATGAAAGATCAAGGACCATAGTGGGTGTTCCTGTCGAGATCCGACTTGGCGGAATCTCGCTGTAGAACGTTAAATCAAGAGTAAACAATGAGGGTTGTTTTAGACTTTGACTTGACATAATGTAATATTCCGGTCCTACGTATCCCAATGGGAATCAAAGCCAGACGTAGTTTTAGGTTCAACCCTTTGTGGTACGGTGATCTCGATCCCCTAATCTTGTATCCGATGGATACCAGCGAGCAAGGACTGTCTGATAGTCTCTTGGTCGAGCTAGTTCCTCTAATACGCTTAAGGGAGAGTTACCAGGATTCAGTGAAAAGTGTCTTTCTATCATGGGTATTCCTCCTTTTATAATAGGATTCCCATATCTTTTAGAGATCTGATTTATTTCCTTTTATCTCTTAAATCTCTTTTGAGATGTGATTCCTTAATTTAAGGGATATTATCTCTTTTAACCAGATAAGGTTATTTCAGATAATATCAGGATTTAATTAAGGATAATATCAAATATCCTATCTTAATTAGGTGATCTTTAACTTATTATCCTTAACTTCAGGGCTGGGCTGAGTATTTAAGCTCGGTGACTGGGTTTCACTCTTCGGCCAGTACACAAGCCCCCCAAGCTTTGAGCTAATAAAGCGTAAAAGCTTTCATGACGTTAGCCGAGCTTAAGAACTTGGTTTCATCTTTTGGTCTTTCAGCTCGGCGAGGTGATTGGCCGAGCTTGACGCTTCAAGGTACCGAGCTCTATGTCTCGGCTCATACACAAGCCCACAAGCTGATTGCATGGAAGCTTTTTTCGAAGGAGCCAAGGCTAGCCGAGGTGCAGGTGATCACCTGAGTTTCGTGCCGAGGCCATACTTTCTTGGTTCCTGAGATGGAAAAGAGACGTTACTCTGTGTGACGCGTGGCCTTCACGGCATCATTTCCGAGACTTACGCTGTAGTTGCGTTCTCAAACGATAAGTCGAGAGCCGGGGCTCAACCGAGTGGTCGGGAGCCGGAGCTCAACCGAGTGGTCGGGAGCCGGAGCTCAACCGAGTGGTCGGGAGCCGGAGCTCAACCGAGTAGGGAGCCCGAGCTTCTCGTTTCAAGTTGCCGAACTTCACATTTCGGTCAATTCTTAAGTTCAGCGGGCTCGGTGGGCGAGTCTAGTAATAATTTCCCTTTGATTGTTTGGGTTTGGAGATCTAGCTTTACTTCTCGTCCAATATTTTAGTTTGGTAGGCTTAGTGGCCGAGTTTAACATCTCGATCAGTATATAAGCTCCCCAAGCTTTGAGCTCAGAATAAGCGAAGAAGCTGAACTTGTCCTTAGTGTTGATAAAGTACTGGATTTGCATAGATCCTCTTACTTCGGCTAATACCTTTCGGGCAGTACTCGAGTTTAGTGGTTGAGGTTCACATCTTGGCCAGTAACATGTTCTGAACATAAGATACTTCAATCTTACCTTTGTTTAAGACAAGTTTAGAAGCTGGTAGCTGAGATTCGACTTATCAGTGATTCAGGCTTGAACCAATCTTTTGAAGAGTCAAGTTAAAACTCGGTCATTAGGAATTTACCTCGGTGCTTGTATTTCATCCTTTAATTTTTGATGCTTTCAAGATGCTTATCTTGAGAGTTTGAACTTGACTCACCTTTTTTCGAATGTAGCTCGGTCTTTGAAGTTCTTGAGAGCTCTTGACATTTTCTTCGAGTAGCTCATAGCCCATTCATTTTGTGGATTTTGAAATACCCACTAACTTTGAAACTTGACCTCAAATTATTTTTCCCGATCTTGAAGGTGTGTCTCAGAATAAACTTTTCTAATATCTTCTCCAATTTGTATGAGAAAATAGTTTTCATACAAGTTCTTCGAGCTGTAGGCTAAGGGATATCCTTTCTCTGTAATTTCCGAGAATATCCTTTTATCCCCATTAGCCTCCCAAGCTCCGAGCTTGAAATAAGCGAAAGAGCTTAAATGTCAACCCGCATGTCTTAACACGCTTTTTGGTGCCGAGGACTTTGGACTATGATTCGCGGAAGCATTGCTCAGAAATCTGTTTTTTGTAGAACCAAGCCTTTCTTAGGTTATCGTCTTGCTTGGCCGAGCACTGCTTGGATTTTTGTGCGGAGCCCAGTCTTACTTGGGATTCCGGCTTATTTGGTTGAACACTACCAGGATTTCCTTCGAATCCTGGGTCTCTAACATGCATGATCTGCTGTGGACTTTATCTTGGTGCGAAGATGTTGTGCTTGGCCTAGGATTTTTATTGCGAGGAAGGAAACATTGCTCGACCTCGACATTTTTCGGTGCGTAGTGCGAGGGAGCATAGCTCGACCTCAGCTTTTTGGTGCGAGGGAGCAATGCTCGACCTCGGCTTTCTGGGCTTCTGCCCTTTGTTCTTAGCTAGACAATTTTAACTCTGGCCCTTCAGTGGGTTCCCAAGTTATTAAGCCAGCATATGCTCGGCTTTTACTAGAATTGGGCCATGATGCGAGCAGGAAAGCTGCAGTCGCTTATGCTCTTCTGAGTCTCCTCCATTACCTGTTTTTCGAGCCACGAGCTTTTTAATAATGAAAAGTATGAAGGCGAAAGCTGCCCGAACTTTGCGCACTGGGGATGAGCTTGAAAAAGCCATGGCAAAGTGTGAAGAGCAAGCTCGACTAATTGGGCAATTGAAAGCCCAAAAGGTAGAGCTGAAAAAAGGCAATACCACCCTTATGGCCGAGTTGGAAATGGAGAGAACCGACCGGCTCATCCTTCAGAAGGTCGTGGAAGGGCTTCAAGCCGAGAAGGAAGCCAGTCTTGAGTTGCGAAAGTTGCTGGAATCCGAAAAGGAGGAGAATCTGAGGCTCCGTTCTGATCTGGCTGAAGCCGAGGCTTCTATCATGAGGGAGCATGTTAATGGCTTTTCCCGAGCCGTGAGCAGCTTCAGCATTTCAATTCGAATGCTGACTTCTCCTGTGCTATCGTGGACAAGGATTTTAACCGAGATGGAATCCTAATTCCATTGTCCGAGCTAGAGGATGAGGAGGCCATATCTCAAGGGAAAGAGGGCGAGGGGAAAGCGGCCGAGGAGGGACCCGAAGGTGAAGGTGAAGTGGGCCTACCTGGCCAGTCTGCTACCCTCCCTCCAAATGCCGAGGATGACCTTGACTCATGAATTTGTATTAGTAGGTTAGGAAACACGTTGTTTTTGGGCGATGCCCTTTTGATTTTGAAATCTTATGTATTCTGGGCTTGGCCCATGGTTATTGATGGACCGACATGCGGCTTAATTTTTGCAACTATTTTTCTAAGTTGGTACTTGTTTAGTTTCAGCGTGTTACGCGATTTAGTCGAAACAGTCATAACTCAAAATATCTGTAGGTTCTTACCTACCTTCTCAGGTCTTGAAATACCTTTTCAGGCGTTAAGGTGTTTTTACCGTTGTAGACTTGGCGTTTCGACTTCAACTCGGTCGACTTCAACTTGGCTAGCCTCTTTAGGTGGTAAGTTGTTTTTTCACCAGTATAGGCTCGGCATTTCGACCTCAACTCGGTCGACTTTAGCTCGGTCAACATCTTTAGGTTTTTAGCTGCTTTTTATCTTTATAGGCTCGGCATTTCGATCTCAACTCGGTCGATTTTAGCTCGGCCACCTCTTTAGGCACTTGCCTCTTTAGGTCCGGCGTTTCGACGGTAGCTCGGTCGATTTTAGCTCGGTCACCTCTTTAGGCTCTTGCCTCTTTAGGTCCGGCGTTTCGACGGCAGCTCGGTCGATTTTAGCTCGGTCACCTCTTTAGGCACTTGCCTCTTTAGGTCCGGCGTTTCGACGGCAGCTTGGTCGATTTTAGATCGGTCACCTCTTTAGGCACTTGCCTCTTTAGGTCCGACGTTTCGACGACAACTCAATCGATTTTAGCTCGGTCACCTCTTTAGGCACTATATACCTTTATAGACTCGGCATTTCGACCCTGGATCGGTCGATTTTAGCTCGGTCAGCCTCTTTAGGTTTTATATACCTTTATAGGCTCGGCATTTTGACCCTGGATCGGTCGATTTTAGCTCGATTAGCCTCTTTAGGTTTTATATACCTTTATAGGCTCGACATTTCGACCCTGGATCGGTCGATTTTAGCTCGGTCAGCCTCTTTAGGTCTTTAGCTGTTTACCTTTATAGGCTCGACATTTCTACCTTAACTCGGTCGACTTTAGCTCGATCAGCCTCTTTAGGTATTTAGCTGTTTACCTTTATAGACTCGGCATTTCGACCTCAACTCGGTCGACTTTAGCTCGGTCAGCCTCTTTAGGTTTTATATACCTTTATAGGCTCGGCATTTCGACCTTGGATCGGTCGATTTTAGCTCTGTCAGCCTCTTTAGGTTTTATATACCTTTATAGGCTCGGCATTTCGACCCTGGATCGATCGATTTTAGCTCGGTCAGCCTCTTTAGGCCTTTAGCTGTTTACCTTTATAGGCTCGGCATTTCGACCTCAACTCGGTCGACTTTAGCTCGGTCAGCCTCTTTAGGTGAGTTAGTTTGGTGTTTGAGTGTTGGAGCTGATGGAATTTTATTTTCCAAGGGGGATGTTCTCCCCACACTGTTCCATTTAACTAGAGCTTGAGCTCGATCTCTATAATTTTTATAGAGGGAGTCTGACTCGGCCTCCATGGTTTTAATTTGAGGAGCTTAAACTCGTTTTCCTCTTAGTAAAATTTTGAGAGGGAGTTTTGACTCGGCCTTTTGGGAGCCGGAGCTGAACTGTGAGTTTTTAAGGGAGCAAAGCTCGACCTGTGAGTTTTGAGGAAGCCGAAGCTCGACCCTGTGGAAAGGGAAGCACGGAGCTTCGACCTGTTATTGGGGAGCTGGAGCTCAACCACTTTGTAGTCGCAAATTTTGTGACTCTGGGAGTGGTATCATCCGAACATCACTTTGCTCAAATATATAAATGATATGATGCTACATAACACAACATTAAAGGCGTGGAGCAAAACATATCAAATCATATTAGATTTAAACTAGATTTATAGAACAATATCACCTGAGCATTTCGCGGCCTCTGATTTAGGCATTCCCACGAGCCCATATGGTCGAGCTCTCCTAGACCGAGCTGTGCTGGCTGAGCTCTGTAAGATATCTTCTTCAGCTCTCCGAGATATCTTCTTCAGCTCTCCGAGGCCGAGCTGCGGTGGCCGAGCTCTGTAAGATATCTTCTTCAGTTCTCCGAGATATCTTCTTCAGCTCTCCGAGAAAAATAATGACATTGGATGGCCCTCCTATGGTCCATTGACCCTGATCTTTTTGTCAAGCACTCGATGTGCTCTCCTATCTCCTAAGAACCTGAATTGCTCCGTCTTCCCCCTGTTTATGCAGATTTCACAGCTGCTCCTGAAGATAACAGCATAGGAGATAAAGTTATAGGATAAGAAAAATTAAATAATAAATGTTAAATATCTTCGGAGGGTTAGAAGATAATTTTGCTGGTGATTTCGTGGGGTTCTGGAGCCCCCTTGTGACTTTCGATTGCCTTCGTCTTCTCCATTGTCACTTGGTATGCTCTTGCAAAAGTGGCAAGGAGGGAGTATTCCTCGGTCTGCCTAGCTGTTCATCGGGCTCGACTGAAATAGGATCTGGAGGGTCGCTCGCATATTAGGCGTGATGGGGGATGTGCCATCAAGATGCGCTCATCATAAAGAAGGAGGACCTTCCCTGGCGACGACGACAACATGATTGCGAGAAACGGCAGAGGAAACTAGCGATCCGGGCTGTGGCAGCGACCATAAGTCTTCGTTCCTCTTGTGCTCGGCTGAGATCATGGAAGAGGGACGTCTCAACCATCGACGGCCAGGAATGGTGTAGACGTGAAAACTCCGGCTCTTGAAATGGAGAAAGCGCTGGCGTCGGAGGTCGGAGTCCTGACGGCTAGAGAAGGTGAATGTGTGGCCAGGGAAGAGTTTTACCTGACCCCACGGTGGGCGCCAAATGTTCCTGTCGAGATCCGACTTGGCGGAATCTCGCCGTAGAACGTTAAATCAAGAGAGAACAATGGGGGTTGTTTTAGACTTTGGCTTGACAGAATGTAATATTCCGGTCCTACGTATCCCAATGGGAATCAAAGCCAGACGTAGTTTTAGGTTCAACCCTTAGTGGTACGGTGATCTCAATCCCCTAATCTTGTATCCGATGGATACCAGCGAGCAAGGACTGTCTGATAGTCTCTTGGTCGAGCTAGTTCCTCTAATACGCTTAAGGGAGAGTTACCAGGATTCAGTGAAAAGTGTCTTTCTATCATGGGTATTCCTCCTTTTATAATAGGATTCCCATATCTTTTAGAGATATGATTTATCTCCTTTAATCTCTTAAATCTCTTTTGAGATGTGATTCCTTAATTTAAGGGATATTATCTCTTTTAACCAGATAAGGTTATTTCAGATAATATCAGGATTTAATTAAGGATAATATCAAATATCCTATCTTAATTAGGTGATCTTTAACTTATTATTCTTAACTTCCGGGCTGGGCCGGGTATTTAAGCTCGGTGACCGGGTTTCACTCTTCGGCCAGTACAGTGGGGGCTAATCGATCAAAGTAATCTTCTTTTAAAAACTATTTATTAAAATAATCCACTTTTGAAACAATTTATCAAAATAATCTCCTTTTTGCCAACCTGAAAGTTTGTATTTTTTTTTTGTTGAGGTAACGGCGCCAGTCAAACTAACGCCGACCTGCCACGTGGCAGCGTCTTATTGATCCGACAGTTTTTTGTAAAAAAAAAATATAAAATAATTTTTTTGGGAGAAAAGTATAAAAAAAAATAAAGCCAACGTCACGTGACGCACTCTGATGGAATGGCGCCTGTTTGACTGGTGTCATTGATCTGCCACGTGGCAGCATCTTATTGGTTCGTCAATTTGTGAAAAAAAATATAAAAATAATTTTTTGGCGAAAAAAATAAAAAATATTAATATATCATTATAATAATTATATTGACCCTCCATTATTAATATATAATTATATTATCGGTCCGACAATTTTTACGAAAAAAATATAAATTTTTTGGGCGAAAAAAATAAAAAATATTAATATATCATTATAATAATTATATTGACCCTCCATTATTAATATATAATTATATTATTAAATATTATCATTAAATTTGATCGTTAACTTTGACTCTCGTCAGAAAACACTGTCGGAATCTAGAAAATAGAGGGATCAAATTGAATATTTTAAAACAAACGAGGGACCAAATTGAATATTTTAAAACAAATGAGGGACCAAACTGAATATTTTAAAACACCACTGGCGAAGTTTTCGAGTCCACAATATAAGAAACAAAATCCTAAAACACACAGACCAAGAAAATGAATTGGAATAAATTAATTGTAATTAATACTAATTTAAATTTACAAAAACACCCCTTCTAATATTAATTAATATTCTGATGACCTATAATTAATGACAGTAATTAATAAGGGTAATATTTTAAATTAACATTTAATATGTGTGAAAGATCATGCATGTTTCTTATATTTTGGACAAAAAAAATGATCATGTAATTTTTATATTATGGACCGGGGGGAGTATTCAGTTTGTCCCTCATTTGTTTTGAAATATTCAATTTGGCCACTCATTTGTTTTAAAATATTCAATTTGTTTCCTATATTTTCCATATTCTAACGGTGTTTTTTGGCAAGAGTCAAGGTTAACGATCAAACTTAATGATAATATTTAATAATATAATTATATATTAATAATGGAGGGACCAAATTGAATATTTTAAAACAAATTAAGGACAAAAATTAATTTAACCTAATAATTAATGATAAATTTAATAATATAATTATGTATTAATAATATTTTAATAATTTTATTTTATTTTATTTTTTTTTTTTTTGTTCAACTTATTTTTTTTCAAAAAAAACTGACAAGCCAATAACACATTGTCACGTGACAGGTTAAAGGTGGACTGACATCATTATGTCAGGGAAAAAATAAAAAATTTCAACTTCACAAAAATGAGGTTATTTTAATAAATTATTTTAAAAATGAGTTATTTTGATAAATAATTTTTAAAAGAATGTACTTTGGTCAAAAAAGCCTACAGTGGGCCTACATAGTACAGAGTCAAATTGAAGATGAAGGAATACTCGAGAAATATTGACATGGAGACAAAACTCTGCAATTAATGGTGGCATTTCATGCATGTACCGATGTACGTATGAAAATTTCAACAGTGATTTTTTCCCCCATCGTTTTATGTTTATTTTACTAATTTATTCCACTCGCTTATTGCCTTCTTCATTATCTGTTATATATCCTGCTGGCCACTTAATTCCACAAAGCAGTTAGCTGTTAGCCCTACTGATGACAAGGATATTTGCTCCAATTTGACATGATTATTACCTGCTCATAAAATATTAACTAAAAGTTTGAATGATTTTTTTATTTAGACTACACATGCAAGTTTTTATTTTCATTAATTTAAGAGTTTGATTTAAATCAAAATTTTACTTTGTTATATATGTAAGAAACTCTTTCCTTTCTTTCTTTCTTTTTGCAATTTTTTATTTTCGTTCATCAACCGAAATTAGTACTTTGTACATATACAGTATAACAAGAGTCCACATTTTTTTTTATCAACAAAAGAAATGCATTAAATTGGGAGTATAAGGAGGACTCGAAAGTCCAATCCATTTATAACAATATTTTCTATAACTAATCCTTATTAACTACTTTCATATATTTCATTGGGTAAATACACCAATCCGAAAACGAAAATTCACCTCCTAATTTTAACTTGGTCCAGTGCCAAGATTTTCATATAAAAAACAGTAAGCACATGAGTTACAGTACGTCCACTTTCTCCCTAATAATATGAGATCATTAAGTTACAATATTTACCCTTGCTCGCTCCTAGTCTG
This sequence comes from Sophora flavescens, assembly GCA_030762895.1. NCBI lineage: Eukaryota > Viridiplantae > Streptophyta > Magnoliopsida > Fabales > Fabaceae > Sophora > Sophora flavescens. The sequence goes on from CM061063.1 coordinate 52,170,292, forward strand.
TTACGTGCTCCTTTCATCAAGACAGTGCGCGATGTTGCTGGTTTTTCTAGTTGCTGTGTTAATTAAGGTTTTACAGCCATTTGAGGCTTGGAGACTACAGTCTACACCTGCTGCTATCTCAGAATAAAAAATTGAAGAGTGTATATATAATGGGAGGTAGGCATGTGATTTTGCATTTTTTTCATAGCAGCAATTGTTATCTCATTGTGCGTTTGCTATTATAATCTCTTTGCTGGTTTGCTGCTGTGTTTGGAATACGCGGAATGGTTATGAAGGTGTTACTTCTTTGCTGGTATAATACTGCTGTTATTGGAAAGGGGGAATGGTTGTATTTTGGCTTGCTTCTTTTTGCTGGTTTTCTAGCTAATCATGGACAAGGCTTTTTGTAAAGTTTAAATAAGGTCTTCAGCTCTTTTTTATAACAGAGTTAGAGTATCTTTTATACTCATATTATTTGCCTGTAAAAAAAAATTCATTTATACCATATCATTTCGTTACACAAAAAAAAGAAATATTTCATCTCGTTATACAAATTTTGTTTGGTACGTTCCTTATACAAAATTTTAACCCCAAATAAATAAATGTATTGAACTATTGATGTACTATATATTTTGGGTGTGAAGGCTATGGTAAAGTGGTGCAACATTCAAGTGGCATAATCTGGACCATCCAGATTGTCATAATTGGGTTAGACGATCTAGTTGGTCCAGATTATACTAGGGGTGAGCAGTGGTCGGTTTCGAGCTCAAAAAGCCTAATCCGCCGTAAACCGACCATTCATTTTTATGGCCCATTTCCGACCAATTGTTGATCGGTTTGGTCGGGTGGCGGTTTAGTCGGGTTGAGCATATGATCGGGCGGGTTTATACGGGTATGGACCAGATTCAATTTTTGGGCCAAACTTAATTTTTGAGTGCTTTTTTCCACTTTTGGGTTAATTTTACCATCTAAATACACAATTGGGCCTTAATTCATACATTGGGTCCCTGTGAACCCTCACCATGAAAGATGGAAGAATGTTCAATGTTTTACTCCATGCATACTAATTAAACACAAAGATAGAGAAGCCTAGAAGTCAGTAGTTTAGAAATACACAAGTACAAATACATAAGAAAACAAGGTTTATAACATAATCAAATCATAATCTGCTGGTTCTTGAAACAAGGGAAGGTAGCCTGCTGATTCTTCAAACAAGGCAGCCATGAACTCATTTGAAGCAAACACGCAGATTTGAATAGATGTATACAAACAGAAGTTTATGTCCATGCACCACGAGCTCGAAGTCACAAGCTAATACTACAGGAAACTAATCATAGTTGATGAATCTGAACAACTTTTTTTTTAGAACTTTATTTAGGGTTGGGTTGATTTTGGACAACTTTTTTTTTACTTTGTACATAACTTATTGCTTGTACTAGATATGATGATTGTAACAACTTATGACACATTATCTGATACTGGAACGAGGCTTACAATGTTGATACCTTCTTTTTATATTAATCGTTATCCGTGGCCTTCTGTGCTTGAAATGATGAACAGATCTGAGAAAATGAGTTGTTAACCTGAAAAAATCTCTACTCATTAGAGAGAATAACCAAATAAAGAAAAGGAATAGCGAGAATCACTAAGATCGGAGCGCATGCATCAGAGAAGACCACAGATCCGAAAAAAAATAGAACCCATACCAAAGTAGACCGCAGATCGGAGCGCAGATTCGAAAAGACCATGAGATCCGCCGCTGGCCGCTGAACACTGCGTCGTGCTGCACTGCTGCTCTGTGAGTGGCTTCGGAGCCAAGGAGGCAAGGACTAAGGAAGTAAGCAACCACTTTAGGTTTAGGGTTTCAAAGACTTCTATGTTCTATCTCACTATCTCAGTATCTCTTCTCTTCGACTCTTTGATCTTCGAGAGTCTTCGAGAGAGTGAGTCAGTGAGTGTGAGTGAATGAGAAGTGAAGGGTTGGGGTTGGGGTGATTTCACTGACTTGGGCAGTTGGACCTTGGTGAGTGAATGCGAAGGGTTGGGCCTTGGCACTTGGCAGGAATAATGGGCGAATGTGCCAGAGAAAGCTGGTTAATTACTTAATATTTTGTTATGAGCGAGTCGGTTCGGGTACCGATGGATGACATAATCCAGACCTGAAACCGACCGCATAAATCCATATCAATCCAATTATTTCACCCGCCCAACCCGCCAATCCGATTAAACCCGACCGTTACATAAAAAACCACAACGGGTCGGTCGATTTCGGACGGGTCGTAACTTTATGATCACCCCTAAATTATACTACTTAGGTGGTGTATCGTTGCACAACTCTGACGAGTGGTATATCTTAGACAACGTCTTGGTTGTACCTTAGGACTAAAGTTAAAGATGAACAGAAAGTGGCGGGCAAAGAAGAAAAAGGAAAGGGAGGGACAGGCGCATCTGATAGACAAACAGTGCACGGCAACACAAACCCCAATTTCATGTCTAATCATGCATGTGCATAAAAAGATCAAAAGGGTCGATGTCTGTGTATGGAAGTGGGGGATGTCACCATCTTAACAAAAAGGGAAAAGAGATTTGTGGGGTTCCGCATCTTTAGAGCAGTTTACGAGCTTGGAGCCAAGAGAAAATATTCTCAGAGAGACAACCAGAAGCACTTGTGTTGCTGAAAACTGAAAAAGAAAGCACTGAGGAAAATTGAAAACGACAACATTTGCCTTGTCTGCGTAGTCGGCAAGATAGAAAATATATATAATCCCTGCATGTGTTTGAAACTGTTCATTTATACTTAAGCGGTACTTCCTCGAGACTCAATTATAACGACTTGCCTACTTGGCAATATTTATTACCCTTGATATATATGTCAACTTTAATGGACTTTATACAGGGTTCGTGGTGAATGTATAATACTATCTACATGCAGCTGAAATTTGATCACTCCTATCTCTAGTCTAGCATTTATAAATAGGCTTTTGAGACAGATAAATGCAAATAGCCTTTCTAATCCTTATTAATTCTCACAAGCCACGGCAATTGACAACATCAGACAAAGGGAGGAGCAAAAAGAGCCATTGCAAACCCCAACTTTCTTCACGTACGTCTATAAAGAGAATTAATCATGGATGTATATATGGGGGAATCTTAAGCTAAGCTATCATCATTATATTTGTTGATAATGTCTCAAAAACAGATTTAGTTACAAGCAAAAGTCAGTTACAAGCATTTTTTCTTTTGGCAGCAAAATCAGTTTTTTCTGTTGGTGCACAAACAGAATTCTGTTTTGGATTGGAGAAAAACTTGGCAGCTGAAGTCTCCTTTTCTTATCTATATATATACATGTGTATGGTAGGATTAGGAGTGTGTGTGTGTGATTGTATATCAACTGTGTAATCTTTCCTTTTCTAAATCATAGAGAGTTAGGCCTAGATCAAGGAGTTTTGGTGAGAACAAGAGTGGAAGAACTAGGAAGCTTGTGGCTGTGTCTCAGCAGGAAAAGCAAGGGCTAGTGTAGATTCTTGTGAAGTTTGAAACTTGATCTTGTAACTCTTTTCAATCATAGTGAAGACTTTGCTCTCTTCCCGTGGATGTAGGCCACATCGGCTGAACCACGTTATTTCTTGGTGTTGATCTTTCTTTCTTTCTGCTTTACATTTTCATTTCTGTTCTGCCATATAATCTTCTGTTTTCTGCAATTCTGTTTTCTGTCAAATTCTGTTTCTGTTGCATTGTTGCATCATTGCTGTGATCTTGTTCTTGGTGTATATTTCTGTGTTTCATTCAGTGTTTAGACCACAACAAGTGGCGCCGTCTGTGGGAAGAAAGAAAGAAACTGAAAACTGAAAGAAGAAGCATCTCAGCATGAGTTCAACAAAGTTTGACATCGAAAAGTTCTCTGGCACAAATGACTTTGGATTATGGCGAGTCAAGATGCAGGCAGTGCTTGTTCAACAAGGTCTTGGGGACACTCTCAAGGGTGAGGCAGCTCTATCAAACACTCTCACAACTGCTGAGAAAAGGGAGCTCATAAACAAGGCAAGAAGCATCATCATACTGTGCCTTGGAGACAAACCTTTAAGAGAAGTTGCTAGAGAACCTACTGCAGCTGCTCTATGGTTGAAACTGGAGTCTTTGTATATGACCAAATCCGTGGCAAACAGATTATTCTTGAAGCAACAACTCTTCTCATTCAAGATGAGTGAAGACAAGTCAGTTGCAGAGCAGATTGCAGACTACAACAAGATTCTTGATGATCTTGAGAATCTTGAAGTTCAGATGGATGATGAGGATAAGGCACTGATCCTGCTGAGTGCATTGCCAAGTTCCTATGAACACTTCAAGGATGCGATTTTGTTTGGAAGAGATCAAACAATCACTCTTGATGAGGTACAATCATCCATAAGGACAAAAGAATTCCAAAAGAAAAGAGAAGCAAGAGCAGAAGGCAATGCAGAAGGCCTGAGTGTCATAAGAGGAAGACATGAAAAGAGAAGTGCAAAACCAGGAAAGCACAGATCAAAGTCTAGGAATCAAGATAAGTCCAAGTACAAATGCTTCCACTGCCACAAGAAGGGTCATTTCAAAAGGGAGTGCCCTGAGAGGAAGAATAAAGGTTTTAAGACAGGCCAACAAACTGGTGATGCAGCAATTGTCTCATCGGGCTATGAGTCCTCAGGGTATGAATCTGCAGAAGCTTTAGTGCTGTCAAATTCAGCATCAGAAAAGGATTGGGTGCTGGATTCTGGGTGCACCTATCATATGTGTCCAAGAAAGGACTATTTCGAGTCTTTAAATCTTCAAGATGGTGGAGTTGTCTTGCTGGGAAACAACAAGCCCTGCAAGGTTCAGGGAGCAGGCACAGTCAGATTGAAGATGTATAATGGACAAGAGACCATAATCACAGGGGTCAGGTATGTACCAGAACTGAAGAGAAACTTACTTTCCATAAGCATGTTTGATAGCTTAGGTCACATAACTAACATTGAACATGGTATACTTAAAGTTTTTGTGAACAACAAAGTAATAATTAAAGGCATCAAGAGGAATGGTCTCTATATCTTAGATGGATCCACTGTAATAGCCCAAGCCTCAGTAGCTAGTCAGATCCCTATAGATAAAACCAGATTATGGCACATGAGGCTTGGCCATGTTAGTGAGAAAGGTCTAAAAGAACTATGCAAACAGAACCTCCTAAACCATGATGAAATAGGTAACTTAGGCTTCTGTGATCACTGCATTCTTGGCAAGGCTCATAGGGTTAGTTTCATCTTCGCACAAAGACACCACTAAATCCATATTTGAATATGCTCACTCAGATTTATGGGGGCCAGCAAGAACCATGACTCATGGAGGTGGTTATTACTTCTTGTCTATTATTGATGATTATTCTAGGAGAGTATGGATTTATATACTTAAGAACAAGAGTGAAACCTTTGAGAAATTCAAAGACTGGTATCTTTGAAATAGAAACTAAAACTGGAACCAAACTTAAGTGTTTAAGGACTGACAATGGCCTGGAATATCTTTCAGAGCAGTTTAACAATTTTTGCAGGAAGCTAGGAATTAGAAGGCATAGAACAGTTGCAGGTACTCCACAGCAGAATGGCTTGGCCGAAAGAATGAATAGAACAATTTTAGAAAGAGTAAGATGCATGATATTGAGTGCTGGTCTGTCAAAGAGTTTCTGGGGAGATGTTTCTGAATAACAGCAGTGTATCTCATCAATAGATGTCCATCATCTGCTATAGGCTTCAAAACTCCAATAGAAATTTGGAGAGGCAAACCTGCAGACTACTCCAAACTAAGGATATTTGGTGCTTTGGCCTTTGCACATGTTAAACAAGACAAGCTTGCTGCCAGAGCAACAAGATGTGTGTTCATTGGTTATCCCACTGGTGTCAAAGGCTACAAACTGTGGAGACTAGATCCAGGAGAACCAAAATGTATAATCAGCAGAGATGTAGTCTTTGATGAGACTAGAATGGCCATGCTGTCAAAGGAAAAGCCAGACACTCAAACAAATGCTCCAGAGACCTCTCAATTTGAGGTGGAGCTGTCAACAACAAGAAAGGAGAATGCAGATGCAGCAGCACAAGATGAAACAGAACCTGAGGATCAACAACAATTCCAACCAGCTACAAGTGACTACAACCTTGTGAGAGACAGAGCAAGGAGAAATATAGTCCCTCCAAAGAGATATGCACAAGCAGACCTCATATGCTATGCCTTGAGCATAGGGGAAGAAGGTCAAGACTGTGAGCCTAACAACTTCACTGAAGCAGTCAAGGACAGATACAAGAAGGAATGGATGAAAGCAATGGAAGAGGAAATGAAATCTCTTGAACAAAACAACACCTGGGCTCTAGTTGATCCACCTAAAGGACAAAGGATTGTAGGTTGCAAGTGGATCTTCAAGAGAAAGGAAGATGCTCAAAGCAACAACAGTATTAGATTCAAAGCAAGGGTTGTGGCAAAATGGTTTTCTCAAGTTGAGGGCATAGACTACAATGAGATCTTCTCACCAGTAGTCAAACATTGCTCAATAAGGATTCTTCTTGCTTTAACCACTCAATTTGATCTTGAACTAGAACAGCTAGATGTCAAGACTGCTTTCCTTCATGGAAATTTAGAAGAAACCATCTATATGCATCAACCCGAGGGCTTTGTTAAAGACAAAAACAAGGTCTGCTTGTTAAAGAAGTCCTTATATGGTCTTAAGCAAAGTCCTAGGCAATGGAATAAAAGATTTGACAGTTTCATAATGCAGATTGGTTTCCAAAGATGCAACTATGACAGTTGTGTGTATTTCCTAAAGGAAAATGCAGAAGTGATTATATATCTCTTGTTATATGTTGATGACATTCTTCTTGCAGGATCTAAGAAGTCTGAAATTCAAAGGATCAAGGCTGAGCTGAAATCAGAATTTGATATGAAGGAGCTTGGAGAAGCCAAGAGGATCCTTGGAATGGATATATGCAGAAACAGGAAAACTGGAGAGCTGTTTCTGTCTCAGCAAGGCTACATACAGAAGGTGATAAGAAGGTTCAGAATGCATGAATCAAAACCAGTTGGAACACCTCTAGGCCAACTTGACAAACTCTCATCAAAGCAAGGGCCAACCTCAGAAGAAGAAAAGCAGAAAATGGCATTAATTCCATATGCGAATGCTGTTGGAAGTATCATGTATGGAATGGTGTGTTGCAGGCCAGACTTAGCTTATGCAGTGAATGTGATGAGCAGATTTATGGCTGATCCTGGTTTACCTCTGATGCAGTGTATTTTTAGAAATATAATTAAAGGCAAGTGCACCTCGTCGCAATCAAGTAATACGGTGGTGAGACCGGTTATCGTATCCACAGGGATTGGATGTCAATTACCAATTCGCAAATTCAACAACTATCTAGACTAAACTATAATCTGAGAGATTAAACAGAAAATAAAGAAATAAAATATTTTTTGTCTTTTTGTAATTTTGTCAAACACTTGGTATGCAAACAGGGATGTGGCTAGAATTGTCAGGGTTAGACTACACTAATCCTCCCTTAGTTGCAATGAAATGGCTTCTAACACAAGTCCTAATTCAATTATGCCAATCAAGCCTTTTCTAAATTACTCAAGCCTAATGTCTTAGGTGCATTGAGCCTAAAACCCCAAATTAAACCCTAATGTCTTAGGTGGAATAAAATGAGATTTTGCATTAAGTTAAGACTTATAAGATTGCAAGCAGCCAACACCTATGTCTAGATTCTTGACCTACTTGGCATATGATTCATGAGCATGCCTTAATACCAACCTTCCAGTCATCTATCAAAGCAACAAATCATTCCTATGGGTAGCTAATCCAAGGAAAGCATTAAACACAGAATCACATACTCATACGAAATAGAAACTTGTATAAAAAAAACCAAATCAATTACAACAAGTTCAGAAAAGTTACATCTAACCCCAACAATGGGGATTTAACTACTCATGATAAGGAAATACAAAAAGGAAAAAGAGAAGGGATGAAGAACACTCATAGACAAGCTTCCTCCAATCTTCTCTTCATCCAAGAGCAGAGAAAATGCCCCCCTTTTTGGGTAGAAACCCTCTCCAGCCACCAGCCTTAGCCTGCCTCCAAGTGCAGCTTATTTTAGGTTAAAAGTTGGTCCCTTTTTCTGTTCAGTGCAGGTTCATTTATAGGTCCGTCGCCCGTCACGGCCGTGACAGCCATCACGGCCAGGCCGTGATGGTCTCTGACTTGGGCACCTCTTCATTCACTTATTCATCACGGCCGTGATGATCATCACGGCCAGGCCGTGATCGTTTCTGACTTTTCCAACTAGCAGGTCACGGCCGTGATAGCCATCACGGCCAGGCCGTGATGACTTCCCGACTTTTGGCTCAATCTTTCTTCACTCATCGCTCCTCACGGTAGTGAGTGACATCACGGCCAGGCCGTGATACTCTCTGCTTGGCTCATAATCTTCACTTCTAATCTCTTTTTTCATCCAAGCTCCACCAAGGCTGATTCCCCGGGCATTTTTTCATTAAATCCTCGCAAAACAACACCGAGAAACCACCTCATCCGTTCCAAAGGAAAAACTATACAAAATCAACACTAAATTGGCCTAACTATATGCAAATGCATGCAGAAATGTACATGAAAAATGAGGTAAAATCACACTCATCAAATCACCCCAAGCTTAAAACTTTGCTTGTCCTCAAGCAAAAACTAAGGCCAGAAGAGATAAACAGTCAAAACATGGATAGTGAACTAAGAACCCGAGTAAAATGATCCAAGCAATAGGCAATTCAAACAATTCAGCAAGAGACAATCAATTCAAGTCCAATTAGGGGCTTAAGTTTCCTAGACTCACATTCTCACTGATTCGGGCACTCTTGCTCACTTGAAGCTCACCCCAAGCTTGTTTACTTGCTTGGCTCTCTTTCTTGCCTCACTCACTCAAGTGTTCAAGTATATATACAATTCGCTCTATTTTCCTCAAGGAATGATTCCTACCATATGCTTGACTATCAACCAAATCTCCACTTTATTTATGAAAACACTTAAGAATCAAGAGGTCTTTATTTGGTTGTAACGTGGCCATGGGATTAATCTTTAGGTGGGGATAACAAGAAAGGGATATTTCAAAAGGCTACATAAAGATAAAGCTTTGCAGACATGACCTTCTAAAATACCATCTTGGATTTACAATACATTTTTCCACCTTTCTTTTCTTTCTTTTTCTTTTTATTATTTTTTTGTCATCCCCTTCTCTATTTGTTTTTCTTTTCTTTTCTTTTTTTTTTCTTTTTCTTTTATTTGGAGAAGGGGAAATTTTTCAAATCAAGATTTTTTTTTTTTTTTTTCTGATTCTTTTCCCAAACTTTCAACTACCTTTTCACCCTTTTGTGATACTTTAGAAGGTCCCTTATCAAGTATATGTATCAAAATTTTTCAGGGTACCAAGAAAAGCATTTTATTCATTTTGGCTCAAAATTGGGCAACTAAGGGTAGCATTTACACATTCAAAGCTCAGAAGGCCAGAAAAATACCTATTGCCTCAATCATTTTCAAAAATGTTTCCAAAAAAAATTTTAAGCTTTAAAATGGTTTCAAGTCAAGTTCTAGAGAAAACAAACCAAGAGGAATAACACTCTACACAAAGAATGGGGGCAGATTTAGTGAGTACCCCCTAATGGCTCAAAAGCTCACATTTATCAGTTCAAGAATCAGTGAGAAACACAAGTCTAAAGAAACATATGCTAATCATCAACTATCCAAAATCATCTCAAGCATATTCATTTGCAGCCATATCACAAGAATAAACAGAATTGGGTTCAAAAATCCACTATCACAATTTAATTGGCACTTAGTTCTCACAATCAGATGCTCAATCTAAGCAAGGGTAATCAATTCATGTGATCATGCAAGACTAAACCTATATGAATGCAATATTTACAATGCAAGCAAAAAGATTACCCCTACCCCAAGCTTAAAGATTTACATTGTCCCCAATGTAAACAATCAAGTTGGAGAGGGGAGAAAAGAAAAATAAAATAAAACAATCAATTGGAACGACTTACCGAGGCGGTAGCGGGTGTTGGCTCACATACTTTTTGGCTTTGTTTCTCCCTGCTCTTTTTCTCCTTCCTTTATTCAAAATCTGAAGACACTTAACAAAAATTATTAACAAACCTCTTGAGCTTCTCAAATTATTCAAGAGGTTGAAAATCAAAAACAAAAACTAACTAAAGAGAAGGGTTAAGAAAAGTTGGGTTGCCTCCCAATAAGCGCTTCTTTAATGTCACTAGCTTGACTTATTAAAAATCATCACCTGAATCCTCCTCCCGGATCAAATGGAAATTGGGATGGTGATTGTAACAGTAAAATAACTTTATTTTCAATTCCACCCAGCCATTGGGTGGAAATTCCATTGACCTTTAAAATTATAAACCCACTTCCTCTCGGGTCAAGTGGAATTAACAAAAGGAAGTGTGACAGACAAGTGGGAGGGGCTAACTTTCCAATGTCCACACATGCATGCAAGCCAACATATTTATCTAGTGCAGTAAAATCAGATTGCTCAACATGCATGGTGGAAGGAGTGCTATCTAGATGCCCTGCCTCCTCACTTGTTGTTTCCCAAGGATTTGTGGAAGGTAATTCCTCTTGTTGTGGTTCACTCACCACCACCACTTCATTTTCAATTTCATTCATTCCCAGAACCAGATTTTTCTCATGTGGCTCTATGGGAATCATACATGGTGGTGGAGGTGGTAAATATGCCCAAAAGGTTTCCCAATCCTCCTTGGAGTATACATATATAAGCTCACCAGTCATATGATCGACTCGTGATGGGATGTTATGAGATAGAGAAAACTCCTCGAAGAATTCTCCCAAATTTATATCGCCATCCCACCACAAGTTGTCCTCCAAAACATGACTGGAAGCTTCCTTATCAGGTGGACAATAAAAATTTTTCATGACTTTTGTCCACCTTACAAAACAGAATACAAAACACAAAATTCAAATATATACAGAAAAATATCAAATATACACAGGCAATAAAAAAAAATGTCTAAACTAGTTGTCTCGTTTGTTACTACTGATATTGACAAAGCCAATCCCCGGCAACGGCGCCAAAAACTTGATGCGTGTTATATTTTTAAAGATATAATTAAAGGCAAGTGCACCTCGTCGCAATCAAGTAATACGGTGGTGAGACCGGTTATCGTATCCACAGGGATTGGATGTCAATTACCAATTCGCAAATTCAACAACTATCTAGACTAAACTATAATCTGAGAGATTAAACAGAAAATAAAGAAATAAAATATTTTTTGTCTTTTTGTAATTTTGTCAAACACTTGGTATGCAAACAGGGATGTGGCTAGAATTGTCAGGGTTAGACTACACTAATCCTCCCTTAGTTGCAATGAAATGGCTTCTAACACAAGTCCTAATTCAATTATGCCAATCAAGCCTTTTCTAAATTACTCAAGCCTAATGTCTTAGGTGCATTGAGCCTAAAACCCCAAATTAAACCCTAATGTCTTAGGTGGAATAAAATGAGATTTTGCATTAAGTTAAGACTTATAAGATTGCAAGCAGCCAACACCTATGTCTAGATTCTTGACCTACTTGGCATATGATTCATGAGCATGCCTTAATACCAACCTTCCAGTCATCTATCAAAGCAACAAATCATTCCTATGGGTAGCTAATCCAAGGAAAGCATTAAACACAGAATCACATACTCATACGAAATAGAAACTTGTATAAAAAAAACCAAATCAATTACAACAAGTTCAGAAAAGTTACATCTAACCCCAACAATGGGGATTTAACTACTCATGATAAGGAAATACAAAAAGGAAAAAGAGAAGGGATGAAGAACACTCATAGACAAGCTTCCTCCAATCTTCTCTTCATCCAAGAGCAGAGAAAATGCCCCCCCTTTTTGGGTAGAAACCCTCTCCAGCCACCAGCCTTAGCCTGCCTCCAAGTGCAGCTTATTTTAGGTTAAAAGTTGGTCCCTTTTTCTGTTCAGTGCAGGTTCATTTATAGGTCCGTCGCCCGTCACGGCCGTGGACGAGCCATCACGGCCAGGCCGTGATGGTCTCTCGACTTGGGCACCTCTTCATTCACTTATTCATCACGGCCGTGATGATCATCACGCCAGGCCGTGATCGCTTTCGACTTTTCCAACTAGCGAGTCACGGCCGTGATAGCCATCACGGCCAGGCCGCGATGCCTTCCCGACTTTTGGCTCAATCTTTCTTCAGCTACTGCTCCCTCACGGCCGTGAGGGACATCACGGCCAGGCCGTGATACTCTCTGCTTGGCTCATAATCTTCACTTCTAATCTCTTTTTTCATCCAAGCTCCACCAAGGCTGATTCCTGGGCATTTTTCCATTAAATCCTGCAAAACAACACCAGAAACCACCTCATCCGTTCCAAAGGAAAAACTATACAAAATCAACACTAAATTGGCCTAACTATATGCAAATGCATGCAGAAATGTACATGAAAAATGAGGTAAAATCACACTCATCAACCTCATTGGCAAGCAATGAAGTGGATACTAAGATACCTTAATGGCTCTCAGAAATCTGGTCTTCTGTTTAAAAGACACCATCATGTTCAAGATGCCATCATAGGGTATGTGGATTCAGATTATGCTGGAAATGTTGATACCCGAAAGTCACTATCTGGCTATGTTTTCACCATGTTTGGAACTGCTATATGTTGGAAATCAGTCCTGCGATCGATGGTAGCCTTATCAACAACACAAGCAGAGTTCATAGCCCTTACTGAAGGAGTCAAAGAAGCAATGTGGCTGAAGGGGATTATTGGTGAACTTGGAGTTCAACAAAACTGTGTTACAATTTATAGTGACAGCCAAAGTGCCATTCACTTATCCAAACATCAAGTTTACCATGACAAATCCAAACACATTGACATTAAATTACATTTCATAAGGGATGCAATTGAGGCAAAGGAGATTGCTGTTGAGAAGGTTTCAACAGAAGAAAATCCTGCTGATGCCTTAACCAAATCCCTACCTCTAACCAAGTTCAAGCATAGCTTGGACTTGATCAGTTTTTCAGAAGCATAAGGTCAGGCAAGAGAGCAAAGCTGGAACCATGATTGAAGGGTTTTAGAGACAAGGTGGAGATTTGTTGATAATGTCTCAAAAACAGATTCAGTTACAAGCAAAAGTCAGTTACAAGCATTTTTTCTTTTGGCAGCAAAATCAGTTTTTTCTGTTGGTGCACAAACAGAATTCTGTTTTGGATTGGAGAAAAACTTGGCAGCTGAAGTCTCCTTTTCTTATCTATATATATACATGTGTATGGTAGGATTAGGAGTGTGTGTGTGTGATTGTATATCAACTGTGTAATCTTTCCTTTTCTAAATCATAGAGAGTTAGGCCTAGATCAAGGAGTTTTGGTGAGAACAAGAGTGGAAGAACTAGGAAGCTTGTGGCTGTGTCTCAGCAGGAAAAGCAAGGGCTAGTGTAGATTCTTGTGAAGTTTGAAACTTGATCTTGTAACTCTTTTCAATCATAGTGAAGACTTTGCTCTCTTCCCGTGGATGTAGGCCACATCGGCTGAACCACGTTATTTCTTGGTGTTGATCTTTCTTTCTTTCTGCTTTACATTTTCATTTCTGTTCTGCCATATAATCTTCTGTTTTCTGCAATTCTGTTTTCTGTCAAATTCTGTTTCTGTTGCATTGTTGCATCATTGCTGTGATCTTGTTCTTGGTGTATATTTCTGTGTTTCATTCAGTGTTTAGACCACAACAATATTAGTGCACGTTCGTACGTCGGATACAGACATGCTATAATAGAAAATGATGTCTCAGAATTTTCTACCAATCAAAGATTGTGAATGTACATGTATTTTAATGAATTATGATTTTATTTTATTAAATGATAAATTATCATTGATTGATGATAGAGAATATGATAGTAAAATGAGATAGAGGATGTTCATCATTGTACATCACCTAACAACAAATAGGTATCTCATCATTCAAGAATTTATGAAGATCTCAACTAATGTGAGACAACTCATATAATATAGTATGTAATAGTCTAGCTTTGCTTTAATTAATGAGAATAATAAGTCGTTATGTACAATAGACATTCACAAATAATTTCGATAATCTCATGGATTCCATTGATGTTTTGGTTCTCTAATCTAAGCGCAATCAATGGACAAGTCAATATGCCTAGGTCTTCAAGTCTTTCTCCTCACTAGTTGAGAACTCCTGTCAACTTTTTTTATTATTTTTATGAGAAAATATCTCAAATTGTATTTGCTAATGACACCTGTCCAACTTTCTAATGAGTTGCATACTCCACGCATTATAGATTTGTACTATCGATATTTTGTTAAAAAATTAAAAAAAATATATCAAGAGTTAGGTACAATTAGGGGGTAAATAACAGGAGACTAATAATTTTTTAAAGAAGTTTTCTCTGAATTTTAATTAAAATAACGAATGACAAGATAGTTGCAACTTTTAATATAGTAGCATAAGGAAAAAAATAACGGGGATGATAATTAATGATAGTTAATTTTTTTATAAGCAAATTCACTAGTGGAAAATATACATTAGACGGTAAAGGTTTACGTCAGTTAACCAAAAACTAGACGTTAAAAAGGGGGCGATGACAGTTTTGTAAATATTAGACTTCATTAATTCAATTTTAACGTCAGTTGTTTTAAGGACTGACGTTAAAAGTGAAGTGACTCACTTTTAACGTCAGTTCAATAAACAACTGACGTTAACAGTGAACGTTTTAACGTCAGTTCTTTATAGAACTGACGTTAAAAGTGAGTCATTTCACTTTCACTGTTAACGTCAGTTGTTTATTGAACTGACGTTAAAAGTGAGTCACTTCACTTTTAACGTCAGTCCTTACATCAACAGACGTTAAAGGTTATTTTAATAATTTTTTTATCTATTATACGTACCCTTTCGTATTGCCTTCCTCAAAGTTCCAGTTTCACAATTGCTTTGATGTTTTGTGTTTCTGTTTTGAAAACTAAAATATATGTGCGAAGTATAAGTTGAATCAATAACCCAAACCAGATCTCATTCATGAAGTGTAATACAGACTGATACAGAAGATTGAAAGGGTTTAAAATCCTATAAAAAGTTACATTGAAAGGGTTTAATATCCTAAACATTAAAGCTACATCCCATCAGAGAGTTTTATGAAATATGCCAAAGGGAAAACTATACTCCGAAGACCTCAGAAAACTGGGGGGCATGAGAGAGCTCAAGAGAGGCAAAAACAGGTGCATCAATTTTGGCTGACATTACTCAACACCTCATGTCCAACCCAGCTATTACAACACATCTGATGCAAGGCTTAATATCCAACCCAGAATTCAAGCAGGTGCTTGCCAGAGAGCTTTCCTCCGTCGGTACATCCCAAGACACCGTAGGGCATGCCAACCCTTCACATGTGAGCACAAAAGAGAGTTTTAGTAGGGCACATGTGGAGGACGATGAGTTGGCAAATAGGGAGCGGGAGTTGGAAGTCCAGCGCCATGAGCATGAGTTGGAAATGAAAAGGCGTGAGCTTGAGTTGGACTCCAAACGACGTGAGCTCGAAATGTTAACAAAGGTATTTATTCATTATTAATGTCCAAATTAGTCAAATAATTACTTGTGTTTTTTTTAATTATCAACAACTTATCTAATTTATTTTTCCTAAACTGAAGGCCAAGTCGACGTCGGTGTCGCTGTCACCTATCACTTGTTTGTTCTCACTTGGTGAGGATTATGCGTTTGAGATTTTTGAATGTCCATTGGAGCACGATGGATGGGTGGCACGCCCAGATCAACGGATGATATTTACCTTCTGTGGTGACGATCTCGGGAACGCCTGCAGAAATAACGTCTGGTTGAACAACAATGTTTTCAGTCTCTGGTGCACGTAAGTTAATTTTAATTTTATAACTTATTTATTTTTGTATTTTTCCATTTAATAATTTATTTTAATTTCAATATATATATATTATGTAATTAACATCCACACCTTTTCATATCTTAGGTATCTCCATCGTCTTCAGCTTGATAAGGGTGTTGCATCAGTTTACGGCTTCTTAGATCCGTCAGTCCTTCTGCCCCAATTCTTTGCTGGCGATGCTTTGAGTAAATACATAGGGAACTTGTTGGGAGAAAATCGGAAAGAATTATATATGGCTCCCTACTGTATGAATGACCATTGGCAGTTGTTGGTACTTCACCCGTCTAGGTATACTGTCATATTCTTCTGCTCTCTCCACCAAGATCCGCCACCGAAGGTGGTGGAAGCTGTAAATAAGTAAGTAACTAATCTTAAATTTAATTTAAGTTTCAATATCAGTTGTTTTTAGTTTATTACACACATGATATATGAATTTGTTAATTTATCGACATGATTATATGTTTATGATAGCACGCTGAAGGCGAGTAGCATAAGTTGCGCCAACGGGAGAAGTATGACTTCTAAGGCTAAAGCAAATCCTGTATGGAACATCCTCAAGGTTTGGTAGTTCATTTATCAAATAATTAATATTATAATTACTAATTTATATGTATATTCAACTGACGTTGAAATTAATTTTGTTGGTAGTCTCGATTTCAAATTGACGGGTGGTCGTGCGGCTATTATGTGATGCTTCATATGCTGAACATAGTCTCCGCATCTATTATGGATGGATGGATTAAGGTAATATTTAAACAACTTGTTAAATTATATATTATAGTTTTGAAGATGACTTGCATTGATGTTATTGTTATTATTTGAACGTGTGTAGGCATTTAACGACCAATCGCCTATTCAAGAAGATGAGTTAAGAGACTTGAGGATGCGTCATTTGAATTCTTCTTCAAGTATGCGGCTGAAAAAGAAATTGACAAGATACCTCCGCAATACTTAGATAAATAGTTTTTTTTGGTTAGACTTTAGAAACTAATTAATTAATAACATGTATATACATATCCTTAGATTGGTAGTTTTGTTTTTTAGACATTGGAACTAAAATTTATTTATATATATATACATGGGTTTTGGTTTTAAGTCCCCCAATTGTTGCATTTTTCCTTTGCAATTCTGTAATTTGTTGATATTATGTTTTACTGGGATATTTACTGAATGCAGGGATAGCTGAGGGGAGTGATATTTTAAAACTGAATTTAAAAAAAAATCTATTAACGCCAGTTGTATCAAACAACTGACGTTAATAGTATTTTATAAAATATACAGTACACTATTAACGTCAGTTGTAATAAACAACCGACGTTAAAATTAAACCTTTAACGTCAGTTCTTTATAACAACTGACGTTAGTTTTAACAAAATTAACGTCCGTTGTCTTAAAGAACTGACGTTAATAGTTTTATGTTTAACGTCAGTTGTTTAAAAAACTGACGTTAATTTTTAAAAAATTAATGTCAGTTGTGTTAAATAACTGACGTTAATAGTTTTATATTTAACGTCAGTTCTCAACTGACGTTAAAATATTAACTATTAACGTCAGCTGTATTTACGTCAGTCAGTATTCTGACGTAAAAAATCAATTTTAACTGACGTAAAAAGCACTTATTGTACTAGTGATTGTATATTAAACAAGAGTACAAATGATATTCTAACTCAATTATACAAGGATAAACAGGACATCTATGTAGAGTTGATACTACCTCAAGGAAGAGAGCAGAATCAAGATTACATAAGATCACTGTAACACCCGGGTGCCGACAAGGACGGGGAAATGCTATTAAAAGTGATGGGGGGACTTTTAATAGCAGTTCCTTAAAGAAACGCTATCTTAGGTATCACCTAAGATAGCGTTTCCTTAAGGAACCTCTATTAAAAGTCAAGCTGCAGGAAAAGATAGCGGTTCCGTGTGGAACCGCTATCTTAACTAACAACATAAGATAGCGGTTCCACACGGAAACGCTATCTTTTCTAATTTACAATTAATAAATAAAATTAAATTAAATTTTAACAGCGTTTGTAAAATGAAACGCTATCTTAGGTAACCTTTAGATAGCGTTTAAATATAGAAACGCTATCTTAGGTGATTGTTGTTTTAGAGCTACCCGCGCGTTGCTTTGATCCTTCGATTCTCAGTTTCTGCGTACCCTAATCCTCAGTTCATCACTGACCTCAGTTCAAGTACACTAGGGTTGCCATTGCAGATTCATCCTCGCATTGCATCCAGAGAGCTCATCCCCTCTCATTGCTCGCTGTCTCCACCATTAATTCATGCGTTGTCTTCGCCATTCTTTGAGTCGTCCGTGTGCTTCTTTCTCGAAGTTCCTTTATTAAGAGAGTGGGTTTTCACTTTTCAATTTCAAGTTTCCACTGTCTCGAAGCTGCTTCTTTCGGTTTGATTTCCCTTTTACAGGTAACAACTCTTCTCGTTTATGTTTTGGGTTTTAGCAGTATGTTCAGATTTTCATTGGATTAAATTGTTGGAGGAAGTTGATGAAAACTAAACCTTTCTATGTTGGCTTCTGATGTTCTGTCTCAATGACCATAGCAAGTTGCAACTAATTTATCTGGGTATGGATGTGCATGGTACAGTCACTTCTTTGTTGGGTTGCTCACTGTTGTTTGAGGTGAGTTTCCACCTAAACTTTTGAGTCTGTGTGTGTTTGTGTGTTTGTTTTAATATTTTTATGTTTAATAACTTTTTTCTTTAGTAGCAATTGTTTTTGTCATTGACTTGATTGGCTTTGGATGGTTTTGCTGAAACATTATAACTGAATGAACCCATGTGTTTGTGAGTGGGGTACTGCAATTTGCTGGATTGAATAACTCTGCTAAAACATCATAGGTGAACACAGTCATGAGCTGAAGAGAATTAGATTAAAAGAATGCAGGGAGATAGGTGAGAAGCCAAGCTGAAACCTCTCTTGGAACACCAAATATTTTTGTTGGTAGAATAGAGACAAAGCTAACAGAGCAGAGTTCGCTTCTACCGTTTTAGTTAAGAAATTAGCACTTAGAAGTTAGGACTTAGGACTAAGTTGGCAGAATATTGCATCAAATGATAAAATGTACTAATAAAGTGTACAACTTCTGAAGTTCTGTGAAACTGTACTAAAGACATTCTTTTTGTTTTCATCTCTGCAGAAGTCATGTGCTTGATAACACCATAATAATATAGCAAACCAAAGCTTCCTTTAATGAAATCTTACTAAAACCTAGAGACTCCATATAGATATTAAATCAAGAAAGGGTTTTGGGGACTGAACTCCTGAATCAGTCTTCCAATTAACCACCATTGAGTTAGCTTATAAATGTTCAGTACCTTATATATTGCTAATATATAACTTCATTGTTCTAGATTCTAAAAATGCACAATCTATAGACAAGTAACTTAGATATACATGTGTCTTTCATGCATATCTTTTCCCCATGATTCCTCATGGTTACAACTGGTATAGAAGAACAAAGAGAAAGATTAGGAAAGGTAGCAGATGTTCAAGTAATTTGGAAGATATGAACATAATGACTATTATTGGATGGATATTATTTTTGTATGATGGATATTATTTTTGCATGATTGATCTTAATATTATTGGATTGAGGAACAGGTCATAAGTGCTCGCACAGTTGTAGTTAACATCAACTTTCTTTGTATTTTGTAAATCTTTCAGGAATGATATACTGGGTTCTGTTTTCATTGCACACCTTGTTGAGATTCTAAAGTCCCCTTCCCCCAATGTACAAGAAAAAGCTGCATCTGTGCTTGAGTTTGTGGCACTGACGGACCCAACTCTGACCCCTATTATATCTGTGGAAATTTAATCTGTTCTCGATTCTGTTTTTCAGTAAAAAATTTTGAAAATTTCAGGTAAGATATTTATGCTCTATAATCCATGATTTGTTATAAGAACATATTCTTTTTTATTTGTTTGCCATGTTTTGATTTTCTTTTTTAATTTGGATGTGTACTAAGTAGATAAAAATGATCTAACCTCATAGTAGTGTTTGTTTCAATATGTATATGTATGCGTTTAGAATTAGACTTTAAAATGAAGAATGTTAAGTACTGTTCCATTAAAATTCAGACTGAAATGGAAAGCAAACAATTGTAAAAATGTTTAGTTTCAAGGAGCAGATGAATAAACAAAACTCATTACCAATCAAGCCTAATAGAGGATGAAGGACCCAAAACAAGCCTAGCAAGTAGGCAAGTAGCAACTTCTCAAGCAAGAAAAGGAAGTAAAAGCAATAACAATAGTGGACTGAAAATGAGACCATAAAATGGAAAAAGATGCATGGTGCGGGGGTGTAATTAAGAGGTTTATAGCTAAGAAGTTCAGCTGTGTTCAGGCTAGTGCGTATGTATGCATGTGCTTTTCAGTTATGAACTGCCAATTAGTTATTGACTATTTCCACTATATTTTTCCATGGAACTGTAGTTCATAGTTGTTCAAAGGATAAAACAAGTGAAGGACAAACATTCCAGCAGAAGGAAATGGGATCTTGATGTGTTTTGCTGGAACAGTTTTGTTACAGTGTATACTCGTTTTCAAAATCAGGATAGCAGTACAGTCATAGAAACTAGTAACCAACCAGAGCATAGGCAGATGTAGATTGGTTGTTACTTGCACAAGGTTTGGTGATAAGGAGACAGACACGACATTTTTGTTTACTTGCGCCTTTTAAAGGTTATGTTATAAGAAAAAATACACAAAATCAAAATTAATGGACCTTGTGTAAATATCAATGAGTTGTATTATAACTCATTTGGTATCTTTAATCTGTATACATTGCATGTAGACATCAACCACTCCAAACTCATAGTAAATATGTTTAATAAATATTTTTGTAGATCGGGAAAGCATGGATCGGAAATGGATGTCTGTCAATCGTTTAACGAAGGAGTATGAGGATTGGGTGAAAGAGTTCATTAGGTTTGCAGTTCGGCATGCGGAAAACCCTAGTACAATCATATTTCCTTGTTTAGATTGTTGTTATGCAAGGCGAGTTAGTGCAGCCGATTTGGAAGAACATTTAGTGTGTAATGGAATCGATCAAAGTTATACATGTTGGACAAAACATGGTGAGACAAGAGCTGAGTCTAGTGAAATGAGGAATCGTGTGAGATATTCATCATACGATACCGACACAAATACTTATGAGGGCGATCGTTTTGAAGACATTGCAAATGTTGTTGAAGAGGATCTTCGGGATTGTCCTCAAATGTTTGAGAGGTTGGTAAGTGATGCAGAGCAACCATTGTATGATGGTTGTACTAAATTCACAAGATTGTCGGTGATGTTAAAGTTGTATAACTTGAAATCGGGCAACGGATGGACTGATAAGAGTTTTACGGACTTACTCACACTATTGAAAGACATGTTGTCGGAGGATAATGTGCTTCCTAGTCGGACATATGAGGCTAAACAAATGTTACGCTCTATTGGCATGAGCTACGAGAGGATACATGCTTGTCCTAACGATTGCATTTTATTTCGGAATGAATATGCATCGTTAAAGATGTGTCCTAAATGTAATGCCTCACAATATAAGAAGAAAGAATCAGATCCAGATAAGGTTGTGTGGTATTTTCCCATAATACCCAGATTTAGGCGCATGTACCGTAGTTCAGAAGATTCAAAGCTCTTGACATGGCATGAGGATGAAAGGATCAAAGATGGCAAGCTGCGGCACCCGGCAGATTCTCCTCAATGGAAGAAATTTGATCATGATTATCCTGATTTTGGGCAAGAATCAAGAAACTTACGACTTGCATTGGCTACTGACGGATTTAACCCGCATGGTGTTCAAAGTAGCTCTCACAGTACATGGCCTGTGATTTTGGTGATTTATTACCTATCCCCATGGCTATGCATGAAGAGCAAATTTATTATGTTATCTATGTTAATTTCTGGGCCCAAACAACCAGGAAATGATATAGACGTCTATTTGACTCCTTTGATTGAAGACTTGAAACAACTGTGGGAGACAGGTGTGGAGGTGTATGATTGGTATAAGGAAGAAAGTTTCAATTTGAGAGCTATGTTGTTTGACACAATTAATGATTTTCCAGCCTACGGTAATCTGTCAGGATATAGCATCAAGGGTCAGTGTGCATGCCCTATATGTGAAGAGGGTACGGATTGGATGCGGTTAGAACATTGTAAGAAGAATGTCTTTCTTGGGCATCGTAGATTTTTGCATCCAAGTCATCATTACCAGTGGTGGAGAAAGGCGTTCAATAGGAACTCGGAAGAAGGTAGAGCTCCTTCACCGTTGACGGGTGATCAACTTTTTGAAAAGGTAAAGGATTTGAATATCCAATTCGGTAAACCTTTTGCGAGAGATATTGTCACAAGAGGGTGGAAGAAAAGGTCGATTTTCTTTGAGTTGCCATATTAGAAATCATTATATGTAAGACATTTACTCGATGTGATGCACGTTGAGAAAAATATATGTGATAGTGTCATTGGTACGTTACTCAATGTGCCAGGGAAGACTAAAGATGGCATCAATGCAAGGTTGGACTTGGTTTGTATGGGAATAAGAAGAGAATTGGGACCGACGAAGAAGGGTAAAAGTACATATCTTCCTCCCATTGCTTACACTCTATCTAGAAAAGAAAAAACTGTTTTTTGTAAGTTTCTTGAAGGAGCTAAGGTTCCGGAAGGGTACTCTTCAAACATTAGGAACCTCCTATCGATGAAAGATCTCAAGTTAAAAGGTCTAAAGTCCCACGATTGTCATGTTCTCATGGAGCAGTTGATACCCATTGGTATACGGTCTATTTTACCTAACAAAGTGCGGGGGGCCTTAACTAAACTCTGTTTCTTCTTCAAGGCAATTTGCAGCAAAGTGATTGACCATGGGAAGTTGCCATCATTGCAAAGAGAAATTGTTGTGACTTTATGCGAGCTTGAGATGTACTTTCCACCTTCATTCTTTGACATAATGGTTCATCTAACCATTCACCTTGTTAGAGAGACACAACTGTGTGGGCCAGCTTATATGAGATGGATATACCCGATTTAGCGTTATATGAAGATATTAAAAGGGTATGTGAAAAACCGATCACGACCAGAAGGTTGTATTGTTGAACGGTATATTGTCGAAGAAGCTGTTGAATTATGTACCGAATACCTATCCAATGCTGATTCTATAGGGCTGCCAAAGTCTCGTCACACATGGAGAATGATGGGGCAAGGAATCATTGGTGTCATTGGTGAATGCTTGAGAAAATACGAAAATGCCAATGTCTGGAAATACTTTACCGACTTGTTTGATTATTTACCTCTGATTGCCCTTATTGAGAGTCAGGTTTGAGTTAAATATGTTGCCGAATGTTCATCTGACTTTTATGCCAGTGTCTAACTTCCATGTATATATTACAGATTTTATGCTTGCATGAAGGTCTCTCACCTTCTTTGGATACACTTGATAATATCAGGGCATTGGATCGTATACAAGAGGTTTGTGTGTAGTGGCTAGTATGTTTTATAGAACATTTTTATCAGAAGAATGATATCTTCAGCTAGATATATATTTGATGCTTAATATGGTTTGGGAAATATTTATTTTATGTTGCAATTGCAGTTTGTAATACTCTTGTTTTGCTCTGGAAATGTTTCATCTAGGACCTACAGTAATGACTGATTTCTCTTCTATTTAGTTTCATCAAATATATAATGTTATCGAAGCCTAGCAGTGCAGAAGACTTTTAGTAATGTCTCATCTTTTGGTCTATAATGGAATGCCATTACTTTACTCATGTTTACACATGCCGATGACGTTAATTCAGTTCTGGCGATTGTGCCACCTAAGTTAGGTTGCCTAACAACTGTATCGGGTGCATTACAGGTTCCACATGAAGGACCAATGTGTGATCTCTTGTGGTCCGATCCGGATGATCGCTGTGGGTGGGGAATATCTCCTCGAGGTGCTGGATATACATTTGGACAGGATATAGCCGCTCAGTTCAATCATACTAATGGTCTCTCCCCGATATCCAGAGCTCACCCGACTTGTTATGGAAGGATACAATTGGTGCCAGGTGACTGACAAAAATATTTTGAATAAAGTATATTATCTTTTTGTACTTTGGGGATACCTTTTTGATTATGTGTATCTACTTTATGATGATGATCCTTGTAGGAGAAGAATGTGGTGACTGTATTTAGTGCTCCAAATTACTGTTACCGAAGTGGGAATATGGCTGACATACCGGAAATTGGGAGAATATGGATCAGAATTTTCTGCATTTTGATCCAGCTCCCAGGCAAATTGAGCCTGACACTACACGCAAGACTCCAGATTTTTTTTTGTAACTTCATATGTCTCCTTGCTTGTAGTTGCTGCTTTCGCTTTTACTTTAGACGTGTCTTTAAGGAAAGAGGAGTTTCACTGTTTAAATGGAGGGTGATCATCGACATAATTCTTTCTTTCGGAGTTTGCCTGCCATCGCTGCTGCCTTATTTGCGTAAGAAACCGATAGAACCGACACAAAGCCACCAATGGGTGTTGTATATTTTTGAGAAGAGGAAGCAAGAAAGGCAATAACGTGGTATATCATGTTATCGACTTGTGTACAGGCTGATATGTTTCGACGCTTTTCTTGTAAGCATAGCAAGGTTAGGGCCTTTTTGTTTATTTGTATGTGCTTCTAAGAACCTTATTAGATGCTATTATCTTTAGTTAGATATACTTTTACTAGTTTGTTTCTGGTGTTTAATCTTCTTCTTGTTTGGTGGAACTTGGAAGAGTTGGGTTATATGATAAGTGTAGGCAAGGATGAAATTAATTTGAAATGATCCAAGAATAGGATTGGAGCTATGTGCCGGAATTTATCACAATGAAGTTTTATGCATTAAATGGCTTGAGTGTTGAGCATCCTTTTATCCTTGACTCTTTGCCTAGTTGTCCATTTGCATTTAGTACTTCATCTAAAAGTGGAATTGCTGGAAAGCCATGGTTTGAGTAATGAGTAATGATATTAAAGTTTAAGTGGTGCATTGAATAATATTTTTGCAATTACTACTTTGATTCTTTGCCTCTTTAGTCAGAAGAAGGGTGCATTGACTGTTTAGGCTTTAGAGGTTAAGCTCAGGTACCTTAATCTTGATGGTGCCAGAAAAATAGTTGAGGGGGCCAAGTCCTTGTTTCAGACTTCTAGGTTTTTCGGTGTCACTTTACAGTATTAGAAATCAGGCTCCTGTTAGATTTGGATTTGGTCACAATGTAGTGGATATCACAATATCACAATCTAGCCAACATCTTCTTTCAATTTTTTATTTTGAGGTAATTAGGTGTTGATGATAGACATGAATGATATGGGATGGGCACAAAATTAATTATGTGCTCCACTATATATATTTGTTACTTGCATTCCTCTTATTTAATTCCGCCATCGATGTATACACTCTAAGCTCATTTTCCTTTGTTTTGGATGATGTTGAAACTGGGAAATATGTAAAATTAAAAAAAAAGGGAATAGATAGCATTTGTTTTAACAAACGCTATCTAAAGTCACCTTTTAATAGCACTTCCTAAATGCTATCTTTGCTAACGAGTTTTAATAGCGGTTGCATAGATAGCGGTTACAAACGCTATTAAAAGGCATCCGGAAACGCTATCTAAAGTCATTTCTGTTGTAGTGTATAACGACTCAATCCGGATTGCCTCCAGCAATCCGGCAAGTCCAACAAAAAAAATAGAAGGGGAGGATTTGGATTATGAGAGAGAAAATGATAAATAATGAAGAGAGAAAATGGAGGTAAGAGAGAAAAAAGATGATGGAGGGATGATGGAGGAGAGGATTGATGGAGGCAATCCAGAACCATAACGACTTGCCTAGTTGGCAATATTTATTACCCTTGACATATATGGCAACTTTAATGGACTTTATACAGGGTTCGTGGTGAATGTATAATACTATCTACATGCGGCTGAAATTTGATCACTCCTATCTCTAGTCTAGCATTTATAAATAGGCTTTTGAGACAGATAAATGCAAATAGCCTTTCTAATCCTTATTAATTCTCACAAGCCACGGCAATTGACAACATCAGACAAAGGGAGGAGCAAAAAGAGCCATTGCAATCCCCAACTTTCTTCACGTACGTCTATAAAGATAATTAATCATGGATGTATATATGGGGGAATCTTAAGCTAAGCTATCATCATTATATTAGTGCACGTTTGTACGTCGGATACAGATATGCTATAATAGAAAATGATGTCTCAATATTTCCTACCAATCAAAGATTGTGAATATACATGTATGTTAATGAATTATGATTTTATTTTATTAAATGATAAATTATCACTAATTGATGATAGAGAATATGATAGTAAAACGAGACAGAGCATCTTCATCATTGTACATCACCTAACAACAAATAGGTATCTTATCATTAAGAATTTCTGAAGATCTCAACTAATGTGAGACAACTCATATAATATAGTATGTAATAGTCTAGCTTTGCTTTAATTAATGAGAATAATAAGTCGTTATGTACGATAGACATTCACAAATAATTGGGATAATCTCATGGATTCCATTGATGTTTTGGTTCTCTAATCTAAGCGCAATCAATGGACAAGTCAATATGCCTAGGTCTTCAAGTCTTTCTCCTCACTAGTTGAGAACTCCTGTCAACTTTTTTATTATTTTTATGAGAAAATATCTCAAATTGTATTTGCTAATGACACCTGTCCAACTTTCTAATGAGTTGCATACTCCACGTATTATAGATTTGTACTATCGATATTTTGTTAAAAAATTAAAAAAAATATATATCAAGAGTTAGGTACAATTAGGGGGTAAATAACAGGAGACTAATAATTTTTTAAAGAAGTTTTCTCTGAATTTTAATTAAAATAACGAATGACAAGATAGTTGCAACTTTTAATATACACTACAACAGATTAGACTTTAGATAGCGTTTCCGTATGCCTTTTAATAGCGTTTGTAACCGCTATCTATTCTACCGCTATTAAAACTCGTTAGCAAAGATAGCATTTAGGAACTGCTATTAATAGGTGACTTTAGATAGCGTTTGTACACGGAAACGCTATCTAAAGTCAGACATTAGATAGCGTTTCCTTATACAAACGCTATCTAAAGTATGACTTTAGATAGCGTTTGTACAAGGAAACGCTATCTAAAGCCCCTTTTTTTTTTTAATTTTATTTCTTAACTTTTACACCATTATTCCTGCATATTTACACAAAAAAACCACAATTGTTGCAGTCAACACAATTGTTCAAAATGTGTTCAAAATATAAGTGTTCAATGCAAAGATTGCATGTGTTTGTGCAAAGAAACCAAGAACTATACAATCAAAGTGCAACACTCTATACAGCAACTATATATATATATAACCAGATATAAGTACACCACTCTGTTTCTAAAGTATTCAAATTCACACGAGTAAGACAAAATCAAAGTGCAGCAACTATACCAGATCTCAATCCTTAAGAAACCAAAATCAGAAAACCAACATACATCTACAATTAATCTACATTTACAGCTTCTGTTTGTTTTTCATGAGACCATGACAACACCAAAGTAATGTGTCGAAATGTGATCCAAAGACTCAGAGCATACATACCGCATTTCCACCACAAAGACTAACCTGTTACATTGGGATACGACCAGACTAATTAGGTAAATACTCATTGTAGCAAGAAAGAATTCAAATCAAGCATTAACAAAGTGTAACAAAATTAATAAGTTTGAACTTATTTTCTCCTAGCAAGTGCACATCAACTCGAAGGCATGTACCAAGGAAAAACAAATACATAGATAGTTTGGGGTTGATAAATATAAAGCATTATTCACATACCAATGAGTATTGCTGCAACTCATCGTGATCAATTTGACATAATCAAACGAACTTTTCAACAATATAGCGACACCACTCTTCCTTGACTTGGATAGGCGAAAGCAATGGAGTATGTGGAGCATTTGAAGTCGGGGAAATCTGCGACATAAAAATTAAATAAATTAAGTTACAATTGCTAAAACATTTGAACAAATCACAGTTAAAAGCTAAGTAAACAACATACCGCCATTGGTATTTTAACTTGGTTCGCAAGATAGTCTCCTTCATGAAACGCATGACATAGTACCCACAACTGTCTTGTTGGGTTGTCTTGGGCACTATAAAAAATAAAATAGTAAATCAATATAGTTTTTTTTATCTAATTGCGCATTAAGTTTTTGCAAATATACCGTATCCGAATCCATTTAATGTTGGTTGCCTTTAAACGCGGCACCTTAGCTCCGATATTTGCGCGATAAACTTGCAAACCACTAATCACAAAATCAAACAGACTTCATTAAGAAACATATTTTCAATCATCACAAACACACGCATGCTCACGTATCGAACGGGAATCATAGAAAATCAGAAATATAAAAACATGCTTACGTATCGAACAGATTCTTTAATTCTGGGCGATCCCTAGGATCAACATACAAGGGATCCAGATAGTAAATAATCTCTTCAACAATATTTATCGCGCACAGCACCCAATGATTCCTACAAAAATGTTGAGATAACAAATCCTAAGCACCTCAACTTTTATGTAATTCATTATTGTGAATTAAGTCCTATAGGATAAGCGACTCACCCAACATTGCACGGCGCTAAAAACAAGGGCTGATATTCTCTTTCTTTAGTTGCAAAGTCAGCTAGATACGTTGTCTGTGAATCCCTCCCGAAGTAGCCGTATGTATTTGTTTGGTGTGGGGACAAGAACAGAAACCTCCTCGTTATTTCCTTTGGAAGCAACAATTCTTCATACAAATACCTTCAATTAAAATATAAAAATGGATTACACCAATGACATACATCAATATTTAAATGGAAAGACTAAAAAAATATTGTACACTTTAAACCTGATTTATTACCTGATATATGCGGAAATAACGGAGGTGAGATACCCATTCATGATTTACAACTTCTCTGATATTTTCAGTATTGAGCATCTCAATGAAATGGTGACCAAAAATATTTTCTTCCATCTCTACGTACAATTGGTCAGCATTTTTCATATTCTTTCGTTCATGTATTTTAAGGAAATTCAAATATTCCAGAGAAGTTGTAGTTGAACCAGCTGTAGGTGGGTTGGCCTCAGAGTTGCCTCCTTTATTTTAGGGGTTGTAATTGACTCCTTTGTATATCCGGACACTCTGCCCTTGCCTTTAGCTTTTGCGGGTGCCTGGAAATTTTGCATTTCAATATGCCGGTTAGTGATCAACTAATGTAATGCATATATGCCAGTATATGAAAAGGTGGAAAAATGCAATTACATACCATATTAATTACAACCACGAGATCAATTGGCCATGCCACATAAGTACCTATTGCATCTCCTCTTGTCATCACATCCGCATCAACGATAGGTACAGGCAATGGCGCATCCCCTCGGTTGCAACATCAACTCCAACTTTCACATGGTTAAAAGGGCCTGGTCCGAGTGTGCGAGTGTAACACCCGGCTCATTGTATACTTTACCCATAGCAACCATACGATAGTTTGGGGTCGATAAATATAGTCGACATGAGTTGACGCCCTAATCCAATGATAGATGAATAAGCTGTGAATTAAGGCATCCAATTGAATGTATTTAGATCGCGAATGCAATACTAGTAAAAAAAAAGGCATGCATTACCTCTCGAAGCCTCTTTTGCAGATGGTAGAGTGCAACTATCTTTGACGCTTTCTTGGGCTGTGAAATTAGCCTGCCTCTCCTCATCATCCTTTTGTTTCAGCTTTTCTTCCAAAATGTTCAATCTATCAGAGAGTTGAGACACCAATGTCTCCCACTTTTTCGTTTCAGAGTTATTTCTTGCACGACCTTCGGGTGGGAAGTAATCTTTTTGTGAGACGCCTGAAACCCACACCCCTAACACGCCCAGGGTTCTCCCGGCACACCTATGGCTTTGGCAAGAATATCCTGGCGACCAAAGTCTTCTATCTCTCCCTCTACCTGCAGATGTGACGTTCCTCCTGACACATAGTTATTGGTGAAATGCAAATGTTAAAATTATTATATATTATCATATGAAAATAACAATTGATAATGTAATCGTTAGTCTACTAACACATTTATTCCACACGGTCTGCGTATTTTTGTTGTCAATTACACCCGCCTTGTTCTCGCGGGCTTTCCTCCACACAATATGGCGTTTAATTTTCTTAACTTCTGGCCCCGCCTCCTGTATCTGTATATTGAGATAATATAAATTAACCAAACAGTTTAAAAGTCATATTTACCACAAATGCAGTTAAATATATATATATATATATATATATATATACATACCAATTCATCCTCAATGTCAGCATACCCCTTACGTGATGCTTTGTAAGGGCATGCAGGATCTAACGCCCTGTTGCGATTTTCATTGCTTAATTTCTATTCAGATACATATAAGTAATATTAATACATGGTTAATGTCATATGTATGTATTGCTATAAAATTATAAGGACTAACGTGATATTAAACATACCAGGAATTGAGCATCTCCTGTGTGTATTGCTATAAAATCTGTCCACTCATCCCTTGATATGTGTGGATATTGTGATGGAGGCTCCTCATTGATATTCCCGTTGGCATCTCTTAGAAATTTTTTGGTCAATCTAGTTCTGAATGCCCTATGTAGGTTACCAGCTTCCTGAAGTACAAATTTTTTCCTAGATTCATCAACATTAAAAGACATCTGCAAAACAATATAAACAACGTGTCAAAGTAAGTATGTTTACATAGTTTACAATATAATTTATAAATTTTAACAATTACCTGTACATCAGCCCATATGCTCTCTTTGAAACCATCCAAAGCCTCATCCTTCCAATTAGAACAAATAATTGGGACCGTTTGCCGAACAACGGCCCCAATGTAACTCTTCAATATTTTACCATTAGCACGAATAGGTTGGTCCAAAGAATTCCATTCAACCTAATAAAAATAATAAAGTAATTAAATCTAGATATCAAACAACATTATGAAATCCTTAGATTAGTAAGTAAATTACATCAAATTTTTGTCCTTTACTCCTAGCGCGGATGACCACCTTCATAACTGTTGGCCCACGTCTCGCCGCTTTGGCATCACTAGAATTACTTGAAGATGCCATTTACCTACAAAAATATTAGATACAAGTAAAACATCAATGGACATTAATATAACATTAATTGATGCAAAATATAAAACAACTATGAATAACAAAATCAACACTAGCATTACCGGAAGATGCTAACTATAATATAAAAGGATCAGAAAGTTCATTTAAACACAAACACTACATACATGTTTAAGTCAACCTTTTTCTTTTCTTCATTTGATTGAGATTTGTTTGTCCTTTATTAGTACGAAATGGTGGATTGACCAAAAGCCCCTCATCATGATCATCTCTGATATACATACCATCATCCCTAGTTGGATCAATCTCAAGTGATTGTAATGTCCCGACGAAAGGATCATCTTCAATATCAACATCTCGATGGTCTTGATCATCAACATTAGTAATTATTTTGTTAGTCAAAAGAACAATGGACCTTTTCATATCAGCTGGATCGGTGACATAGAACACTTGTTGAGCTTGAGATGCTAATATAAAAGGCTCATCTTTATACCCCACCCTATTAAGATCCACCTGCATGAACCCTGACTCATCAATCTGAACACCGTTATTATTGTCAACCCACTTGCAACCAAACACACCAACCTTAAACTTTGTGTAATCCAACTCCCATATGCGTTCAATGACGCCGAAGTATGACATATTTGCATATATCGGGTTTCTGTCTTTGGCACTTGAGATATGCATCGATTGAGCTACTAGAGTCACACCACTGTTTTGCATTGTACTCCGACCATCTTGTTCTTTTGTATAGAATGTGTACCCATTAATTTGATAACCGTGGTAAGAGAACACATGCAAACTTGGACCTTTGGCTGACCATCTCAATCTATTTGAAACTGAAGTATCATTTTCAGTCAACTCTGCATAAATGTGACCTCTTAGCCACGTTATAAAACAACGATTGTGTTCTCTAGTTAGCCAATTTTGATTCTTATTTGGATACAAACTCTTAAGCATGTCCTTGTGTTTTTCAACATATGGCTCAACCTCATCGGCATTGTGCGGAACATATAAGTGTGCTTGCTCCCATTCTCGTCCTTGTTATAGTCACTATTTCATTTCCAGTAATTCCTTGCCCCATCATTCTCCATGTGTGACGAGACTTTGGCAGCCCTATAGATTCAGCATTGGATAGGTATTCGATGACAGAATTCAACAGCTTCTTCGACAATATACCGTTCAACAATACAACCTTCTGGTCGTGATCGGTTTTTCACATACCATTTTAATATCTTCATATAACGCTCAATCGGGTACATCCATCTCATATAAGCTGGCCCACACAGTTGTGTCTCTCTAACAAGGTGAATGGTTAGATGAACCATTATGTCAAAGAATGAAGGTGGAAAGTACATCTCAAGCTCGCATAAAGTCACAACAATTTCTCTTTGCAATGATGGCAACTTCCTAGGGTCAATCACTTTGCTGCAAATTGCCTTGAAGAAGAAACAGAGTTTAGTTAAGGCCCCCCGCACTTTGTTAGGTAAAATAGACCGTATACCAATGGGTATCAACTGCTCCATGAGAACATGACAATCGTGGGACTTTAGACCTTTTAACTTGAGATCTTTCATCGATACGAGGTTCCTAATGTTTGAAGAGTACCCTTCGGAACCTTAACTCCTTCAAGAAACTTACAAAAACAGTTTTTTCTTTTCTAGATAGAGTGTAAGCAATGGGAGGAAGATATGTACTTTTACCCTTCTTCGTCGGTCCCAATTCTCTTCTTATTCCCATACTAACCAGGTCCAACCTTGCATTGATGCCATCTTTAGTCTTCCCTGGCACATTGAGTAACGTACCAATGACACTATCACAGATATTTTTTTCAACGTGCATCACATCGAGGAAATGTCTTACATATAATGATTTCCAATATGGCAACTCAAAGAAAATCGACCTTTTCTTCCACCCTCTTGTGACAATATCTCTCGCAAAAGGTTTACCGAATTGGATATTCAAATCCTTTACCTTTTCAAAAAGTTGATCACCCGTCAAAGGTGAAGGCGCTCTACCTTCTTCCGAGTTCCCATTGAACGCCTTTCTCCACCACCGGTAATGATGACTTGGATGCAAAAATCTACGATGCCCAAGAAAGACATTCTTCTTACAATGTTCTAACCGCATCCAATCCGTACCCTCTTCACATATAGGGCATGCACACTGACCCTTGATGCTATATCCCGACAGATTACCATAGGCTGGAAAATCATTAATTGTCCCAAACAACATAGCTCTCAAATTGAAACTTTCTTCCTTATACCCATCATACACCTCCACATCTGTCTCCCACAGTTGTTTCAAGTCTTCAATCAAAGGAGTCAAATAGACGTCTATATCATTTCCTGGTTGTTTGGGCCCAGAAATTAACATAGATAACATCATAAATTTGCGCTTCATGCATAGCCATGGGGATAGGTTGTAAATCACCAAAATCACAGGCCATGTACTGTGAGAGCTACTTTGAACACCATGCGGGTTAAATCAGTCAGTAGCCAATTCAAGTAGTAGGTTTCTTGTATCTTGCCCAAATTCAGGATAATCATTATCAAATTTCTTCCATTGCGGAGATTCTGGAGGGTGCCGCAGCTTGCCATCTTTGATCCTTTCATCCTCATGCCATGTCAAGTGCTTTGAATCTTTAGAACTACGGTACATGCGCCTAAATCTGGGTATTATGGGAAAATACCACACAACCTTCTCTGGATCTGATTCTTTCTTCTTATATCGTGAGGCATTACATTTAGGACACATATGTAACGATGCATATTCATTCCGAAATAAAATGCAATCGTTAGGACAAGCATGTATCCTCTCGTAGCTCATGCCAATAGAGCGTAACATTTGTTTAGCCTCGTATGTCCGACTAGGAAGCAAATTATCATCCGGCAACATGTCTTTCAATAGTGTGAGTAAGTCCGTAAAGCTCTTATCAGTCCATCCGTTGCCCGATTTCAAGTTATACAACTTTAACATCGCCGACAATCTTGTGAATTTAGTACATCCATCATACAATGGTTGCTCTGCATCACTTACCAACCTCCCAAACATTTGTGGACAATCCCGAAGATCCTCTTCAACAAGCATTTGCAATGTCTTCAAAACGATCGCCCTCATAAGTATTTGTGTCGGTATCGTATGATGAATATCTCACACGATTCCTCATTTCACTAGACTCGACTCTTGTCTCACCATGTTTTGTCCAACATGTATAACTTTGATCGATTCCATTACACACTAAATGTTCTTCCAAATCGGCTGCACTAACTCGCCTTGCATAACAACAATCTAAACAAGGACATATGATTGTATTAGGTTTTTCGCATGCCGAACTGCAAAACTAATGAACTCTTTCACCCCATCCTCATACTCCTTCGTTAAACGATTGGCAGACATCCATTTCCGATCCATGCTTTTCCGATCTACAAAAATATTTATTAAACATATTTACTTTGAGTTTAGAGTGGTTGAGGTATACATGCAATGTATACAGATTAAAGGAATGAAAGGCTGCAAACAAAACACATTGTCATTGAGTATTCTTTGAAGGAACCAAGTGTCGACTTGTTGATGAGTGTGATTCCACATCATCTTTGTCTATCATTTTGCATGCATTTTCATGTAGTTTAGGAATATTTTTATTAGATTTTAGGTTAATTTTCCTTTGGAACGGGTAAGGCGGTTTTCGTGTGTTGTTTTGCAGATATCAAGGGTAAAATGCTCGAGATCAACCATGATGAAGTTTGGATAAAGATAGGGCTTTAAAAGTGCAGAAAATGAGCCAAACAGAGTCCATCACGGCCTAGTCGTGATGCCCATCACGGCCATGATCGAGCAAAACTGAAAAAGAAGAAAGGCTGAAGTCAGAGTCTGTCACGGCCTGGCCGTGATATCCATCACGGCCGTGACCCAAAACCACCACAAGTCAGAGCACATCACGGCCCAGCCGTGAAATTCTTCACGGCCATAACAGAGACCGTCACGGCCTGGCCGTGATATCCATCACGGCCGTGACCCAAAACCACCACAAGTCAGAGCACATCACGGCCCAGCCATGAAATTCTTCACGGCCATAACAGAGACCGTCACGGCCTGGCCGTGATGGCCATCACGGCCGTGACGCGCATTACTTGGACCTGAAGAAACCGAAATAGATCAGATTTTGAGTTGGTTTGGGACTCTAACTTCCCAATTTCTATAAATAAGGATCAAGGCATCAGATCAGGGGATACACAATACACATTGGATGAGATCCATAACAACTAGGACTTAGGCATAGGACTAAGGCAAACTTGCTCACTCTCTAAAAACACCAAAATCTGAGCACAGAACATTAAATTAAATGATATATAAAGGGAAAGGTTCAACAAAATCAACCAACAAAAACAAACATATGAACCCATTCTTCACATTCCGAAAAACATTGAAACAAAACAAAACAGGATACCAGCAGCATTAGGTTCAAAATGCATACAGTCAATCCGTCAATCCATATTCATATTTTCAAATAATGATTGACACACAAACAAGTCACATTCCATTCAACACCAATCAAACCGAAAATTAAAGAGCAAGTAAAATAAAACCTTGAACACAGACTGTGAACTTGGATAAAAACACACTCCCACAAATATTAAGAATGTCCCGGAAATAAAATTTGTAAATGATAGAAAATCACCGAACACATCTGTGAACTTGGAAGTGGGTTCCACTAAAGCTGCAAACTTGGACCCGGGTTCAACGGGAATGCGCCCCGTGATCGTGTCACGCACCCGAGCAGCAGTGTGAAGCTCTTAGTATGAGACTTAATCATATTTAAAAATCAAGCACTACTTTGCTCTATAGTGTGGGTCGCATCAAGCACAAACAGCATTAAACATTAAATTGACATACAAAACGACACATGAAGCCAATTGTAGTTTGAACCCTCCAGGCATTAGATATCATAACCATAATCAACCATACAAAATCTATTTACCATTCCAGATATGGCTCCGAATGCAGAGGAGCTTATGTTATTCGAGTTTGAAAATTGAATTGAGAAATGGGAAATAAACGACTTCTCGAGAGAAAAAAATCATGAAATGGTGAAATTTTAGCTTTTGGGATATAATCATCAAAGCCTCAATGACTCATTACTAAGACAGCCTAAAAATACAAACTTCTGAGCAAGAAGCTTCACCTTGCAAGGTATTAATGAAGCTCAGCACTCAGAAGACATGACTTCACTAGCAATCAACTAAAAACAAAAACAAAAAATTGACATTTATTCATATAGAGGCAGGAATCCAGAAATCTAATGTCTTAAAAAGGACAATACCTAACAACCCGATAGAGAGAAATAATAGAACCCAAAAATGCCACAAAGAGTAAAAAACAAAACACAAAAAAAGAATCTGAACAAGCAAAATGTAAAATGGTGAAACAAAGAGAGATGCACCCAAAAGGACAATAAGAAGGAACAACAAGCATAATAAGCGGAAGGAACACCAACCCACTATTGTAATGAAGAAGAAAAACAATGGGTATCCCTTTGTTTCCACTCTTCTTCCTTGTGTTGTCTCCTTCTAGAGCTTGATTATCTTCCACTCCACAGAACACACACACACTTTCTCTCTAAACTATGAAAGTGTGAAACTAAAACTACAATGGTATGATTTAAGTTCTTTCTCTTTTCGGAGTAGCAGCGGCGAGCAATGGCGAAGGTGAGGGAAGAAAAAAGAGATGGCATGCAGAGGGAAGGAAACAAAGTAGAATGAAAATGAGGAAGAAACAGAGAGGGAAGGCCGAGCGCGCGTCTAATTTTACTGGGAAGACCTAAGATAGCGTTTCCTACAAGAAACGCTATCTTAGGTGATACCTAAGATAGCGTTTCCTGAAGGAAACGCTATCTTAGGTATCACCTAAGATAGCGGTTCCACACGGAAACGCTATCTTAGGTGATACCTAAGATAGCGTTTCCCTTAGGGAAACGCTATTAAAAGTCCCCCATCACTTTTAATAGCATTTCCACACGGAAATGCTATTAAAGGTGCGTTATTAAAAGTCTATTATGTTGTAGTGATAGTAGCATAAGGAAAAAAATGACGGGGATGATAATTAATGATAGTTAATTTTTTTATAAGCAAATTCACTAGTGAAAAATATACATTAGACGGTAAAGGTTTATGTCAGTTAATCAAAAACTAGACGTTAAAAAGGGGGCAGTGGCAGTTTTGTAAATATTAGACTTCATTAATTCTATTTTAACGTCAGTTGTTTTAAGGACTGACGTTAAAAGTGAAGTGACTCACTTTTAACGTCAGTTCAATAAACAACTGACGTTAACAGTGAACGTTTTAACGTCAGTTCTTTATAGAATTGACGTTAAAAGTGAGTCATTTCACTTTTAACGTCAGTCCTTACATCAACAGACGTTAAAGGTTATTTTAATAATTTTTTTATCTATTATACGTACCATTTCGCATTGCCTTCCTCAAAGTTTCAGTTTCACAATTGCTTTGATGTTTTGTATTTCTGTTTTGAAAACTAAAATATATGTGCGAAGTATAAGTTGAATCAATAACCCAAACCGGATCTCATTCATGAAGTGTAATACTGATCGATCCGAGAAGATTGAAAGGGTTTAAAATCCTATAAAAAGTTACATTGAAAGGGTTTAAAATCCTAAACATTAAAGCTACATCCCATCAGAGAGTTTTATGAAATATGCCAAAGGGAAAACTATACTCCTAAGACCTCGTAAACCGGGGGCATGAGAGAGCTCAAGAGAGGCAAAAACAGGTGCATCAATTTTGGCTGACATTACTCAGCACCTCATGTCCAACCCAGCTATTACAACACATTTGATGCAAGGCTTAATATCCAACCCAGAATTCAAGCAGGTGGTTGCCAGAGAGCTTTCCTCCGTCGGTACATCCGAGGACACCGTAGGGCATGCCAACCCTTCACATGTGAGCACAAAAGAGAGTTTTAGTAGGGCACATGTGGAGGACGATGAGTTGGCAGCTAGGGAGCGGGAGTTGGAAGTCCAGCGCCATGAGCATGAGTTGGAAATGAAAAGGCGTGAGCTTGAGTTGGACTCCAAACGACGTGAGCTCGAAATATTAACAAAGGTAGTTATTCATTATTAATGTCCAAATTAGTCAAATAATTACTTGTGTTTTTTTTTAATTATCAACAACTTATCTAATTTATTTTTCCTAAACTGAATGCCAAGTCGACGTCGGTGTTGCTGTCACCTATCACTCGTTTGTTCTCACTTGGTGAGGATTATGCGTTTGAGATTTTTGAATGTCCATTGGAGCACGATGGATGGGTGGCACGCCCAGATCAACGGATGATATTTACCTTCTATGGTGACGATCTCAGGAATGCCTGCAGAAATAACGTCTTGTTGAACAACAATGTTTTCAGTCTCTGGTGCACGTAAGTTAATTTTAATTTTATAACTTATTTATTTTTGGTATTTTTCCATTTAATAATTTATTTTAATTTCAATATATATATATATATATATTATGTAATTAACATCCACACCTTTTCATATCTTAGGTATCTCCATCGTCTTCAGCTTGATAAGGGCGTTGCATCAGTTTACGGCTTCTTAGATCCGTCAGTCCTTCTGCCCCAATTCTTTGCTAGCGATGCTTTGAGTAAATACATAGGGAACTTGTTGGGAGAAAATCGGAAAGAATTATATCTGGCTCCATACTGTATGAATGACCATTGGCAGTTGTTGGTACTTCACCCGTCTAGGCATACTGTCATATTCTTCTGCTCTCTCCACCAAGATCCGCCACCGAAGGTGGTGGAAGCTGTAAATAAGTAAGTAACTAATCTTAAATTTAATTTAAGTTTTAATATCAGTTGTTTTTAGTTTATTACACACATGATATATGAATTTGTTAATTGATCGACATGATTATTTGTTTATGATAGCGCGCTGAAGGCGAGTAGCATAAGTTGCGCCAACGGGAGTAGTAGGACTTCTAAGGCTAAAGCAAATCCTGTATGGAACATCCTCAAGGTTTGGTAGTTTATTTATCAAATAATTAATATTATAATTACTAATTTATATGTATATTCAACTGACGTTGAAATTAATTTTGTTGGTAGTCTCGATTTCAAATTGACGGGTGGTCGTGCGGCTATTATGTGATGCTTCATATGCTGAACATAGTCTCCGCATCTATTATGGATGGATGGATTAAGGTAATATTTAAACAACTTGTTAAATTATATATTATAGTTTTGAAGATGACTTGCATTGATGTTATTGTTATTATTTGAACGTGTGTAGGCATTTAGCGACCAATCGCATATTCAAGAAGATGAGTTAAGAGACTTGAGGATGTGCTTCGCTGAATTCTTCTTCAAGTATGCGGATGAAAAATGAATTGACAAGATACCTCCGCAATACTTAGATAAATAGTTTTTTTTGTTAGACTTTAGAAACTAATTAATTAATAACATGTATATATATATCCTTAGATTGGTAGTTTTGTTTTTTAGACATTGGAACTAAAATTTATTTATATATATACATGGGTTTTGGTTTTAAGTCCCCCAATTGTTCCATTTTTCCTTTGCAATTCTGTAATTTGTTGATATTACATTTACTTGAGATATTTCTTGAATGCGAGGATAGGCTGGGGAGTGATATTTTAAAACTGAATTTAAAAAAAAAATCTATTAACGTCAGTTGTATCAAACAACTGACGTTAATAGTATTTTATAAAATATACACTACACTATTAACGTCAGTTGTAATAAACAACTGACGTTAAAATTAAACATTTAACGTCAGTTCTTTATAACAACTGACGTTAGTTTTAACAAAATTAACGTCCGTTGTCTTAAAGAACTGACGTTAGTAGTTTTATGTTTAACGTCAGTTGTTTAAAAAACTGACGTTAATTTTTAAAAAATTAACGTCAGTTGTGTTAAATAAGCGGCGTTAATAGTTTTATATTTAACGTCGATTCTCAATCGACGTTAAAATATTAACTATTAACGTCAGCTGTATTTACGTCAGTCAGTATTCTGACGTAAAAAATCAAATTTAACTGACGTAAAAAGCACTTATTGCACTAGTGATTGTATATTAAACAAGAGTACAAATGATATTCTAACTCAATTACAAGGATAAACAGGACATCTATGTAGAGTTGATACCACCTCAAGGAAGAGAGCAGAATCAAGATTACATAAGATCACTGTAACACCCGGAGTCTTGAATAAGGGGCGGGGAGTGGTTCCTTGGTGCAAGAAGGTACGGACAAGGAGCGGCTCCTGGCGGGTCTTTTAGGCGGAGTGACACATGAATGAACCGGGACACACACCCGAATAAGAGTGATCCTGAGACTGTGTAGGTATGGGACTATTCAATTGAGGAAGGCTTATATGAATTGATTGATATTACCTATACCAATAAGATGCATCTTCTTTTCGGTAGCCCATCACTTAAGAACTCCACAGTTAAACGTGTTTGACTTGGAGCAATTCTGGGATGAATGACCTCCTGTGATCGTTTTCCCAGGAGCAGTCAGAGATGTTACAATCACCGTAAAGAAGGAAGACGCCATATACCACCAACAAAATCCCCCAAATTGTATATTAATGATAGTTATTTGATTTGATGAGATTCATGAATGGGTTCTGTCAAAGTCTTGTAATGTGGGTGAGTGGATTTCTGTCAAAGTATTGAAATTTATGATTTTCAATAATATATAAAACCTATGAAAAACCAAAATATTTGCAATTCCTATATATTTAATAAAACATTAATCTAACATGTTTGGTATCATGTAATGTATAATACTTGATTTAAACTGGAGTTCACAACGCATTCATGTTTTGGGTTCTCAGATCAATAGTAATTACTAATTAGCTGGTTTAGCCTTAACCTTACTCAACCCAAACCCCGCCCCCAAAAATACAGGAGAAAAGCGGAAAGGAATAGAGGAAAACTTTGTGGATTTGACGTGTTGATTTAAAATAAGAACAACTCAGAGAAGAGTGAAGGGACTAATAGCCTAACTGTTACGTGGATTGCCCTCAAGAAAGTTTAACTTTAGGGCCACCAAAAGGGTGAGGAAAGATTAATGTGATAGATAAAGTAGTCAACAGTGACCGCAACCAGCTACAGTTTTGAAATCAACAGTACTGACAATAAATTTGCTCAAGACTCATTACTGACACTCGCTTAGGGTATCATACTATAACTATAAACATAAATTTAGTATCATATTTTAAGTGTTAAAATAATATAACTCTATACAAGAATTAAGAATCACTGAATCAGCATGAATCAATCTGCTGTCCAACTCATTTATGATGCAAAATAGCGACAAAATTAACCAAACTGATCCTGATAAGACACTTCAGGAATTATTATTTTTTAATAATTAAAAATGATATTATATAGATATAAGAGGTAACCCAATCCATAATCAATTCAAGGCGGTAAATTCTAAATCATTTGACCAAGGAAACGAGCATAAGTTGTCAAAAAAAGAACAACAAAAAACCACCCAAAATTAGCGAATACAAGCCACTCAGAGAAAGCCCCTATAGGCTATAACCGTGAGCCTAGGATAAGACCAAAATCCTGAAGCACCTACATATGCTTAGATAGCCAATAGCCAAATTCAGAGTCGAACCAAAGGCTTTCTAATGCACACAAGTGCTGTAAACGTGAAACACATGTACATGTGCATAGAAATGATTCTATCGTTTAGAAATACTTATGATATCTTGACACCAAAAATTGATATTATAGAGGAACATTTTAGTTTTGAGTAGGTTGTTTATCATTTTATTTTTTCACTTTCTTTATTTCTTTAGTTCACATCCTACTTCAAATTAGGGTATCCCTCATAGTATTAAATTTTAGCATCAAAATATCATTACTGATTAGAAATGAGACGATGAAATGTTTATAAATAATGCAACAATTAGTGCAAGAACTTGATATATGTGAACAGCAAAGGGAAAACTTTGGCTTAGTTAATTATCTGCTGTTTGCTGGATGTTCTCGTGTAGATTAATGTGAAGCTTAATTATATAAGTTAATTAAACATCATATGCTGGTGCAACATTGGATCTCTCTGCTACACGCTTGAAGTCAAACTATGTCATGTCTAACATGCTTAGGCCTTAGGTACAGACACTTTCTTTCTCACTACTCAAAGAAATCCCATCTTTAATATTTTAGAATATAATTACCTTTTGATCAGGTGCAGTTGTGTAGGGTCTTACGTGATGAGATAAAAGTGTGTAATGATCATCTTTTCAACGGTCGAATTGAATGCTGCAGCAGTAAGGAAAAATAATTTGCAAACGTTAAAAGAGCTAACGGACAGTTAAGCACTTGGTTTGAGAGGCGTTAAGAGGAGGATAATTTTTAATTGACGTGACACCACTTTATTGGTGTGACAAAGAGTGACAAAGGGTTTATGTGATAGAGGATCCGCATCCCTCATCCAAGCACTTTTGGGAGGAGAGGAAGATTCTCTGTCTTATTTTATTATCATATTTTTTGTTCATATCAATTACAATTTGTCATTTAATAAAATAAAATCACAACTCATTGATATTTATATATATTCTCAGTTTTTGATTGGTAGAAATATCCGGATACAATTTTTTAGTAAAGCTGATTTGTATCCCTTGGAGGTCCTTGAGAGACAATGATGGAGATACAGATGTAAATCACTAAATCATCCGTAATATGATCACTTGATACGGACCAATTTTGATTTGGGTTTCACCTCAAAACTCTTTTGTTTTGGTTTCTGGGAGATTCTTACTGGACTGCTTGTTTTTGCTACCTGGCCACGAAAACTCCCCGAACCAGAAATGGAAATGGGGTTAGACCGTACTATCTTATAAGTAATTATAATAACGATATAATTAACGATAAAATACATACTCGTATGAACTCTATTATGATAGGTTCTTCCTTGGAGTTGTCATCACTAGTTATATCTTTGATGTGACAATTTTACCTGTTGGGGTGCCGGGTGCATGCAGTTAAAGGTTTACTATAGAAAAAGACAGGTGGGGGACAGTTATTTACAGACATAATTGGCTAAAATGTTCACCGACAAGATGCACGTTCAGTGTCATCACTCTTTGAGCTACCTAGCCATTATTGTAAGCAGCGTTTGAGAGGAGCACGAGTGGCAAGTGCATGTATGAAGAAGAGGGTGAATCATTAGTGCAAGACCAAGAAGGCAAGAAAGTCAGTTGAATTTCGGTATAAGTTAGTCCACTATATATATCATAAAGAAAAGCAATGACTTTATCATCTAATTTGGCTTGAAAACAGTTTATGCTAAAATCTACTATAGTATATTAATCTTGAGTTCTTGACAGACTAACAATGTGGCAGTACGGTTATAAAAAAAAAACAATGTGGCAGTAAATATGCAAATGACTCACTAGAAGGTGATAAATTTTTTTGTTGTAGAATGATTTGTAAGTTTAAATAGCATATACAAGGATTATAAGGTCAGCTAAGTGGTTGAGATGTGGAAGATAAGGAATAAAGTGAAAACGAGATTGAACGTTCAAACTCCATCAATTAACAAATATTAATAATTGCCTAATAAAAAAAACTGCTGCTATACAAAAATATCAAGTTACCTAATGATAACTGATTGATAAATACAAAAGGCATTATTGGTCAACAATTTATACAAAAAATACTTTCTTCTAGTTGAGTTGTTCTTAGACATAGGGAGCGTTTGCTATAGCACTATATATAGCGATTGGAACTGAACAACAAATTCAATGTAATCACTATCACTGTATAAGTGCAGATCGCGACACTTATAGGCACACTAGTTACCTATATGTAAAATTACTAGTCATTTTCTAATAATCAAATACTATTTTTATAAAAATAATTCTTGAGCATATATGTCATTCTAATGCTCAGGTCAAGGCACGCTAAAATTATTTGGTTGTTTATGTATGGTATGTTGATGTTGATTATACTACATTCAATGTGATTAGTAGGAAGCCAAGTTCAGAAATGGAGAAATCAAACTTTTGTCCTCATGGGTCTATATGGAATTGGCTCTAGAAAGGCGTTTTGAAAAGCGGACATGTTGCAAAAAAGAGGTTCCAGGGCCGTCCAATATTGAATTAATTAACAGTTTGATAATCTCTAATTATCGATTGAATGAATACAAATCTTAGATTATTAGACTTCTGACAAGGGCAACTGCATGGGGTCCTCATTTCTCAAGATTGGTCAGTTGTCATTTCCATGAAATTTGACGTGTACCTCAGTTTCCTTCTCTACAAAAATAATGGCAAGAGAGAAATAGTCTGTTGATTGTAT
This sequence comes from Sophora flavescens, assembly GCA_030762895.1. Classification (NCBI taxonomy): domain Eukaryota; kingdom Viridiplantae; phylum Streptophyta; class Magnoliopsida; order Fabales; family Fabaceae; genus Sophora; species Sophora flavescens. The sequence continues at coordinate 52,214,775 of CM061063.1, forward strand.
GTGACGAAAAAAGCCACGTTAGGATTAGTGCCAAAACTGCATCACATGCCTCACAATCTCACATAATCTCTTATTAGATTTAAGAAACCGGTATAATGGGAAATATATAATCCAAGCTAATTAATTAAGACAATTCTCCGACCCACAACTGTTGAACCATTTGTAGAGTACTGCACCCAAAAGCTAGGTACAAGAAGCTGTTTCCAATAGAAGAAATTAAACATACTGAAAGGAAAAGAAAAAGGATACTACATGAGATAAAGGAAGCATGCTCCAAAACAGTACGGCCAAGTATTCTTGTGGCATGCATGCAAAGATGCAGAGAGGTGCAACTAATTACCGGTCACCAAAGCTTCTTCTACAAGAAGTTGCACATAGTATTAGACCATCTCCATTGCAAGAGAGTTAAGTGTAAACTCTATCATACATGAGCCATTAATAAGGATCTTAAGAATTCATAGTCTTTACTAATAGGATGAATAGAAATACTAACATTTCTTCATGCTTAAATGTTAATACTTCTTTACTTGAACTTCAATCAACAATGGAAACTCTTCTATCACATTCCTTCCTCTTTATGCCTCTAACTTTGATGGAAATTAGGAGACTTTCTTTTTAGGCAGAGATAGGGAAATGTTTCATTTCCTTCTTTTTATAATTGCTTCCATCAAGCAATATATTCTTTTATGAAAAGACTCATTCCCAAGAGTCATAATCATTCATTCAAATATTAAACAATATGTCATTTCATTCAAATATTAAACCACCACCAATATTTGTCACACATATGAGACATTAATTCTTACATTCTTCCACTTGGCTCATGTGACAAAGTACAACCTCATGTGGTCCAATAAATTCTCCATCATAATGCGCATAAATAAGGACAATTGTTTCATCGTAAGTCATATTTAAGAACAAGAAATAATAAGAGTCATGGCGGTCATATATCCCTACTTTGACATAGTTCCTTCCATGCACTACTATATTAGTCTTCTTCCTAATATGACACTTTCATGGGAAGTACATAATATGTCTAACAATAATGTCATTTTAAAGATCAATCATGTTTTCAACGTCATCATTCATACATGTGCACACAGAAGTTTGAAAACAAAGTATTCAGAAACTTATACATTAATAAGCTTAGAGTGTCATACATACATCATTAATGAATTAAAAACATAATTTAACATTCGCTAAGGACATAATGCCCATTCTTTCAACATGACCAAGTAAATGCTTTGGCGGTAACCCTTTTGTTAAAGAGTCGGCAATAATAAGTTTAGTGCTAATATGATCAATTGACACTCTTTGTTTCTGAACTTCTTCTTTAACGGCAAAGTACTTTATTTCCATATGCTTATCACCCTTAGAGTACTTATCGTTTTTCGAAAAGAAGACAGCTGCGGAATTATCACAATAAATTCTTAGCGGCCTGGCAATATTGTCGACTATTCCAAGTCCTGAAATAAAGTTTCGCAGCCAATTAGCCTGAATAGTGGCCTCAAAGCATGCCACAAATTCAGCCTCCATAGTGGATGCAGCAATGATCGACTGCTTCACACTCTTTGATAATCCACTGGCTTATGATATTTTATCTATTATTTTAAAGCGGATTTCATCAACTAAATTTTGTTAAATGCTTGATTTAGCCCAAATTAGACTTTGTTTTCCTATTTTGGTTATTTTAGAGTCAATATGTGCATTTAATTAGATTTTTATTAATTTTCTGATATTTTCTTATTCTTAATTTTAGGAGAGGACAAAGAAGAATGATTGAAATTAAATTGAAGATTGCCAAGTAAATTGCAAGGGCCCACATGATGGATTTGAATCCAAATCAATTTGGATTTGAATTATTATGATTAAAAGATAATTCAATTGGCATTGAGATGAAAGATTGGATCTAAATTAATCAATTTGGATTTGGATAATAATTGCCTATCACAATAATAAAGATATGATAAGATTTGGCAATTAATTTGGAGAATGATTTGGATATGAAGATTAAAATGCTCAGGACCAATTATGATGGAGCTTGCATGAAGATGAGACTTGAAAAGTAAAGAAAATGAGCCAAACAGAGCCCATCACGGCCTAGCTGTGACAGCCATCACGACCATGATCGAGTAGAGCTGAAATAAAAGAAGGCTAAAGTCAGAACTGGTCACGGCCAGCCCATGATGTCCATCACGGCCTGACATACCAACTGAACCAGACCTTCACAGGCAGAACTGATCACAGCCTAGCCGTGATGGTGGTCACGGCCGTGACGCGTGATATTTGGATCTATAGAAACTGATTTGATCTAAAATTGTGTTTGATTGGGATTCAAATTACCCTAATCAATAAATAGGGCAATTACATAGAGGTTTTTTGGAGGGACGTACTTTTGGGATGCTATCCATAGGGACTTTCCATGAATTTGATTTTTATCTCAAAAATAGTTCCCACGAAAACATGCATGCATCATCAATGGTCTTTCATAGGTCGTAATGGGGTCTGGCTAAAGGTAGGATATTCAAAGGTACTAGGCTTAAGTCCCTAGGAACTAAGAGAGCATGAAACTTTTTACATTTTTATTTTCACTCCAATTCCTTTTTTTCATTTTTCTTTTTGACGCTTTGGGTAGCTACAACCTATTTCCTTTGACACCAATTTATTTTCCCCTTTTTTTGGGCTTTTTTTTTCTTCTTTTTTTTTCCCTTTGCCTTTGGCTTCAACCTATATTTTTTTCTTCTTTTTTTCAATCCAAAACAACATATCATATCCTTGTAGCCACCCCAAACTTAGTTTCCTTCAACCCTTGTCTTGCTAAGCATCCATGCTCTCCTAAATCCTAAGATTGGGTTAACATAGTTTTTCCGTATTTTTGACTTATAACATAAGGTCATCAAGAAACAATAGGCTATTAGGCTCAATGTGGCTAACTAGGGAACATGCATTAGGGATGGTTCTTTTTAGGTCAAGTAGCTATTTCAAAGAAAATTGCCTAAATCATTTGATGCAAACATATAACCATGCAAACCATGAAGAGATTCAAGCAAATCTAGGAAAGTGCAACTTAAAAGTGATTCACACAATTTAAAAACAATGTTGGCGGCTCAAATTCCTCACCTGGACATTTTTCACAAATTGTTTGACCGAGATACAATCCCTAATGTGTGCATCCCTTCACCCGAAACTTATCATAAGTTATGCAATCACAATAAAATTTCTCAAAGTTCAATTTTCAATTTTTCAAATGGAGATCAATTTTCAATTTTCAAATCCTTAGGGGAAATCATTAAAAATCAATATTTATCATGCAATCCATTTATACTAAATTTAATAAAATCTATTCAAGCTTACCAACACAAGACTCATACAAATATGACTCAAGTAAAGAAAAGCAAAATAATTAAAAAGAGAAGGGTTTAGAAAAAATCATTGAAGATGCTTCCACCCGGATCCCATAGCCTGTGGTAAAAAGACCAAGAGATGCCCAAGATGTAAGACCTTCCACCGAGGTCCCATGGCTTGTGCAGTGGAGATGGAAGAAGCAACTGTGATGGGATTCCATTGACTTCTTTAAGTGATATGATGAGATCACTTCCTCCTGGGTCATATGGTAAGTCACCTACTCCAAGAATGGCCTTTATGTAATTAGTTTCTCCATGAAGCACTAGAACCATAACTTTTTGAGACGATCTTAGAACCTTTGCCGCTATTGATGAAAACTCCCAATTCTCAGGCAATGACTTGAACTCCAAAGTTGGTATTTTTACTAAGTAATGTGTTAGAAAAATTGTAGGAACCAACTTTGTAACATCCACACATGCATGCAAACCAACATACTTATCCAACTCAGAATTTTTAGGCTCCTCAATAGGAATGGTGAGAGAAGTATTTTCCACATGATTGGTCTCTTTTGTCCCTTGCAAAGGAACAATAGGAGATATTTCCTCCTTGCACTCCTCTTCATGATCCTCTCCTCTTGAATCATCTCCCGCCACCACTTCATCTTCATTCACGTCCATGCTAGCAAATAGATTCTCTTCAATTTGAATTCCATATTGCTTTTCTGCTAGCAATTTAGAAAAATCACTAGCTTGTTCTTCTAACTTTTGAAACTTGTTACTTAGCATCTCCGTTACCAGTTGAGAACGTTTCTTACGCATTTTATGCCTTTGAATTATGCCACTAAATTCCTCCTTGCAACGCTCTATGATCTGGATCAAATGTTGAGCATCTATATCCCTAAGTGATTTCAGCACATCGGGATCCAGCTTAATGTCTGGTGGTGGTTGTAGGGATGACAAATAGGATCTCCATTCCTCTTTGGAGTATATCTTCACGTGCTTATCAGTGATACCATCAAACACGATCCAATCAAGTTGATATTCCCAAGTTAGATAGTAACGATAGTCCATGTGTTTCATCAACCTTGCACAAACAAAACTCAAAATAAAAGGTCAAGTATATACAAAAAATTAAAAAGACTAAAGTAGTTGCCTCATTTGTTACTAATGATATTGGTATTTCCAATCCCCGGCAACGGCGCCAAAAACTTGATGTACTCCGGCAAGCGAACCGGATCGAAGCAAGTAATAATAAAACGGTGAGAAACCGAGTATCGAACTCAGGGATTGGGAAACCAAGCGTCACTTCACAAATTAAACAACTATTTAGACTGATAAATAGGTTTGAAAAGATTTTAAGAAAATAAAAGGAACAATAAAAGAAATAAAATATTTTTCGGGTTTTTAAATATGAAAAGAGATTTCCTAGGAATTGGGTTACCAACAAGATTGTTCATGTTACCAAATTGACTACCCTTTGTTAATTATCAAAATTTGCTTTGAAGACGAATTTATCCTAAATAAGTTAATGCTCCCTCTCGGGTTACAAAAACCGTGCCCAATTAAACCAACCACTACTCTCGTGGTAATTGAATTTAGATCGAAACCTTTACGCTTTGTGACAATTCGTGAACCCTCGAAGGACCGCTTCTAACTCTCGTGATTTAAGTCATAAGTTTGATTCCTATATATCCAATACCTAAGTTCACCGCTAGGTTCCTCCTTAGAGTATCTATGACATGCAAATAAGCGCACGTCAGATTCACAAGTAATTCAAGCGATAGAAACCAAATCGAAAGCAAATTGAAATTAACAAAGGGAAAACATCAAATCATAACATAAAACAGATCTTGGGCATAGCCCCAATCCCTAGAAATAAAACTACTACTCAAGCATTGCCATGGTCATGGCAAGCTTGATTAACAAAAACATGAATTAAAACCTAAGAGAAGAGAAGAAGAAAAAGAAGAGAGAAAATCCTAATTTTGCCTATGGACAGCAGCCCAAAAGTCCCTCCAAAAACCTCTATGTAATTGCCCTATTTATAGATTAGGGTAATTTGAATCCCAATCAAACACAACTTCAGATCAAATCATTTTCTACAGATCCAAATATCACGCGTCACGGGATGGCCATCACGGCCAGGCCGTGTCAGGTTCTGCCTTGGAGGTTGCTTCACTGGTTGGTCTGTCACGGCCGTGACCACCATCACGGCTAGGCCGTGATCAGTTCTGCCTGTGAGGGTCTGGTTCAGTTGGCATGTCAGGCCGTGATGGGCATCTTGGGCTGGCCGTTACTAGTTCTGACTTTAGCCTTCTTTTTTTTCAGCTCTACTCGATCATGGCCGTGATGGGCTCTGTTTGGATCATTTTCTTTACTTTTCAAGTCTCATCTTCATGCAAGCTCCATCATAATTGGTCCTGAGCATTTTAATCTTCATATCCAAATCAATCTACAAATTAATTGCCAAATCTTATCATATCTTTATTATTGTGATAGGCAATCATTATCCAAATCCAACTTGATTAATTTAGATCCAATCTTTTATCTCAATGCCAATTGAATTATCTTTTAATCATAATAATCCAAATCCAAATTGATTTGGATTCAAATCCATCATGTGGGCCCTTACAATTTACTTGGCGATCTTCAATTTAATTTCAATCCTTCTTCTTTGTCCTCTCCAAAAAATAAGAATAAGAAAATATCAGAAAATTAATAAAAATCTAATTAAATGCACACATTGACTCTAAAATAACAAAAATAGAAAAACAAAGTCTAATTTGGGCTAAATCAAGCATTTAACAAAATTTAGTTGATGAAATCCGCTCCAAAAATAATAGATAAAATATCATAAGTCAGTGGATTATCACTCTTCCATGATATTGCTCCTTCGGCTAAAAGATATACGTAACCAAAAGTGGACTTTCTTGTATCCCCACACATCCATCAAAGTCTGAATTTGAATATCCAACCACCTCAAGGTGATTAGATCTCCTATAAGTAAGCATGTAGTCCTTCGTTCCTTGCAAGTATCTTAGAACTTTCTTTGCAGCTTTCCAGTGGTCCGTACCTGGATTACTCTAGTATCTACCCAGCATTCCAATTGCAAAACTTATATCTGGTCTCGTGCATGTCTGAGCATACATCAAACTCCCAACAACAGATGCATAAGGAATATTTTCCATCTGTTTCCGTTCCAAATCATTCTTTGGACATTGCATGAGACTAAACTTGTCTCCTTTCTGAATTGGAACAAGAGATGCTGAGCACTTTTCCATCCTAAATCTCTATAAAACTTTATTAATATATACTTTTTGAGACAAACCCAACAATTCAAGTGATCTATTCCGGAATATTGCTATTCCGATCACATAGCTTGCCTCACCCATATCCTTCATTTCAAAATTGTTAGAGAGAAAGTTCTTGGTCTCACTTAACAGACCAAGATTATTAGTTGCAAGCAAGATATCATCAACATACAGAATCAGAAATATAAACTTACTCCCACTGATCTTCATATATATACACCGGTCAACAGTGTTTTCCTTAAATCCAAAAGAAACAACATTATCATTGAACTTAAGATACCGTTGTCTGGAAGCTTGTTTAAGTTCGTATATTGATCTCTTAAGTTTACATACCATGTGTTCCTTTCCTTTCTCTATGAATCCCATTGGTTGATTCATATAAACATCTTCCTCTAAGTTCCCACTTAGAAAGGCAGTTTTCACATCCATTTGATGCAACTCTAAATCATAATGAGCTACCAATGCCATGATAATTCTGAAAGAATTTTTGTTGGAAATTGGTGAAAACATTTCTTTGTAATCAATGCCATCTTTTTGAGTAAAACCTTTAGCAACAAGTCTGGCCTTCTAACGTTCAAGGTTGCCATGAGAGTCACGCTTAGTCTTAAAGACCCATTTACACCCAACTCTCTTGCAACCTTCAGGCGATTCTACGAGGTCCCAAACATCATTCTGTTCCATGGATTTAAGCTCATCTTTCATGGCATCTAACCATTTATCAGCATTATCACCATTCATGGCTTGTGAAAACGAAATTGGATCATCATCAATTCCTAAGTCATTTTCTGACTCTTGTAGATATACCACATAATCATTCGGTATAGCAGATCTTCTTTCTCTTTGGGATCTTCTTAATGCTATTTCTTGTGGTTGTTCTATTATAGGTTCATTGTCAACCTCGGGAACATTAATTTGTTGTTCTTCTTGATTATTATACGGTTCAACAATTTGAGGAACAACAACTTGAGCAGTAGGAATACAAGTCAAATGAACTTGTATTCTTACTTCATTAATCTCCACATTTTGTGAAGCTTCGCTCCCACTGGTTTCACCACTCTCAACGAACCGAGCATTCCCAATTTCAACAATTCTTGTACTATGGGTAGGACAATAAAATCTAAACCCCTTAGACTTTTCTGGATAACCAATGAAATATCCACTGATTGTTCTTGCATCCAGTTTCTTTTCCTGTGGATTATAAATCCTTATTTCTACCTGGTAACCCCAAACATGCAAGTGCCTTAAACTAGGTTTCCTTCCAATCCACAGTTCAAAAGGTGTCTTTGGAACTGCCTTACTAGGAACCCTGTTCAACAAATACATGGCAGTTTTTAAGGCATACATCCACAATGATAAGGGTAAAGATGCATTACTTAACATACTCCTAACCATATCCATTAAGGTTCGGTTACGCCTTTCCGATACACCATTTTGTTGTGGTGTACCTGGCATTGTGTATTGAGCACATATGCCACGCTTTTCTAGGAATTTAGCAAACGGACCAGGGTGTTGTCCATTTTCATCATACCTTCCTTAATACTCACCACCTCTATCAGACCTTATGATTTTCATCTTTCTGTCCAATTGCCTTTCAACTTCATTTATATAAATTTCTAAGACATTCACCGTTTGAGACTTTTCATGCAGTAAACAGACATATCCATAACATGAAAAATCATCAATAAAGGTGATAAAGTATTTTTCCTTACCGAAAGAATTAACATCAAAAGGTCCACATATATCAGTGTGAACTATCTCAAGAAGCTGAGTGCTTCTTGTGGCGCCTTTCTTTGTATGTTTTGTTTGCTTTCCTTTAATACAATCCACACAAATATTAAGGTCAGTAAAATCCAAATCTGGAAGGACTTCATTCTTTATAAGTCTTACCATTCTTTCCTTGGAAATGTGACCCAAGCGCTTATGCCATAAATAAGCAGAACGTTCATTCACTAAACCACGTTTAGTGCCAACATTATGATGCAAGGTGATAAGTATTTCAGCATATAGATTATCAAGATTCAATCTATATAAACCATCAATAAGTATACCAGATCCAATCATAAATGTATGCTTATACAAACTGAAACATCCATTACCAAACTTAAAGGAGTATCCAGTAACATCAAGTTTAGACAAAGAAACTAAATTCCTATAAATATTAGGTACATACAAAGTTTCAAATAAATCTAAATGATGTCCAGTGTCAAGGATCAAACGATAAGTCCCGATAGCTTTCACTGGAACTTTCACTCTATTCCTCATGAATACAAACTTCTCATTTGGGCTTATGGTTTGGATCGTAAGAAATCCCTACATCGTATTAGAAACATGAGTCGTACATCCAGTATCAAGCCACCAAGTATTATGAGGAAATTCAGTTAAATTTGATTCGAAACATACATAAGCATTAAGCTCACATTTCTTTTCGAACCAAGCCTTACGTTTGGGGCAATCCTTCTAGAAATGTCCAGATTTCCCACAGAAATGACATTTGTCATTCTTTCCTTTCTTCTGGATCTTAACGGATGACTCATTTATCTTTAGTGATCCTTTCCCCTTTCCATGTTTCTTATCAGCATTCTTACCAGCTCCTTGATGGTTCGCATAATGGATTGAGTGACTTCCTTGATTCTTAAGTCTCGTTTCCTCTTGAACCAACATACTGTACAATTAATGCACATTCCATTTATCTTTCATGGTGTTGTAGTTCATTTGGAACGGACCATAATCAGACGGTACTGAGTTCAAAATGAACTGCACAAGGAAATTCTCATCCACTTCCATTCCTAATGACTTAGGTCTTGTTACAATATTTATCATTTCAATAACATGCTCATGCATAGTACGAGAACCATCAAACTTCATGGTGGTTAAGGTACTCATTAATGTCCCAGCAACAGACTTGTCAGCAGTTTGGGAGTGCTCTTCCACATTCTTCATAAATTCTTTTGTACTTTCAGTTTTAGGAAGAGCAGACTTAATGTTACTTGCTATGCTTATTCGCATAAACATCAAACTTAGTCTGTTTAACTTTTCCCAAGCCTTAAAATGAGCCTTCTCTTCATTGCTACTAGCATCAGTAATAGCAGCAGGCTTCTCAACTTGAAGAGCCAAATCAAGATCCATTACGCCAAGGTGAAATTGGATTTGTTCACTCCATTCAGAGAAGTTCAGCCCATTAAATGTTGGAACAGACGTAGCATGCGAATGTAAAGACATAGGATCAGATACTGAAATTAACACATGCTTCACATTAATGCTTTGAGTCATAAAATAACATACAATCAAATTCAGACAATAAACATTAAACATTCAATGCACATTAATGTTCTCCTTTGGGTGATACATCAATGCACAACAAACATAATGATGCTAATACAATCAACATTATTAGGCAATGAAATATGCACTAACTAGAAATATTTACTATCTTTGGACATATAAATAAAACTAATAGTGCATTCACATCACCATCAATCATGTCCATTAAATATAAGTACAACTAATCAACCTTTGGGTGATCCATAAATGCCTTATAACAATGAACTTCAATTTACCCATAAACTAACTATTATCATGTCATTTATAGCATCACATTCTATGGGTAATTGAAATAAATCATCATTCATTTGGAATTAAATAAACTTTCAAATTTGACCACTTTGGTGATTAACAAACCCATCATATATTTAATACCAAAATATACATACTTCATAAACATTCAAATGCCTTTCCTTAATTCCCATTTTGAAACACGTTCATGGAGTTTTATTCAAATTTGACATTTGAAAGGAAATCATGTACAAGCATCCAAGATTGATAATTGAAAGGCATTTCAAAACTTAACAATCACGTCCAGGATGCATCGATAATGGAATGAGAATTATAAGAAAGTCATTTATTATTTCCTAATTCACGACTCCGAAAACACGTACAGGGAGATGTGAACAATCACGTAAAAGCCTTTGGATACAGGCAATTCTCATAAAAGGACATACAAAGAACGTTCATCCCAATTCCAAATTGAAAAATGGCAGTTTTAAAAAAAAAATCATTTATTGAAGTTCCAATCAATCACGTACAAGAACTTCCAATAAATGTTTTTAAATGATCCAATCATATATTGAGAACATACAGGGAGAATCATAATTGAAACATACATACTTTTAACAACCACAGTGCAACGGAATAAAAAATCATAATTTATAAATTCTCAATATTTAAAATTAGGGTTCATAAAATTGGGGAATTCAAACATCATCAATGGAAAACTATAAATTCCCTAACACATGCTCTGATACCACATGTAAACTCTATCATACATGAGCCATTAGTAAGGATCTTAAGAATTCATAGTCTTCACTAATATGATGAATAGAAACAGTAACCTTTCTCCATGCTTAAATGTTAATACTTCTTTACTTGAACTTCAAACCACAATGGAAACTCTTCTATCCCTTTCCTTCCTCTTTATGCCTCTAACTTTGATGGAAATTAGGATACTTTCTTTCTAGGTAGAGATAGAGAAATGTTTCATTTCCTTCCTTTTATAATTGCTTCCATCAAGCAATATATTCTTTTATGAAAAGACTCATTCCCAAGAGTCATAACCATTCATTCAAATATTAAACAATATGTCCTTTCATTCAAATATTAAACCACCACTAATATTTGTCACACACATGAGACATTAATTCTTACATTAAGATCCGTAAATTGGTGGGTCATATTTCTTGCTGTTACCATTTTACTCGTAAAAAGCAGTCTCATTTCTCGCACTATGCTAACGGAGACAGATGAGAGAGACAGACACAATATGAGGTAAGAATCGTTCTTATCGCGATTCTGCAGCAAGAATCTACTCCGGGCAACACACATCACTTAACTCCAATATAAAAACCCATTATTATATTAAAGAACAATGCTAAGAACAGACGATGGAGATGCTCTTAATAACCCTTAAATTTAAAGCTTTTGTTATATACATTATATATAAAATTTCGTATCAATTCGAAATAAGATACATTATTTGACAAATCCAACATAAAATATTTAAGTTGGATTGGATCATCGAGCTTGTTTGAGTAGAATCCGATTAAATCGATCACAATTCGATTCAATACCTGACCTGATCACTTAATTACCAAACTAAGTTTTTTTTTTACAAGAAAAAGATGTATTGAATAAAGGGTATAACGGGTACATAACCCGTATGGCGTATACAGGAGTAACTATTACAAGAAAAAGACTAAAGGGTAGTTCCAATATAACTAAAATACTGGGCACGACAAAACCAGTATTGCTATTACAATAGCCTAGCCCAAACCTCCACCAAATTACCAAAGAAGACAAAAACAAAACGCTACCACCCCACATGACAAATTACCAAACAATGTTTAATATACTATTTTTAAGATCTTTCATAATTTCAGATCTCACCCATGATGTAGCTCCTCTCATGATCCTCCTCGTTCGACCACTACCACTACCATGTTATACACCATCATGTCGAGTTACCAATGCCTGGAGGTGCCCAACTGTCATGACATACTCATGATTGGTTGGAAGGGAAAGTCTCTCATTTTCCCTTCGCAGTCTCACAAGTTTACATAAATTCATTTCATGCAAAGAATGTCAAACTACATTCATTAATAAACCCTGTATATAATGAATACAATATCATCAAAGTACTGTACCAACATAAATAATGCATGTCCTTTGGAAAGCATTACGAAACAATACCATGAACCTTTACTTTACCGGTGCTATTATCCCAAATCACAATCCACATAAAATTTACACAATACACATACATTCCCCCACCTAGTAAACTCTTATGACAAGTGAAAATTTAAAAATAACACAATAAGTCTTATAATATAAAGCGACTTAGATACACCAGCTAACTCATCTCACACAGTTGTCTTGCTGTCGTATGGACTCAACAACTTTTAATCTCACAAGAGATCAAAAATCAAAATTAAGCTGTAATAACTTTTCTATCAGATATCGTGCGCATGGGTTTCAAGATCTAGCCATAAATATTATTAACACCCACACTACAACAGAAAAGGCTTTAGATAGCATTTCCGGATGTCTTTTAATAGCATTTTTAAGCGCTATCTATGCCACCACTATTAAAAGTAGTTAGCAAAGATAGCATTTAAGAAGTGCTATTAAAAAATGACCTTAGACAGCGTTTCCGTGTATTTACAAAACGCTATCTTTAGTGTGTGTTTTCTGCAGTCATGCGTGACTTTAGATAGCGTTTGCTTTAGTAAACACTATCTAAAGGCAGACTTTAGATAGCGTTTGTTTTAACAAATGCTATCTAAAGTCTGCATTTAGATAGTGTTTGTTTTAGTAAACTCTATCTAAAGGCAGACTTTAGATAGCGTTTGTATTAACAAATGCTATCTAAAGTCTGCCTTTAGATAGCATTTGTTAAAACAAACGCTATCTAAAGTCTGCCTTTAGATAGTGTTTACTAAAACAAACGCTATCTATTCCCTTTTTTTTAGTTTACCTATTTCTTAACTTTACCTCCATCCTGCATGTTTATAAAAAACAGAAGGTTTATACAAAGAATTTGCACAATCCAAATTATGGGTATCAAATAAAACCCAGACACCTAAGTTACTTATACCAAACCATATGCATATAACAAGCTACTTTGATAGAAAATATTCCACCAAAAAACTGTGTAGCACCATCAATATATTGAACCCGTAATAATAAAGGCATATAGCAAATCTTCAAATCATAAAATGCTAAACTCAATAGTCCCTATAGATGAAAGTGACCCAATTGCATACGCTTCAGCTACTAAGTTTGACCCAATTGCATACATATCAGTTAATATAATTTAACCAAGCCAAGAAGCTTCTCAATCATAAAATACTTCAAGAATTTTTGGCAGCAACATATGGCAAAAAACAACTAGGTAACACCCAAGATAGATTGTTCCCAAGTCCTCTCAGCAAAAGCAGAGAGTACCATTTAAACCATCTTGGATCAAGAATTGTTTTATCCATATACAGTACAATACAAAGTTTAGACCATATATAGCAAGTGTAATTAAATAAACTTTTCAACAATATAGCGACACCAATCTTCCTTGACTTCAGGTAGTTGAGCAGTGGAGTATGTGGAGCATTTGAAGTCAGGGAAGTACTGCGACATAAAAATTAAATAAATAAAGTTACAATTGCTAAAACATTTGAATAGTCACAGTTAAAAGCTAAGTAAACAACAAGCACTGGAACTATACATACCGCCATTGGTATTTTAACTTGGTTCTGTAAGATAATTTCCTTCATGAAACACATTACATAATACCCACAATCTGTATTGTTGGGTTGTCTTGGGCACTATAAAAAATAAAATAGTAAATCAATATAGTTTTTTTTAACTAATTGCGCATTAAGTTTTTGCAAATATACCTCTATCCGAATCCATTTAATGTTGGTTGCTTTTAAACGGGGCACCTTAGCTCCGCTACGTGCGTGATAAACTTGCAAAGCACTAATCACAAAATCAAACAGACTTCATTAAGAAACATATTTTCAATCATCACAAACACACGCATGGATTTTCCAACAAAAATTCTCAATGGTAACATCTAAATACAAAATGAAGGTTCCGGTTGCTTTTTTTATTATTTTGAACCACAACAGCCACAACCCAGTATATGCCAATTCAACACAGTTATTCTAATGTCAAAAATCAAAAGCACATTAGGACCATGACAACTTGCAACATGTATCTACCATGGAAGCCATTCGACAAAATCATAGAAAATCAGAAATATAAAAGCATGCTTAGTTATTGAACAGATTCTTTAATTCTGGGCGATTCCTAGGATCAATATGCAAGGAATCCAGATAGTAAATAATCTCTTCAACAGTATTTATCGCGCACAGTACCCAATGATTCCTACAAAAATGTTTAGATAACAAATCCTAAGCACCTCAACTTTTATATAATTCATTATTGTGAATTAAGTCCTATAGGATAAGTGACTCAGCCAACATTGCACGACGCTAGAAACAAGGGTTGATATTCTCTTTCTGTAGTTGCAAAGCGGTCAGCTATATACGTTGTCTGTGAATCCCTCCCGAAGAAGTCGTATGTATCTGTTTGTTGTGGGGACAAGAACAAAAACCTCCTCGTTCTTTCCTTTGGAAGCAAAAATTCTTCATACAAATACCTTCAATTAAAATATAAAAATGGATTACACCAATGACATCAATATTTAAATGGAAAGACTAAAAAAATATTGTACACTTTAAGCCTTATTTAGTACCTGATATATACGGAAATAACGGAGGCAGATACCCATTCATAATTTACAATTTCTCTGATATTTTCAGCATTAATTATATCAATGATATGATCACCAAAAATATTTTGTTCTATCTCTATGTCCAATGGGTCATCATTTTTCATATTCATTCGTTCATGTATTTTAAGAAAATTGAAATATTCCAGAGAAATGTTAGTTGAACCAGCTGTAGGAGGGTTGGCCTCAGATTTGCCTCCTTTCGTTGCCAGGGTTATAATTGACTCCTTTGTATGTTCAGACACTCTGCCATTGCCTTTAGATTTTGCAGGTGCCTGGAAATTTTGCATTTCAATATGCCAGTTAGCGATCAACTAATGTAATAAATATACGCCGTCTATGACAAGGTGGAAAAATCCAATTACATACCATATTAATTACAACCACGAGATCAATTGGCCATGCCACATAAGTACCTATTGCATCTCTTATTGTCATTACATCTGCATCATCAATAGGTACCGGCAATGGCGCATCCCCCTCAGTTGTAACATCAACTCCAACTTTCACATGGTTAAGGGGTAGTGGTCCGGTGTGCAGTGTAACACCCGGCTCATTATATACTTTACCCATACCAACCATACGATGGTTTGGGGTTGATAAATATAGATGACATGAGTTGATGCCCTAATCCAATGATAGATGAATAAGCTGTGAATTAAGGCATCCAATTGAATGTATTTAACTGTGAATGCAATACTAACCTTGTCCAACCTTGCATTGATGCCATCTTTAGTCTTCCCTGGCACATTGAGTAACGTACCAATGGCACTATCACAGATATTTTTTTCAACGTGCATTACATCGAGGAAATGTCTTACATATAATGATTTCCAATATGGCAAATCAAATAAAATCAACCTTTTCTTCCACCCTCTTGTGACAACATCTCTCGCAAAAGGTTTACCGAATTGGATATTCAAATCCTTTTCCTTTTCAAAAAGTTGATCACCCGTCAACGGTGAAGGAGCTCTACCTTCTTTCGAGTTCCCATTGAACGCCTTTCTCCACCACCGGTAATGATGACGTGGATGCAAAAATCTACGATGCCCAAGAAAGACATTCTTCTTCCAATGTTCTAACCGCATCCAATCCGTACCCTCTTTACATATAGGGCATGCACACTGACCCTTGATGCTATATCCTGACAGATTACCATAGGCTGGAAAATCATTAATTGTGCCAAACAACATAGCTCTCAAATTGAAACTTTCTTCCTTATACCCATCATACACTTCCACACCTGTCTCCCACAATTGTTTTAAGTCTTCAATCAAAGGAGTCAAATAGACGTCTATATCGTTTCCTGGTTGTTTGGGCCCAGAAATTAACATAGATAACATAATAAATTTGCGCTTCATGCATAGCCATGGAGATAGGTTATAAATCACCAAAATCACAGGTTATGTACTGTAAGAGCTACTTTGAACACCATGTGGGTTAAATTCGTCAGTAGCCAATGCAAGTCGTAGGTTTCTTGATTCTTGCCTAAAATCAGGATAATCATGATCAAATTTCTTCCATTGAGGAGAATCTGTAGGGTGCATGACTTGCCATCTTTGATCCTTTCATTCTCATGCCATGTCAAGTGCTTTGAATCTTCTAAACTACGGTACATGCGCCTAAATCTGGGTATTATGGGAAAATATCACACAACCTTCTCTGGATCTGATTCTTTCTTCTTATATCGTGAGGCAATACATTTAGGACACATCTTTAACGATGCATATTCATTCCAAAATAAAATGTAATCGTTAGGACAAGCATGTATCCTTTCGTAGCTCATGCCAATAGAGCGTAACATTTGTTTAGCCTCATATGTCCGACTAGGAAGCACCTTATCCTCTGGCAACATGTCTTTCAATAGTGTGAGTAAGTCCGTAAAGCTCTTATCAGTCCATCCGTTGCCCGATTTCAAGTTATACAACTTTAACATCGCCGACAATCTTGTGAATTTAGTACAACCATCATACAATGGTTGCTCTGCATCACTTACCAACCTCTCAAACATTTGAGGACAATCCCGAAGATCCTCTTCAACAGCATTTGCAATGTCTTCAAAACGATCGCCCTCATAAGTATTTGTGTCGGTATCGTTTGATGAATATCTCACACGATTCCTCATTTCACTAGACTCATCTCTTGTCTCACCATGTTTTGTCCAACATGTATAACTTTGATCGATTCCATTACACACTAAATGTTCTTCCAACTCAGCTGCACTAACTCGCCTTGCATAACAACAATCTAAACAAGGACATATGATTGTACTAGGGTTTTCCGCATGCCGAACTGCAAACCTAATGAACTCTTTCACCCCATCCTCATACTCCTTAGTTAAACGATTGGCAGACATCCATTTCGGATCCATGTTTTCCCGATCTACAAAAATATTTATTAAATATATTTACTTTGAGTTTAGAGTGGTCGATGTCTACCTGTAATGTATACAGATTGAAACTAATTCATGTTATACAGTTTCTAGTGCCATCCATATTTAGTGCAAAACGATATCTACAGCACATATCATACTATACATAAGATTTTTCCATTAAATAATGATAGTACTAGTATGTCATTAACTTTATTTAGTTAGTGAAAAAATAAACTTTAAAAAAAAATGAAAATGGTAAAAGTGAATTGCATTCACATGTGTCCTAACTCTCCTAATAATTCATATAGCGAATTCCCTAAGCAATCGTTTACCTAACTTTCATTTTATCTTTCGGAAGACAAAGGACAAACTTACAATCATTAGGAGACAAACTCTATTATTGAAAGAATGTATTGTATGTATTATTATTGAATCATATCTCACTTTTATATAGGTTGGTAAAAAAGAAACGAGAAAACATTTGTCTATTTCACTAAGGATAGATCATAAAACAAGAACAAGAGTAAAATAAAAGACAAATAAAGGAACATAGGAAGCATCATTACTAAATAATAATCAACTAATCATGGGAGGCGGCACCTATGGCATGGCCACTGCTTCCTTCCTGCAATCCTGCTTAACAAATCAATGGGTACTACCTACTACCTTTTGAGAGAGTATTGCTTCCCCTTGCCACCAAGCTAGATAGTGCCTACCTATGAATTTCTCTGTTTTCTAGCATATTGTTAAAACAGAGAAAGCTCCAGCCAACATAAATCACACATGACAACATTGTTCGCAAATGAACCCAACCAATAAAATCCGTGAATCAACCCTTTGCTCAAATACACATTTAACTCAGAATTGGTAATTTAAAACCCAACTTCACAACATTGGACATATATAATATTAGTTTCATCGATGGTTTAATTCCATCACAACACACTCAATTTCTCAAAATCTCTCATAGTCTAAAAAGCCACAATTCAAAGGTTTTAAACCCTAACCCCCATCACAGAATTAAAAAGAGCCATCACAAAACAGTTTCAAAGGCAAGAGAGTGAGAGACATTATCAACTATAATTAAAAAATAAAGACGAATGAAAATACCTTGAGCAAAGCAAGAATGACTGGTCGTGCTGTCGCGCACGCGCCAAAAAGGACGAGCGGGTTTAAAACTGTAGTCTAGTGCGACAACTCGGATGTCGTCTCTCAAGGACTCTGAGAATATTACCTTTCACAAAAATCAGTTTTGGGGGGGTTTGGATTGGAGTGCAAATAAGAAACAAACAAAACAGAGCAATCAAAAACAAGGCAGTTGAAAAGAGGTTATCAATTATCAAACAACGATTAATCTACTGTCAAGAATTCCCAACTATCCTTGGTTAATGTAATCCCAAGCCCTAAGCAGATTCTAATCCCCTTTCAGTTACAGTAACAACTAACAACGTAATTGCTACTATGGATGCAAATTCCTATTCCCGAAATAACAAACGGGATTAAGCTCTCATGATCAAACGATCATGAATGAACACACGCGAATTAACAAACGCGATTATGTATAGGAAATTAACATCACTGAAACAAATCAATACAATATTACACACTCCTGAAATAACAAACAGAAATATGAAATATGGTATTGAAAAGGGAAAAGCAATTAAAATAGGGATTACATAACCTCAAGTATATAGGATCCTCAAACAGTAGACTAATCCTAGGACTTAGTGCTCCATGGCAAAAACGAAATCACAGAGAAAAATGTATATCAGAAAGTTGGAGAAGCAAAAGTTTTTACAAAATGTTCAGAACAGCCTTTTATACAAATTCAGAATTCAGATGGCTCGCGAGGCGAGCGCACATTCGCGAGGCGAATTTCATGAAGAGTCAGCAACCTTTGGCATTCTCGCGAGGCGAAGTGACGCTCGCGAGGCGAGGATATGAAGAGTTTTCTCCTTACGCCCGTTATGGCCATCAGGGCCTAACGGTGATGCTCTCTGACTTCCAGATTCGCGAGGCAAAGGGATGCTCGCGAGGCGAGACTCTTCAACTTCAAAACTGTCACGACCAAGACCTTCAACACGGGCAAGCCGTGATCGTCTCTGACTTTTTCAGGTTTGCAAGACTCGCGGGGCGAGACCTTCTTCGCGAGGCGAACCAGAGACTTAGCAATTTCTTGGAACAGTCAGGCTTCTGGGTCGCGTTGCGAGCGTGTCCTTCGCGTGGCGAGACCTCTGTTATTTATTTTCTCAGCTTCTACTTAACCTGAAAACAAGGAAATAACCATAAGTGTATTATTTTGACTTAAAACTAGCTAAATTAACTTAAAACTACTCTAGAGACTCAAAACCTTGCTTGAGGACAATCTAATCTAATTTGGGTGAAAATACGATATAATTTGCACAAAACCCTGGTCATACTAGCTATAAAACTAGATGAGGCAGAGGCTTATCAAAGTACCCCAAACTTAAACTTTGCTTGTCCCCAAGCAAACTAAGACTCAAAAAAACAAAAAGACTCAAGACCTGGCAAGCTTAAAAGATCCAATCAACACTGCACACATTCAAGCAATACATCAAAAACAGTTTTTCTTCATTGTTTCCCCCTTTTCAAACAGAGCAATCCCCACATTCATTTATTCCAAACATTTGAGAGTTTCATCATGAAAACAATCAGAAATCTAGGCAGGGAATCTAAGTCACACACAAGAGGGAGATCACCAAATCCAAACAACTGCCTTCCTCACAAGGGCATTATTTGTTCATTCAGTCACTCAGTTTATGTCAGGCTAACAACTTGCACTCAGTTTCACTTTTCAAGAACACTTCCCAAAAATTTGCTTTTCACCTCAAAATGGTTCCCACAGAAAACATGCAAGCAACATCAAAAGGTCTTTTATGGGTTGTAATGGGGCCTGGCTAAGGGTAGGATATACAAAGGAAACTAGGCTGAAGACCCTAGGAACTAAGAGAGCATGAACTATATTTATACTTTGAAATTCACTCAAGTTCCTTTCTTTATTTTATTTTCTTTACACTTCTGGGTGGCTACAGCCCTTTTTATTTCTTTTTGGCATTTTTGTATTTTTTTTTCTTTTTTCTTTCAACATTTGTACACTTTTTCTTTCATAAGCCTTTGGCTCCAACTTATTATTATTTTTTCTTTTTCTTTTTTTTTTAATCCCAACAACATATTACACCTTGCAGCCACCCCAAACTTAGTTTCTTGCACCCATTCTAAGATTACATGCTCTCCTAATCCTAAGATCGGGCTAACATGGTTTTCCAGATTTTTGGGCTTATAACATTAGGTTATCAAGAATTAACAGGCTAATAGGCTCAAAAGGGCTAACTAGGGAACATGCATTAGGAATTGCTTTATTCAGGCCAAGTAGTTATTTACAAAGAAACTGCCTAAATCATTTGCTACACACATATAATCATGCAAACCAAAAAGAGATTCAATCAAATCCAGGGAAGTGCAACTTGAAAGTGATTTTCACACAGTTTAAAAACATGTTGGAGGCTCAAAACCTCACCTGGACATTCATGCAAATTGTTTGAAAGAGATACTATCCCTAGTGTGTGCTCCCTATCACCCCAAACTTATCATTCATCATGCCATCATAACAAAATCCCAAAGTTCAGCTTTCAATTTCACATGGGAATCACTTTTCAAAAACAAAAATTTTTCAGCCTAGGGGGAATCATCACACATCAATCATGCAAGCAATATGTGCAACATCAATCAAAATCTAGCAAACTTGCCAACAAAAGACTCAACACACAAATGCTCCCGAGCTTCTCAGATTATTCAGGAGCTTTATTCAAAGAAAAGAAAACTTTATTCAAAGAAAAGAAAAACTACAACTAGTTCCCTCCCCCACACTTAAAACATGCATTGCCCCCAATGAACAACAGAACTATAAGATCATAGTGAGGGAAAGGAAAAGAGTACTCCCTGATCAAGTGCAGTGTAAGCGGGAGCTGTCACCTGGATCCCATTCCTTGCAGTCTAAGTCCAAAGAGGTAGAGAGGGCCTCCGGTGCTACTTCATCCTCTTCATGGTTCTCATCCACTGCACTGACAATTTTATCATCTGCTAAACATGCAGCAATCTCAGCACAAACCACAAAATGGTTAGCGTTAGTACAATCAAGACAGGAAAAAATATCATCACAGTCAGAATTAAGTGGAAAATTAGAAAACCAATTCCCATGGGTGTCCTCAATAGTCTCAGAGATCAGCTCTATGTGGAATACAGAGTGTTCTTCTGCTGGATATTTCATGGCATCAAATATGTTAAACTTTGCAATTATATCCCCAAACTTCATAGACATGGTCCCATCATCCACATCAATGTTAGTCTTGGCTGTCTTCATGAATGGTCGGCCCAGGATGATTGGTGATTTATTGGTATGTGTCTCTCCTGCCATGTCCAAGATGTAGAAATCAGCTGGGAAGATCAGATCATCAACTTGCACTAGCACATCTTCCACCATTCCCATGGGGCGGGCACTGGTTCTGTTGGCCAACTGAATGGTGATACCAGTGTACTTCAAAGGACCAAGATCCAGTTTGTTAAAGATGGAGGTAGGTATGACATTGATAGATGCTCCCAAGTCCAACATGCAGTTTTCAAACTTCTTGTCCCCAATAGTGCATGGGATAGTGAAGGTGCCTGGATCCTTGCACTTCGGTGGCAGTGCCTGGGTGAAAGCAACAACTGTTTCTGGCTTAGACTGGATAAGCGCTGAGACATTTCTTCCCAAGTCAACCCTCTCATTAGTCTTCATCTTCCTCTTGTTGGTGCATAGGTCCTTGAGAAATTTGGCATACTTGGGCACTTGCTTGATCACATCCAACAGAGGGATATTAACACCTACCTTTCTTAAAACATCAAGAATTTCCTTCTCCTTATCTTCACCACCACTCTTCAAATTTTTCTGTAATCTGTGTGGGAATGGGATTGGTGGTCTGTATACCTTCTCAACTTCAACCTCAATAGGCTCAGGAGTAGCCTCAACAGTAGGCTCAGGAGTAGCCTTCATGGTTTCTTCATCCTTTCCAGAAGTGGCCTCAACAACCTTTCCAGACCTCAGAGATATGGAACTCACATTAGGGTTGGAGGCATTAGGATTGATCACTGGCTGTGCTGGCAGCTGGGTTGTTCTTTGACCTTGCTTTATGTTATTTATGTCTGTGGCCATCTGTCCAATCTGTGTATGCAATGCCTGAATACTCGCATCCGTTCTCTGCTGAAATTGTGCTGTGGAGGCTGGAACTGTGCCTGGAACTGGCCCATTTGCTTCTGGAAAAGTGTAGTCATTTGTGCATTCAATTGTGAAGTTATTTGCTTGCACATGTCATCAACTGAAGGTCCGGACGGTGCAGAAGTGGTCACTGGAGGATTCTGAGGTGCCATCGGTTGTTGGGATGAGTTCCCATACCGCAGATTAGGATGATTACTCCAGCTGGGATGGTACCTATTTGTTGAAAGATGCGGAATCTTGTCAGCTCTGCTCTGGTTATTGCCCTGACTATACAGATGGACTGCAAAGGCTTGAGGTGATTCAGTAATTGATCCTCCTTGCAAAATGGGGCATGCCTCATATGGGTGCTCAGGAGAACTACACATGCCACACAATACCGCAGGCTGAACCCTATCCATTGCCAATTTCTCTACCAAGGAAGTGAGCCTGTCAATTCTATCATCACGGTCACGGCTGGAAGAAGAAGTGCGGATCTCATGTACACCTCTAGTCTCAACAGAATTTCTTCTTGTAGTGAATTGCTGGGAATTTAATGACATGTTCTCAATGAGTTGCTTGGCAGCAGATGGAGTCTTGTCAACCAATGCTCCCCCACTAGCAGCATTCAAAATACTCCTATCCATCGGCTGCAATCCTTCATAAAAATATTGGATGAGGAGCTGTTCAGAAATTTGATGCTGGGGGCAACTAGATGTCAACTGCTTGAACCTCTCCCAATACTCAGCTAGCGACTCATTTCCTTGCCTAATTCCACAGATTTCTTTTCTTATTGCAGCGGCTCTGGAGGCAGGAAAATATTTCTCTAGGAAGAGCTTCTTCAAGTCATTCCATGTGGTAATGGAATTCGGCGCAAGGTATAATAACCAATCTTTTGCAGCTCCCTGGAGTGAGAATGGAAAAGCCTTCAACTTGATATGATCCTCAGTTACTCCTTCTGGCCTCAAAGTTGTGGAGCAGACAACTTGGAACTCCTTGAGGTGCTTGTGTGGATCTTCACCTGCAAGACCATTAAATCTTGGCAACAAATGGATTAGCCCAGATTTTAACTCAAAAGGAGTGTCAGCACCAGGATAAGCAATGCACAAACCATTGTAATTCACATCAGGGGCAGCAAGCTGCCTCAAAGTCCTTTGGTCTCCCATGTTTTCAAAAGCAGTTTTAAAATTGGAATCACTACTAGTGCTAGCCCGAAATTCCCTACGGAGTGTGTGCAATGTTCTTTCAATTTCTGGGTCAAAATCACACAGTTCAGGGCAATGAGACCTAGTAGCCAGACCAATTCAAAATAGAACAGAAAATAAAAGAAAGAAAGAAAAATAAAATAAAAGAAGTTGTGAAAAATAACAACTCAGAGTCCCCGGCAACAGCGCCAATTTTTGGTCGCGCTGTCGCGCACGCGCCAAAAAGGACGAGCGGGTTTAAAACTGTAGTCTAGTGCGACAACTCGGATGTCGTCTCTCAAGGACTCTGAGAATATTACCTTTCACAAAAATCAGTTTTGGGGGGGGTTTGGATTGGAGTGCAAATAAGAAACAAACAAAACAGAGCAATCAAAAACAAGGCAGTTGAAAAGAGGTTATCAATTATCAAACAACGATTAATCTACTGTCAAGAATTCCCAACTATCCTTGGTTAATGTAATCCCAAGCCCTAAGCAGATTCTAATCCCCCTTTCGATTCAAGATAACAACTAACCACGTAATTGCTACTATGGATGCAAATTCCTATTCCCGAAATAACAAACGGGATTAAGCTCTCATGATCAAACGATCATGAATGAACACACGCGAATTAAAAAACGCGATTATGTATAGGAAATTAACATCACTGAAACAAATCAATACAATATTACACACTCCTGAAATAACAAACAGAAATATGAAATATGGTATTGAAAAGGGAAAAGCAATTAAAATAGGGATTACATAACCTCAAGTATATAGGATCCTCAAACAGTAGACTAATCCTAGGACTTAGTGCTCCATGGCAAAAACGAAATCACAGAGAAAAATGTATATCAGAAAGTTGGAGAAGCAAAAGTTTTTACAAAATGTTCAGAACAGCTTTTTATACAAATTCAGAATTCAGATGGCTCGCGAGGCGAGCACACATTCGTGAGGCGAATTTCATGAAGAGTCAGCAACCTTTGGCATTCTCGCGAGGCGAAGTGACGCTCGCGAGGCGAGGATATGAAGAGTTTTCTCCTTACACCCGTTATGGCCATCAGGGCCTAACCGTGATGCTCTCTGACTTCCAGATTCGCGAGGCGAAGGGATGCTCGCGAGGCGAGACTCTTCAACTTCAAAACTGCCACGGCCAAGACCTTCAACACGGGCAAGCCGTGATCGTCTCTGACTTTTTCAGGTTTGCAAGACTCGCGGGGTGAGACCTTCTTCGCGAGGCGAACCAGAGACTTAACAATTTCTTGGAACAGTCAGGCTTCTGGGTCGCGTGGCGAGCGTGTCCTTCGCGTGGCGAGACCTCTGTTCTTTATTTTCTCAGCTTCTACTTAACCTGAAAACAAGGAAATAACCATAAGTGTATTATTTTGACTTAAAACTAGTTAAATTAACTTAAAACTACTCTAGAGACTCAAAACCTTGCTTGAGGACAATCTAATCTAATTTGGGTGAAAATACGATATAATTTGCACAAAACCCTGGTCATACTAGCTATAAAACTAGATGAGCCAGAGGCTTATCAATGACGGAGAAAGAGAGATGTCACGTGCGTAGAGAGAGAGTGAACATGTTGTGAGAGAAAACACGAGGAGAGAGGGAGAGAAAGAGTGCGAGCAAGAGAGAAAGGAACCTGAAAATGAAAAATGAAAGATAAAAAATGAAGATTCAACAACAACACAGTGAAGGAGGGGGAGAAGCTAACGAAGAACAAAAGTTACAAAACGAACCTGGAATGGGACATCTGGCGAGTGGGGACGCAGAGATAGGGACGAGGTCTGGCGAGTGACTAAGCAACGAAGGGGACGAGCTCTCTGGATGCAATGAGAGGATGAATCTGCAATGGAGAGACGAGTGAGTCAGAGTGAAGGGAGGCAATAGCGGCAACCCTAGACTTGGGTATTTCTCTGCGAAGTCAGTCAGTGATGAACTGAGGATGTTAGGGTACGCAGAAACTGAGAATCGAAGGATCAAAGCATACGCGCGTGCGGGTAGTTCTAAAATCAGCAAAGGTAATCACCTAAGATAGTGTTTCTAACTTTAAACGCTATCTAAAGGTTACCTTTTAATAGCATTTCATTAAACAAATGTTATTAAAAGTTGATTTTATTTTATTTATTTATTGCAAATTAGAAAAGATAGCGTTTCCGTGCGAAACCGCTATCTTAAGTGGTTAGTTAAGATAGGAAGCGCTATATTTTTCTGCAGCTTGACTTTTAATAGCGGTTCATACCTAAGATAGCGTTTCCTTAAGGAACCGCTATTAAAAGTCCCCCCATCACTTTTAATAGCATTTCCGCACGGAAATGCTATAAAATGTGCGTTATTAAAAATCTAATCTGTTGTAGTGCCAATTCCCTTTGCAGCACTTTGTAACTTGCCTCTTATACAAAATTTGTCATGATTTGAATTTCATAGTCGTAACCGATTGAAAGGAAAAGTCTAAAAAACATTAAAAGAAAAACCATCTAAGCTCATACACATAGCTCCAAACACAATTCACATCCTTCCCTCACTACTCGAAACACTCACATAGGCCTTTTAACAAATCATTCACGTAACATAAGATGAAAACATTGACAACACAAAATACAGTTTTCTAATAAGTTATAATGGAAATAAATTAGGACAAAACATAAGTACAATTCTTTGAGCACTTACAGTGTTATTTTAAAAAAAAAAAAATTATGTAATAAATTATCAATACAAATATAATATCTATAAAATTATTACAAATCTTATATTTTAATTAAAAAATAGCATCATATGCGCCTAAAATTGTACATAAGATCTGTCAAATAGTCAATCATTCACATGTAAAGTCATAGAAAAAGTGGATAAAAGATGACTTTTTTTCCAGTTATTTTTACATAGGAAAGTTATAAATATGGAAATACAGATAAATATAAAGAAAAAAGTAAATATCTCAAAAAAAAAATTCTACTCCCTCCGATCCATATTATAAGTAAAAATAACTAATTTTACACTTATTAAGGAAGTTAGTTAATCTCATTTAAAAGAGTCATTGAGAATAAAAAATTGAGTTTGTTATCTAAATTACCCTTCCTTTTATTGATTAAGCTTGTGTTGTTAGGAATAAAAGAAGTCATTGGAACAAAATTTGCATTTAACGAAGGATATTTTGAGAATAATTTCATTAAATAGGATGTAAGTAGTTGAAATTTGATTATATTTTGGAGAAAAAAAATTGGGAATTTTTTCTTATATTATGAACCGGAGAGAGTATATTTCAATATATAAATTATTAATAAATATACAAATATTAAGATTATAGGGGCCATAAATTTTAATGGTATATAATAACAATAATTAAAAAGATAATAAACCTTTGCCACTACTTATTCTTTTTTGGGTGAACCCAGACATCCTTCGGTTGGAAGTCTGGGACTAATCCCTGGAAGTATTGAGATCCTTTAAGAGGTCGAGCTCTTTTAATAGACGTTCTTCCATATACATGAGTTAAGAATTGAACCCCTGAGTTAAGAATCGTGCCACGTTATGTTGGTTGCCACACGCACAGCATGTTCCGTATATATCGATGCAGGGATGTATCAAATAGGTTGATTTTCTTAGGGCAATAATGGTAATTAATGGGCTTGATTAATATGGCGATCTTGCTTATGTGTTGACAAACAAATAATGGTGTGCTTATATGGAAAAACTAATTTTAATTAATCCTGATTTTAATAAATTTTTTAATTGTTAAAGAACGAAAATATTGAATACATTTTATGTTTTTAAGTATTTAATATATTCAGAGCATCTCAAATGATACAATTTATTAGAATTGTTTAATTCCTCTTTTAATTTATGGGTCTTATAATGCAACATCACCACTTTTTACTTTTTACTACTTTAAGTAATTATACATTCCAATAACGCAATTCTTAAGTTCATTAAATGGATCTCATAAGTTATCTCATATCTTCATTTACATTTATTTTTCTTTCATATTAAAATATTAACTTATTTATATTTTAATTTCTCATTGTTTTCTCTCCATTGATTGTCCTTATATAAGGACTAATTGATTATAGAAGTAACTTTCCTTCTTTTTTATAAGTAATTTTTTTTATTAATGAATATATAGCTTAAGCATCAAAGTGATCACTCTCTCCACCTTATATAGGGGCGGCATCCACATCTCTCAATTCAAATGGTTCGACCCGTAAAAAAGTTGTCCTTGACTTTAATAATTTGATAAGCATGAAGTTGCTCTTACTCTTTGAATTAAGACTTTTATTATTAAATATTAAAGAATCATTAGGAGTAAGTTTTAGAAGGTATGACAAAATTACTAAAAATATATAATTACTGCTAATGGCACTGCAAAGAAAGAGTATAATTATGAAGGATAAAAATCATTTATTAAAGTGAGTAAGGTTGTATCTAGTAAAGGTGGATACACTTCATTTGTTCACACAAATCTAATATACGAAAACTTTTTCCATATATGAAAGATGAAGTTAAAGATGAACAGAAAACAACTAATATGGCCCATCAAATGTCTACTCAAATAGGCCAATGACGCGATCACCATACTCCTTCATCTCCATACTCCACCTTCCTCCACTCTCTTCCAAAACCTATTCCTTTCACCTCCCTCTTTTCCTAACTTTATTTAGATAAATAAACCAAACCCCTTGATCTTCATTATTCAGCTAATCAGCACCACAATGTCTAGCAGTGGTAGTGATCAGTGGAGGGATCATTTGGCAGAAGGATCATCAAGCATCCCAAGAGAGTATCAACAGCAGCAGAGCCCAGTGACACTTAGCCGCTATGAGTCTCAGAAAAGAAGGGACTGGAACACTTTTGGGCAGTACTTGAAGAACCAGAGACCCCCAGTTCCACTCCCACAGTGCAATTGCAACCATGTGTTGGACTTCCTTCGCTACCTTGACCAGTTTGGGAAGACGAAAGTTCACATACAAGGTTGCATGTTCTATGGGCAGCCAGAACCCCCTGCACCCTGCACCTGCCCTCTGAGACAGGCTTGGGGAAGCCTTGATGCGCTCATAGGGAGGCTCAGGGCTGCCTATGAGGAACACGGCGGATCGCCAGAGACTAATCCTTTTGCAAGCGGTGCCATCCGTGTGTACCTCCGAGAGGTCAGGGAGTGCCAGGCAAAGGCTAGAGGTATACCTTACAAGAAGAAAAAGAAGAGCACAAAGGGTGATGAAGAATCAAGCTCCTCCGGATCCATGCACTTCTCTTGAAAATTAATTCCTCATCATCTGGATGTTTCAGCTTATGGTAAGTCATATTGTATTATTCTTCATATATAGGTTATGCTAACTTAATTACTTGGATGATTAATTAACTCAGTGTGTTAATATAGCATCAAGTGCTCTTGTGCTCATATATATATATATATATCACACAACATAAAAATTGATATTATGATTATATATTATCATATAATATGAGCGATGATCCGTTGACTCCAAGAGTAAATTTAAAAGAAATACTCTTGATCCAACCTTTCAATTTACTTTTATTCAATGATCTACATTAATTCATTCAAAAAAAGGTAAATACTTTCCATTGGATTAGAATAATTAAACGATGGGATTAAAAGTAACTCTTTTAAACTTACTCTTGTAATCAATATGTGAATCCATCCATAATATATATAAATAAGCATTACATAATTAATGGATTCTCGACGATTTAGTTTGTATAACCATGTTCATTAATTATAGGAGCTTAGGACTATAATTTGGGTTTATACCATATAAAAGATAGAAAGATCTTAAGAATACGTCTAACTAAAACTATAATAACACGGTAGAATTAAAACGATATCATTACTTTATTACAAAAAACAAATGCATACACATTCATGAACCAGATAGCCGAAGATCCAGAAGTCTTTGCATATTATCGCAATGTCGTGTATTCATTAGGTTACAAATGTGAGTATTGCCGGTCCAAGGTGAAACTACTAAAGTCCTTATTTTAGGTCCAACAAAAAAATTTATTTATTCTTAGTATTTATAAAGCAAAAAGGTCACAGATGTTAATAAAAAGATCCAACATAGAACATAACCTGATTCAAGTAGACTCTCTCACTTAAAGTAAAAATAGTCTCACTCAAAATTTGCTTTAGGCCTCCCTTACGTTTGGATCGGCCCTGAATGTGAGGTGATTGTCGTAATTAAGATTGGAAAGATTGATACTCTCCCACATCCACATAGACATGGAACTTGTAATCTTTGTTTGTATATCGGTTTGAGAACCACTTGTACTCATTTTATTATACTTTGCCTTATAAATAAAACATACAGTCATGGAACTAACTTAGCAATAAAAACACTATTTTGTGGCACATCAATTAAATATTATATTATTTTCATGTTTACTTTCCCCAAACCTTTAATTAAAATTAAGCCCATTTTTGGTCCCATATAGAATGTTCAAGTGTGTCATACACTTTTTTAAGTGAACTAAGTATCAAACAAACAATTGATTTCAAACATATCATTATTAATTAAGGTATAGGTTGCTTATTAAAAAAATATTAAGGTCTAGGTTTGATATATATAAATCATCTTATAGAATTAAAAAAAAATGTTGATAATGCATGGTTTTTGTAATCTTTTTCTAATTCACAATTTTATACTAACAAAGTCATGATTGAACAGAATCTTCCAGATATCGACGTGAGACAAACCAATGTTTTGTTTGCCTTATAACAATTCCCCACCCAACCTTACCTCTGTATTATTATCCACTTATTGCTATCCTTGCGAGGGTGATTATGTACTTGTTTTTCTTTTTTCCACTATGTTTGTTTCACCATGTACCTTGATTAGATCATGTCGTCTAGTATCCGGTTCTGATAGTTTAATTTATTCCCTTCATCAAAAAGACTTTTTGTTTTCAAATGTATTGGTATTAATAAGTAAAGGAACAGATATTGTTTGGTTAGGCGGATGCTTGAGCTTTGTGCTTCCCACACACATGTTTTTGTCGGCTTTTTATTTCAAGTGGAACTTCAATGGCAATTTAAATTGACACGTTTTTGTATTTTGTTTGTTAAAATAGATCATGGTTGCTTATTGAAGTACAAGCTCTTCGTTTCAAGTGATTATTCTACTCAAACTTGACAAAACTCACTGCACATTTTGATTCTTTAAGCTTATAGATTATGTATATATCTGGATTACTGAGCTTCTTCAAGTGATCATGTGCAGTATCTGCTCAGTGAAAGCTGGTAAGTTAGGGTTTTCTTGTTTGTCTCTTCTAGATGAAAGTGTGGCAGCTTAATTATTATGTGCTGGGAGTCAAAGAATTTTGGTTATTTAGTGTCATATAAACCATCTCTAACAAAAGCTTAAGGTATCGTTTGATATTAGATATATTTTAATATTTCCATAAAAAAGTAAGATGACAATAAAAGTTATGTTTGATACAAAGGATAAAAAATCTTTTACAAACATAAAAGATGTTTGAAAATAAAAGTTGTGAATAAAAGGTGAAAACTTCATTTCATATATGAGGATAAGAAATAAATATTCCTTAAATTGAGATTTCTGAAAATATAATTTATAAGATAATAAAGCATTTCAGGAGCTAAACGTCAGCTAAGTTACTCTTGAAAGCAGATGTATGATTTTTATTATATAATATGTTAACATTTAGCATTCACATATTCTCGTTTGTTCCTTACTCAGATGATTAATGTGCCATATTGGGCTGCACCTGCTTCAGTTGGGTCTCCCTTTCTGTCACACTCTGTTTGTTTCATCTTCTTTTTTCCAGCCATAAGTTAGACAGAATTACATTTACACGTAAATAACTTTATAATGTTTCTGGGTTTCCCGAATTGTTAGCATTTGCATGATCCCAGCTAGTCTACCTCATCAAATTGATGCTGTTTTACACATGGATATATATTCACTTAGTTAGCAATGTATAAAATATTAGTTAGCTATGTTCGTCTTATATTGTTTATTGTTTGTTCATCTATTGACAGGAGTGTGCTATTATTCAGGTAATTAACAATATTATGAACATTGTATACGGATTTGGGTATCCCTCGTACTCACATTAATACAATTTTTGCTTATAAAAAAAACAATATCATGAACATAGATAACCGATATTTAAACATTATATTAGTAATTATAGTAAGTAGTAACCAAGTATCTAGGTGTAAAATTTTGAGTGTAGGAATAATAATAGCGTTATATATGAATTATCATGTTCACTTGAACGAGGTGCCTGCTTCATGTGGAGTTCATATCCTTTTGAAACCTTTCGGTGGAAGCTAGGATTTAGATGTGCCTAGAACAGCAAGAAATCAAATAAGTATATTATGGCTTAATTATAGTGTTGATGGTTATAGTAAGTTGTTGGAAATTCAAGTGTGAGTGGTTAGTCCTACATTGGTTAGGAATGAGCTAAATGAAGGATATATAAGAGAGGCGACCCATATACCTAATGCCTTAAGGTTTTGGGTGGAGATGTGGTGTCCTGGTCTCTTGGTGGTCCTGGTCATTAGCCCATTGTTGCTCCCGGTGCTCCCCGGACTCCCCAACAAGTGGTATCAAAGCCATGGTTTGGCCTGATGGTGGAGCGGGAGTGGATCCAGGTGTATTGGATCCTTGTATCGAAAGTCTTCCTGACCAAGGTGAAGTTAGGCGGCGCGTCCCGTTGGTTGGTAACGGCGGTGCAAGTATAGTGGTGTGGGAGACTCACACTTGAGGGGGAGATTGTAGGAAATTCAAGTGTGAGTGGTTAGTCCCACATTAGCTAGGAATGAGCTAAATGAAGGATATATAAGAGAGGTGACCCATATACCTAATGCCTTAAGGTTTTGGGTGGAGATGTGGTGTCCTGGTCTCTTGGTGGTCCTGGTCATCAACCCATTGTTGCTTCCGGTGCTCCCCGGACTCCCCAACATAAGGTAATGGCCTATCCTCTCGAGCTCCCTTAGGGTTTTCCTAAGGTCTTAGTGGAGGCTTATTCCCAGGTTCTCTTGGTTTTTTCTCATCCCTCCTAGGATCTATTCCCTGGTTCATCCGGGCTTTGGACTACGTCTTGTGCTTCTTTTTTCTTTATTTTCGGTATGGAGAAGTAGAAGAATGTAGATCTTACGGAGGAGGAGGAGGTAGGGATTACGGTGGAGGAAGGGGATGAGTATGAAGATGAAATATTCAGGCGAACTCTGGCAGGGAAACTCTGGTCTGATAGTTCTTACAATGTTAGGGCTTTCAAACAAACCATTACCTAATCTTAGAGATTGAAGAACGAGGTGGAGATTCAAGATCTTAGCAAAAATTTGTATCTCTTTCGTTTTGCTACAAGAAGGGATGCCGAGAATGTATTAAAGAATAGACCGTGGAGTTTCGACCGAAATCTTCTAATCCTCAAAAGGATTTCGAGAGATGAGCAACCATCAGATCTAGACATGAACACGGTCTCCTTCTGGGCGAGGGTGTACGATCTGCCTCTCAAACTGCGATCTGAACCCATGGCCAAGAGACTCAGAGCTATCATTGGGGTGTTCGAGGAAATAGACCAAAGAGATGGAACGAAGATGGGAAGATCTCTCAGAATCAAGGTGTCTATAGATCTGAGGAAGCCACTTAAACGAGGTACGTTGATTAGGTATCAGGGGAAAAACCTAAAAGTTTTCTTCAAATATGAAAGACTCCCCACCTTTTGCTTTGTGTGTGGAAGAATCGGCCACCAGCTAAAAGATTGTGAAGAGAATGAGGTTGAAGAGGAAGAGGGTTATGATAACATTGAAGAAAAGGAACTCCCCTTTGGGCCCTGGCTGCGAGCATCCCCGTTGCCAAAGATGTTTACTGAACCTAAGAAAGACAGTGGTTCTGGCACCTGCAGTAAAAGTCTGTTTGTGAGCACCAGTAGTAGCAAAACAATAGCAACAATTAGCAAGGAGGGAGAAGGGGAAGGGGAAGGGGAAGGGGAAGGGGAAGGGGAAGTGGAACAAAGAATGAGTAATAGATTTGATGAAGATGATAATTCTCGAAGGGGAAGGGCAAAGGAGGACGGGAGTGAAATAGGGAAGGAAGGGGCACCTGAGTAGCAACCTCAACAAGCAAACAACTTGGGAGTCCTTCCCAATGTTGCTACCAAGAAGACTGATAAGACGTCCCATGAAATTGAAAAGGTTGCGGAGTCTTTGGGATCTTTTGACTTAACCTCTAAGGATAATGAAGGCGCAAAGAAAAAGAAGGCCAATAAGGGAGGAGAGCAAAAATGGACTAGGCAGCAAGGAAGAAAACCAAATACTAGTAACATCCAATTGAAAGGGGAGCTAGAGCTGGGAAAAAGAAGACTGATTGATGTGCTCATCTCAGAGGGACAACCAGAAGACATTAGAAGGGAGGAAAGGAGGAGGAGGAAAGAAATGGAGGTGGTTAGCAACTCAACGGAGGTGGTGTTGGAGAGCCAACACCGCCTACAACAATGAAAATCATTAGCTGGAATTACCGGGGGTTGGGGAACCCTCGTGCAATTCGAGCCTTGCTAAGGCTCATCCGTTTGGAAAATCCCCATCTAGTGTTCCTTATGGAGACCAGATTAAAGGAGTTTGAGATGGAAAGAGTCAGAATTCGCTGTGGGTTTGAATCAGGCCTTTTGGTTAGCTGCAATGGCCAAGGTAGAGAGAGGTCTGGGGGTTTAGCTTTATTGTGGAATGATCAAGTAAACATTTCTATATGCTCCTATTCTTTGAACCATATCCACGACAAAGGAGAAGAGGAGGATAGAGAATGGTATTTTACTGGTGTTTATGGTTTTCCTGAGGAAGTTAACAAAAAGAAAACTTGGGAACTTATGAAGAATATTGCTGCCTCTGTTTCTGATAGTTGGGTTTGCTTTGGTGATTTCAATGATATCCTCTATGCTTCAGAAAAAAGAGGGGGAAACCCTAGAAGTCTTGATCAACTGAGTTTAGGGAGGGATGCGGTGGAAGAGTGTAATCTTCTTGATCTTGGCTTCAGTGGACACTCATTCACATGGACCAATGGAAGATAAGGCTCTGATAACATCTAATGCAGACTTGATAGGAGCTTGGCTACTGCAGGTTTTATCAATAATTTTTCTCCTATCCAAGTAATGTATTTGGCTAGATTTGGTTCTAATCACTTGGCTATGAGGATTGTTTTGGATGCTCACCCACAAGAAAGACAAAGTAGAAGTAAGCATCTGTTTAGGTTTGAGGAATGCTGGACAAAGGATGCTAGATGCGAGGATATGGTGAGAAGGGTCTGGACTGGAGGCAACCGAGGCTGTGAAGCTAAGCTGGAAGTTATACAAGCTTTGGATAATGACCTGAAGGAATACAGAACTAGTGAGGTAAGGAAGGAGATCAAAAAGGTTGAAGCTCTGCTAAAAGAGGAAGACATGTGGGCTGAAGAGGTGGAGAGCATTACAAAGCATAAGGAGTTAGAGAAGAAACATGACGACCTCCTCAAATCTGAAGAAATCCTATGGAGACAAAGAAGCAGAGCGCTTTGGCTCAAAGAGGGTGACAAAAATTCCAAGTTCTTTCATGGAAAAGCAAGTCAAAGAAGGAAAACTAATGAAATCAAGAAGTTGAAAAATGAGAGTGGAATATGGAAATATGGTCGAAATAATGTGGAACAGATTTTCCTATCCTATTTTACTGAGTTGTTCACAAGTGACAATCCCCCAGGTATAGAACAGATCTGTTCTGTTATTCAAAAAAGGTTGAGTGCAGACCAAAAAAGTTGGTGTGACCGGAACTTTACTTCTGAAGAAGTTAGAGCTGCAATTGATCAGATGCACCCTCTAAAGGCTCCTGGACCTGATGGCCTTCCAGCTCTTTTCTTCCAAAAATATTGGCATATTGTTGGTGAAGAGGTTCAGTCTCATGTGCTTGGTATTCTCAATGCAGGACACTCTCCTAAGAGTATCAATAAAACCTTCATTGCTTTAATTCCTAAGTGTAAGAACCCTGGAATTCCCAAACAGTACATACCTATAAGCTTATGCAATGTGGTGATGAAAATTGCCACAAAAGCAATAGCAAATAGGTTCAAATGTTTGATGCCTGAGATTGTTGATGAGGAGCAAAGTGCTTTTGTCAAAGGTAGGTTAATCACTGATAACGCATTGATAGCTATGGCGTGCTTTCACTGGTTGAAGAAGAAAACTAAGGGGAAAAAGGGTATGATGGCCCTCAAGCTGGACATGGCTAAGGCATATGATAGAATGGAGTGGCCCTTCATCAAAGCTGTTCTATTAGCCTCAGGTTTCCCAGAAAAAGTTGACAAACACTATTATGTCCTGCATTTCCACTATATCTTATCAAGTTCTTATCAATGGGTAGCCTAGTAGCAGGTTTTATCCAGAGAGGGGCTTAAGGCAGGGTGATCCTCTATCACCATACATCTTCATTTTGTGTGCTAATGTCCTTTTGGGTTTGATGCATAAGGAAGCACAAAGGAAGAGGATTCATGGGATCAAAGTAGCAAGGAATGCTCCTGAAATTACATATTTGCTCTTTGCTGATGACAGCCTTCTCTTTGCCAGAGCAAATCTGCAAGAAGCTGATTCCATCATACGGATTCTCAAATCTTACCAGTTAGCTTCGAGTCAACTGGTGAGTCTAGACAAGTCTGAGGTGTCTTTTAGTCGAAACGTGCCTGATGATGAGAAGCAAACGATCTGTGAAAAGATGGGAGTAAAGACTGTGTCATCTCATACAAGACATCTTGGACTTCCAGTCATCTTTGGGAGGTCCAAAAAAGATATCTTTTCATTTGTCCAGGACCGTGTGTGGAAAAAGATTAAGGGCTGGAAAGAGAAATGCTTGTCTAGAGCTGGGAAGGAGACCCTTATTAAGGCTGTAGCCCAAGCTATACCAAACTACATTATGAGTTGCTATAAAATTCCAGAAGGGAGCTGCAAAGAAATTGAAGGAATACTGGCCAAGTTCTGGTGGGGTTCCTCGGATTCAAACAAGAAGGTTCATTGGCTTAGTTGGAAAAGAATGGGGAAAGCAAAGAATAGAGGAGGTCTAGGATTCCGAGATATCTCTGATTTTAACACTGCTCTTTTGGGTAAGCAATGCTGGAGGCTTATTGTGGGTCAGAACACCCTCATGACAAGAGTGTTCAGGAGTAGATATTACCCCAGAAGCAATTTTTTGGAGGCAAACTCAGGTTTCCAACCAAGCTATGCTTGAAGGAGCTTAACTAGTGCAAAAAAAGTGATGGAACTTGGCACCAGATGGACAATTGGAAATGGGCAAAAGGTGGGCATTTGGACTGATAGGTGGCTACCTGAACAATCAAATTTCAAGGTGTGGAGTCCAGTCTCTACTTTGAATCAAAGTGCAAAAGTGCGTAATCTTATAGATCAGGACACTAAGAGGTGGAAAAGAGACTTGGTTTTCAATGTTTTCAATCATTTTGAGGCCCAACAGATCATGAACATTCCTATCTCAATCAGATTTTCGGAGGACAAAATCATTTGGCATTGGGAGAGAGATGGAGAATATTCTGTCAGGTCAGCCTACCACCTGATGCATGAATACAGAAATAGAGACAAGGCAGAGTCCTCCAATGAAAGCAATCACAAGCTTTGGAGAGCTATTTGGAAAGCTCCTGTTCCTAATTGTGTGAGGAATTTCTTATGGAGAGTAGCAAGGGACATTCTACCCACAAGGAGCAATCTCAGAAGAAAAGGAATAGAGCTGGATACCATTTGCCCTGTCTGCAATGCTGAGGAGGAGAGGTAAGAGCACCTCTTCGTGACTTGTCATGTAACAAGGGCACTGTGGTTCACAACTCCTCTCAGTTTGCATGTTCCCCAACAGACGTATCTTACTGATTGGATGCTGCATTGGCTCTCCTGTTCAGATACCTTGGCTCAACAATATTTTAGTGTCACCCTTTGGAAGATCTGGAAGGCAAGAAATCAAGTAGTGTTCAACAACACCAATTTCAAGCCTATTGAAATAGCAGCTGTAATCTCTGATTTTGTGCATGAGTACAACAAAGCTAACAGAGGAGGGATCAGGCATGCTAGTGCACAACAACATCTCAGGTGGCAACCTCCGAATCCTGGAATAACTAAGATTAACATTGATGCAGGGTGCTTTGAAAACGGAATTACTGGCTGGGGAATGATAGTCAGGAACCATTGTGGAGTCACGCGTTTCTTCGCAACAAGAACGAAAAGAATGAGCATCAGCCCCACTATGGCAGAAGCACTTTGCCTTAGATGGAGCTTGCAATGGGTGAAGGAGTAGGATTTAGGGAGACTGATCATTGAGACAGATGCTGAAGTTGTGGTCAAGTGTATTCAAGGAAATATCAAGTTAGCTGCCATTGATCCTATTATCCTTGATTGCAAAGAATTGCTGTCCCAAATTCCAAATTTGCAGATTGCTCACATTAAAAGAGATAGGAATTAAGCTGCTCATAGTTTGGTTGGTGTAGCTAGGCAAAGTGGTTCTAGAACTTGAGTGGGAAATGTCCCTGACCCTGTGCTTTCTATTGTCTGTAATGACTCATTTTTCAAAAAAAAAAATATTATAGTGTTGATGGAGAAATTAAGGAACTCTCTATTCTGGACTATAATCAACTTAACTATTAACTAATACAGCATTTGGATATTCGAAATTGATGAGGAGAAACTGTGTGTTTCTTGTTTTTCTTCATTTTTCTTTTTGGTTGAGTTCAATTGGTATATATGATTGCATGATACTTTCAAATTAAAAGGGCACTCAACGTCTGTGTTCTTTATGGTACATGACAGCGTGAATTAGTCAATCAGATTAACCGATTACATGAATATACTGATAAAATGGTTTCATTTGAAAAAAGAAGTGGTGTCTGCTTGTTAAGCACTCCTTGATCTCTTTGCAGGGTAATCTGGCATATAAACTAAAATGGAGGAGTTCTTACTTACAAGGCACAATCCTTGGGAGGTTTGGTTTCTATTTTCTATAATTAGATGGCATGCTAGTACTCCTAAAGTTTCTATTTTGGGAATTTTACTCTTTAACTTGCTGAACCAAAAGTTCATTATATAATCATCGGTTTATGCCCCATGTATCTTATATTCAAATTTCATCTGCAAATTTACATATATAGTTGCTTCCCTTTTGCATGTATCCGTTCCATCGAAGTGTAAGGTGCACTACAATAAAAATTTGGGTTCATATGTATACTTTTCCAATTTTGGTGAAGATACCCTTTATCTGTTGGTGATGTCTAATATGAGGGAGTCATTATGTCCCTTACAAGTGAGGGAGAGGAAATGACCTAGAATAATAGGTAATATGGGGTTTTATATATCATTTTAAAGTGTTTATAGGTGACATTTGTAAATACGTTTTTTGCAATATAAACCCTGCTATAATAGAACTGGTACCACCAACATGATCTCTGCGTAGATCTGGATTGAAGAAAGGTGAAAGGTTTGGATTTAATTTCATTGTTGAAACATTGTTCGTTTAGGGTAACAGAAAAGGAAGAACCTACTGCGAACATGTGGCAGGAGGACTTAGAATACTGCCCCTAAACTTCATCCACTGCTGACTCTGAAACTAGTGGCTGTGGTGTTAAAGAAAAGGAAGAACAAATGCAACATCATATTGAAAACTCAACTACTGAGAATAAAATGGAGGCTCTTGATGCAACTTCACTTAATGCTTTCCCAAAAGACTGATGGTTCTTCTGAGAGACTTCCTACTGGTGGTGCCCCCACAGATCTAAATATAGAGACTTCAGTCCATTGAGTATGTTCATGTGTGGTTTCTCCTGGTGCTGGAAACTAGTGGTAATTGATCATAATCTTAGAAACCAATCCGACTCTTTGGACAAGTGTTCAAGTGAGGCTCAAAGTGAAAAATACAATGGCAACAGGAAGTATAGGTAGCCCTTAGATGTTCTCATTCACTTATTTTTAAAATAATAAATCCAATGGTCAGATTGTCTCCCTCACCTACAACCGACTTAATGACACCCACACATTAGAAGTCACCTTATCTGTTTTGGTTCCGGTCATATTATAAAGAGTGCGTTTGGGTAAACAACTTAATTAAGAGCTTATCACATAAGACCTTATCGCATGAGAGCTTATGTCATAAGCGCTTAAAGAAAGAAAAAGAAAGAAAGGGGCATGAGAGGATTCGATAGTGAAAAACACGGAGAGTGTGTTTAGTGCATAAGCTCTTATGATAATTCCATAAGCTTATCCCAGTGACTTATGAAAATAAGTCAAAAACTCCTTATGGGATGACATAAGTTGTTTTTATAAGCTCTGCCAAACACACTGCATAAGAGCTTATGTCATCAGATAAGTCAAAAGGAGCTTTAAAGTTCTTCTTTCAAACGCCACAAAAGTCTAGGTACCTTTTTTGCGATCAAACACAAGGTTACAATGGAGATAGAATATGATTCTTTTTTCTTTTCTTTTTTTATAAAAGATATCAATAGTGGTATTAAATAATAATAATAAAAAAGGATATGATTTAGAAACTTGTACATAATTGGATATAGAAATTTATATGATTCAGGATATCAGGGATCTGGATTCCATACAATCACTTATATTATAATTTAAATAAAGTGCTCGAGATAAATTATATATATATATATACTCTTTTCATCTTATGAACAATGATGATTACGCGTACACACATAGATATATACCCTATATTTGTATATTTAGCAATATTGGCAATTTTAATTTCTTATTTACAATTTTTATTAATTATAATAATAATTGTATAAAATAAAAACTTAAATTAATGATCGGTTAATAGGAGCAAGTTAAAGTGTCATGTTATTACTCTTATGCAGTTTTTACCATTTAAATACAGTAGGTTTCCATTTCTTTCTCCAAGAGTGGGTTTAGATTCTGCTCACATAATTCTTAATGTGAGATATGTGAAAGGTAGTTGAGTGCATTTAACAATTTTGTTTCGTTAATTACCATACACAGGGACATAAAAAGCCACCTGAGTATTCCTCATGTGTGAGGTAGGCATATATTGAGGCAGAGGTTTATAGGTTTTAGCTGTAACTTTCAATGTGCTGAAATAAGAGGCAATATAACATCTCTAATTAAGTTAGCCGAAGTCTTAGCTGGCAAGAACTCCTCTAAAAATCAAAATATTGGGGTTTGTTTGTTGATGGGAAAGGTGAGCTAAGAATATATTGAGAATTGAATCCAAAAATCAAAATCAAGAGCTTTTCAAGTAAGTTGGGTGTAATTATATATGTAATGGGTTGGAATATCCTTATATTCTTTTAATTAAATTGTTTTGCTTGTAAGAAAAAAAAACTATACAAAGTCATTGAGAGTTTAGCACATTAAGCTCTGTTTTAAACTTAATTAATTTTTTTTATGGCAATATGCACATGCTACAAGGTATTAATGCTTTTGTTTGTGTAATAGATTAATGTAATTATTGAGTAGGGATGACAACGGGACATACAGGTATGAGTAGTACTTAGTTGCCCCATAAGATAAGTATTTTATTAAATGAATATAAAAAAGTCATAAGAGATAAAAGAAAGAATAAATTTGTACTCTTTTTTTTAGGATAGGGGTTTAAAATATTTTTAAAATCATCCGTTATTAATCAAATTAACCATGGTTATTAATCATTTCTTGAGCACTAAACATCTTACACACTCTGACTCACCCACTCATGACTATCACAATTCACAAATGCAAATATGCAAAAATAAAATAGAGAAACAAAATATCAATCAATGATAGATGAATGGTTAAATGACTATTTTATTATATGCATAAAAATAAATAATTTTATAGTATTGAAAATGAAAAAATCATACAACATTTTCAAAATTGTCAAATGCACGGGCGGGTGTGGATAACTCAATATCCGTCCTTGTCCCATTAACTAACAGGTATTAAAAAATCTATTTATTTTACCCGTGGGCACCTATTAAGCTACCCACCTTATCCATAACGAGTTTTATCCGTGAGTATCTATGGATACGGATAATATTGTCATCCTTATTATTGAGCTTTTACTTTAATTGTATGTAGTTGTTATATGGTGAGGCTACATTTCTAGATATCTATTCTCACTTTTCATTCATCAATTAAAGCTTTTATTTTTAAAAAATTATAAATGGTTAATAAGAAGTATATATGGATAAACAATTGAAAATGTCACTGGTTTGAACCAAATGATATAAGATGTTAAGGAGCAGGAGTTCCATGGTTCAATCACCGGAGAAAAATTGAGCATTGTGTTAATCTCATTTGGATGGATCCTTGAATAATTTTAAATAAATAGATTAAAAATTGGGATATGCGCTATTAATATTGTAGTATGTTATCATTATTCTATGAGCACACAATAATTTTTCTGATTAGCAAAAGTGTGTTATTCTTAATTAATATGAGTCGAGTTATTTGAACCAGTTTTAAGCATTGTGTTTGATATCATTTTTTTTTTATCTGCATGAATTTAATTGGTATGTTTTGATAGTATAAAGATTTTTTATACTGTCAACCAATTAGAAATTAACATATCATTAAAAATGTTTGACTCTTATCCTAATGTAACTTTAAAAGTCATTTATTACATAATTTCTAAATTGATTAATAGTGTAGTAAAAAACTTTACATTGACAATACATACCGATTAAGCTATTATCTCTATCTATTCTTAATTCTTATCTTCTTTATAAATACTAGTGGCAAGACAGGTACTGACGACTGACGTGTCTGTCTGGTCGCAATTCTAATGATTTTACTCGTCTTTAAAAATGAGGGGTAATTCTCATTTTTTAAATTTTTTAAAAACACGAGTCAGTTTTTCTCCTTATCATCTGATGATAAAGTAGTTATCAAGGGTAATGTTGACATTATGAGATGTGCAAACCAAAATTCAACTAAAACATTATACGATATTCATTTTTTGATGTTCAAAAAATAATTGCATTTTTTTTTCTTGCCAGATTTATAAAATTTTAAAAATAGATTTTATATATAATAATGAGAAGTATATTATTAATTTTTCAGAATGCGTAATATACATTTGTTAATTGTTGTCAAATAGAAGCACAATATTTTTTTAAAATGTTTTATTAGAAATGTAGATGTTACATGGGACACAATATATGGTGATATATAATTATTTGCTTGTAAATGCAAACATTGGGAAGTGATAATTTTAGAAATTTGAACTTATCTAACATATTTAAATGTTGCACATCTAAAATTATATATAGAATGTTGAAATTATATTTATCAAAAAAAATTGTTGAAATTATAAATATTTAGACATCTTATGTCTTTTATGTCCCAATAGTCAAGATATCAGGTACTTAAAATGTGTACGCAGCGAATCAACTAAAGTTTGACGTGCACCCTATAATTTAGAGGAGTTAAAGCCCGAAATTAATCTCTAACACCCCTTTAAGTCTTACCGAGTCTACTTTTGAAAGTAGAGAAGCTTGACTTGATGAGAAAGTGGTTGAATAAAGATATCTGCCTTTTCAAATTTACTTGAACCATTTTGATCCTCTGTTTGCCATTGAACTTGCTACATGTTATTATAAAAGACATTATGGAACCCAATAGTGATTAGTCGTGGCTGTGGAAGTAAATTGTGTATTTAGGCTAACTTTACATGCAATGTCAAATGTTCAATCCTAGAGACTAGAGTCATCAATCACCACCTCCGACCAGAGGGTTAGCCTCAGAATGGGAGGCTTAATTTGTTTAATCATTAACAATGGTTCTTTTCTCAATCTTTTTTAAATGAGTTTAATTTTGATTTATTATTAGTATAAAATTTTTATATTGTCAACCAAATACAAATTATTTCATATGTGAAAATGTATATTACCATAATATCTCTAATGGTGG
This sequence comes from Sophora flavescens, assembly GCA_030762895.1. NCBI lineage: Eukaryota > Viridiplantae > Streptophyta > Magnoliopsida > Fabales > Fabaceae > Sophora > Sophora flavescens. Next base: position 52,258,485 of record CM061063.1, read on the forward strand.
TGATACTTGATTTTAGAACCCGTGCAAATGCACGGGTAAAATTTTTAGTAAATAAATTTCTTTTAAATTTTATAATATTGATAATATTAATAATTTTTATAAAATATTTTACATTATTATAAAAAATATAAAGGTAATATTATGCATACATTAATTTTGTTATGATAGTGTAGAAATATTTATAGAATGACTATTTTTTAACAATGTATTACTATATAATTATCAAACAATATAAAAATCTTTAAACTAATAGCATGTACAATTTAATTTTTTCTTAATACATATAAACTTAAAACTTTATTATAATAATATCGACATTATACTTATTATTTTAATTTACTGTACATTATTTTCATTATTATAATTATTATTATCACTATCACAAATAAAATTTATTTCGCATACTATTAATGTATAGAATTTCACATACTATATTTTGTTTCAGGCTAAGATTTATGTATAAGTATATCATATACTCATTATAATATAGATACACGTGCTTTCAACAGATTGTAAATTATTTTTGTCCTCTCGTCCACAATAGTATAAATGCATGTTTCAAAACCCTCTTTTGAAATCCAATAGTGTACATTTATGAACAGATAACACAACAAATTATAAGTAGATAACCACAACAAATAAATTACTGCCCAAAAAAATGGAAAGTTAAAACAATAGCATGAGTTATTCAACACCCACACATGCAACAACTTTCCCTAATCCAACTTAAATTTCATCTAAAACACTCTACGTGAAATATCAGGACGATCCAATGAACTAAGCCTTCTCTCAAAAACAAACTGATGGATCTCATCCCACTTTGGATTACATGTGAAAGTTAAAAACAACTATGGATCCAAACTTTTTACAAATTGTCATAGCATCTTGCCTTAACACGTTTTCCAATAGAGGAACCTTCCATATCTCCTCGATCAACAGCTTCTTCAATACCTTTTAAAAAATCACCTCTAATAATACATTGATTTCTTCTAATATAAGACAATCTTTTAGCTTCAACAATTGAGTATATATCAACAACAAATTGTTGGAATAACCTTTTACTGTTCAACAAAATTGTCCTATCAAAAGATCTATTCATTAACCTAAATACAAGGAACCTTCTAAGTGAAATCTGAACCCTTGAACATTGCTTAACAAATGAATCATTCAAGGTCAACGGAATATTTTCCTGCCAACCACGTTGATCTCCAAAAGAAAATAGCAATGGTTATTGTTTGATGGGTAAATAATACATGAGTCTCATCGATTCTTTGCAAATTACCATCACGACTATGTATCACAATATCTCAGCCGCAATCAAAACTATCAAAATCACCAACTATCAAAGAGAAACTTCATCCACTGTTGGCAAATTATTCACCCAAGCATCAATAGGACAACTTCGAAACAATTTGATTGATACATTAAAATTTTGTTTTCCTTCAATAAAGTCTCTAATCGTCTAAATAATTTTGCAAGAGCATTATACTCATCAACCATTTGCAATAAATCATTTACCAAAGTTGGATCCATGGATTTATGTGAGAATGACACTTATTGCAAGATATGAATACATAAATAATAATTGCAAGACACAACCACCAAATAAACATATTAACAAAGTTACCACACAATCAAGTAAAGGAACAAATTGTAGCAAATCTGATGATAATTTTTACCGCTGAGAACAAATTGTAGCAGTCCACAACCATGATTTACACCGATTCAAACTTTACCACACAATGAAGTAAAGGAAAGCTTGTTATCATAGAAATGCATGTTTTCAAGAAAATGTCTACTTATTGGATCTACTCCAAAGCAAAGTAAGTGTCCTAAACAAATATTGTAACATCACCTTTCCCTTCAAACAACATATTGAAAATTCTGCTATGGAACCATATTTATGTTTTCTCGACCGCTCCTCAAACCAAACCGTTGTGCCACAATTAATGTTCACAACATCGATTAGACAATAATTACTAAATAAATACATTCATGTTCATCTTCAATAAATAAAAGATTCTCTCACTCATGAACTTGAAAATCTATTTCTATAATATCAATAACAATGAACCAATTAAATAAAAAACTGAAATGCAAGTGGGAAAAAGTTATACAATAATACAAACAAAATAACAATTTCAATTACCTTGACTGATTGTGAAATTAACATTCTTTCTTCTACGTAGTATATCCCCATAACTCGCTTGGGTTGGTAGACTATGTTGTTGGCATTCCACTCGACTTAAAAAAATATAAATCTATTTCTTATTTAAAAAATAAGACAAAAAATTTAAATATAAACAAAGAATTTGAAGACAAAGTTAGTACATTCACATTACCCTTTTAAAAACATAATTAAATATTGAATTAGAAAATAAATAATAAAACTTAAATATATGATCCCCTAAAAATCAAGACCAGTTAATAATTTTTAGAACTACACAATTAATAAAGGTTGTAAAAAATACTTAGTAAATATTTTACATATTAAAAAGTTAAACATTGTATACAAATAAAGTTAAAACAAAATATATTAAATAATTATATTCATATCTATTTATTAAAACAAACAATTCTATTATGGAACAATTTTTATGTTTTCCTGACCGCTCCTCAAGCCAAGCCATTATGCCACAATGTTCACAACACCGATTCTTTCGTCCAAAGTCTAGACAATCTAGAAAAAAATTTAACAAATCGGCTGACTTGTAAAAAATTAAAAAGTGCCAAAAATAAATTAAATTAATAGATGCAAATAGATCTTGAATAATACTCCCTCCGTTCTTTTTCTTTAGTAATTTTAGCTATTTGTTTTTGTTCTAAAACAATGGATGTTTTATAAACCCAAGATATATTTGACCATTTTTTTTCATATATACCCTTATAATAGAATTAAATTGAAATGCCTTGAAAATACACAAAACCTTCCATGGAGTATGTTGAAGCAGCAGACCCTGTAAAACCAGAAACAAGCAACAGCAGTATGCTATGAATGCAACAAACAGAAATCAAGTTCAAGAAAGGATCACAAAAGACAGATAACAAGGAAAGAACACACCAAGAGTTTGATGACGGAGTTCGGTCACAGTGTTGCCTACGTCTCCGGGACTAAGCACAACTTCAGTCCAGTTTATATCAGAAAAATGATATTACAGCAGCAAAGAAGATGATCTTCTTCTTCTCACTCAAACTCTCTCTGTTTCTATACACTACCCTTCTGTCCCAATTACACCCGAGCTCCTAGAGAAAAAAAACTCCTTTCAACTCACCTATTGTAATTCTGATAAAAAAGTCTCTCTCTTTTCTGCCTCACTGCTGTGCCTTTATATACACAGATTTACAACGGCTTCCTAAAGCAGAGGGGAAAATCAAAACAGAATACAGTTAGAGAGTAACTGTCATAACAGAATGTGCCACCAATTGCAACAATCTCCACCTTGGCAATTCTGTGATTGAATCTGATACACTGATCTTCATGCTGTGCTATCCTTGTCCAATTGCTTCAAATTTCTGCAATCTTAAGCATGTTTAGGCAATGCCTAAACTTGCTCACAGGGACCACCTTTGTGATAAAGTCTGTAGGATTGTCTGAGGTTGGAACCTTCTTCAGTTGCACCTTCCCATCAGATATAACATCCCGAATCCAATACATTCTAATATCTATGTGTTTTGTTCTCTCATGATAGGTGTGATTCTTAAAAAGGTGGATTGCACTTTGAATGTCACAAAACACATCAATATTATCCTGAGGAATCCCTAATTCATTTACCAAGCCTCTTAGCTATAAGGCCTCTTTAATGACTTGATTCTCCAATGTATTCAGCTTCAGTTGTGGATAAAGCCACAGTGTGCTGCAGTGATGCTTTCCAGCTTACTGTGTTGCCAAACAGAGTGAATACATAACCTGTTAAAGATCTTCTTTTATCTCAGTCTCCAGCAAAATTAGAGTCTACATACCCTTGAGCTCCACCTGAATTCTGGTCTCCCTTTCCATACACTAAACCTGTGTTAATCGAGCCTTTAAGGTACCTGAGAACTTCCTTTACTGCCATCCAATGTTGGTAACCAGGATTTCCCATGTATCTACTAATTATGCTGACAGCATAAGCTATGTCTGGCCTAGTGCAGACCATAGCATACATAAGGCTACCTACAACACTCGTATATGGAATGCTTTCCATCTCCTTGACTTCTTGAGTTGTTTTAGGACAATCCTCAACTGATAACTTGAAGTGAGCTGCAATAGGAATGCTCACAGACTTGGACTCTTTCATGTTGAACCTGTTCAATACCTTCTCAAGGTATCCCTTCTGAGTGATTGTAAGGATTCCTGCTTCCTTGTTTCTTTGGATGTCCATGCCAAGAATTCTTTTTGCCGGGCCTAAGTCTTTCATCTCAAATTCAGTTTTCAACAACTTATTAAGTTCATCTATTTCTGATATGCTTTTGCAGGCTATTAGCATATCATCCACATATAGCAGAAGATAGATATACTCACTTGAAGTCAGCTTCCTGTAGTAGACACAGTTGTCAAAGTTACTTCTTTTGTATTTGAGACTTATCATGAAACTGTCAAAACGTTTATACCACTGCCTTGGGGACTGTTTTAGACCGTATAGGGATTTTTGCAGCAAGCAGACCCGATCTTCCTTCCCTTTAATTTCAAAGCCCTCTGGTTGTTTCATATATATCATTTCCTCCAACTCACCATGTAAGAAAGCAGTTTTTACATCCATCTGTTCAAGATAGAGATCAAACTTGGTTACCATGGCAAGAAGTACTCTTATGGAGCAATGTTTTACTACTGGAGAAATGATTTCATTGAAGTCCACCCCTTCCTTTTGAGTAAACCCTTTAGCAACCAGCCTTGCTTTGAACTTTGGTGGTTCTATTGTGGGAATTCCTTCTTTCTTTCTGAATATCCATTTGCTACCTACAAGCTTAACTCCACTTGGTCTTTCCACCAAGCACCAAGTCTTATTTTTGTGCAATGACTCCATCTCTTCTTCCATGGCCGAGCTCCATTGTTTATGCTCCTTGCAGTTCATTGCTTCCTTGAAGGATTTAGGATCTTCTTGTACCTCCAAGTAGGCAGTATTCAATGCATAAGCTGTGAGGTCTGCATAACCAAACCTTTGAGTGGGTATGATTTTCCTCTTCTCTCTGTCTCTGACCAGCATATAGTCATTGATTGAAGTATCAGCAGAGTCAGTTTCAACTTGTTCTGCTGTATCATGTTCCTATAAATCATCAGCATCAGGAATTTTCTGTTTGCTTCTTGCTGCTTCCAGCTCCACCTCAAGCCTTGACTTCTCTTGAGCATCGGCTGTTTCAGTTCCTTGCCTGGGTTTGAACATGTCAGCTTCATGGAAGGTTACATCGCTGCTTATGATGCATCTCTTGCTCTCAAAGCACCATATCCTATAACCTTTTACTCCATCTGGATACCCCATGAACAAACCTTTCTTTGCCCTTGGTTCAAGCTTGCCCTTATTAACATGGTAATAGGCAGGGCAACCAAAGATTTTCAGGTTTCTGTAATCAACAGGACTACCATTCCACATTTCTTGAGGAGTTTTAAAATCAATGGCAGCTGATGGACTTCTGTTGATGAGATAACAGGCTGTGTGGACAGCTTCACCCCAAAACTGTTTAGAAAGACCATCATTTGACAGCAAACACCTTACCCTTTCTAGCAGGGTTCTATTTAATCTTTCAGCCAAACCATTTTGTTGGGGTGTATGCCTAACAGTCTTGTTCCTATAAATGCCATGTTCTTGGCAATACTTATTGAACTTGTCCCCTCAATATTCAAGACCATTATCTGTCCTTAAAGCCTTTACTTTCCTATCACACTGATTTTCAATTCTGGTTTTCCATTGTACAAAGGTCTCAAAGGCTTCATCTTTGCTTTTCAACAGGTATATCCAAACTTTCCTACTAAAGTCATCAACAAAAGTGATAAAATACCTGTTTCCTCCATGAGTAAGTGTTCTAGAGGCCCCCCCCCAAAGATCTGAATGTATGTAGTCGAGCTTGCCTTTGGTTCTATGGATTCCTATATTAAACTTTACCCTGGTCTTCTCACTACAAAAAAAAGGTTGTTTAGCGACCGAAAATAGTGACCGAATTTTTCGGTTGCTTTTTTTTACACCGAATCGGCGACCGATTGTAGGATCTACATGAAGTAGTGATTAGAGATAATACTGTGACCGAAATAGCGACCGAAATAGAGCGTAGTAGGGTTATCGGTCGCTATTTCCGTCACTAAATAAAGGAACTTAAAAGTCAGTAATTTTATCCCTTCTTAGCGACCGAAATAGCGACCGAATTAAATGCAACGGTTGAAAGTCAGAAATTTTATGTATTCTTAGCGACCGAAATAGCGACCGCATTAAATGCAACGGTTAAATTTTATTTACATTTGTGACCGATATTAATTCGGTCGCTAAACGGCGCGAAAAAAAAAATTAAAATCGCACGTGTTAGCTACCGATTGAGTTCTCCGTCGCTAAATTTATGAATTCAAATTTCAAATTAACTCATCCCGCGACCAAATTTAGCGACCATTTTTTATTTAAGTGATTGGCGACCGATTTAGCGACCGATTATTTCGGTCGCTAAATTATAAATCCATAAAACCGTGAAATCTTTCCCTTCTTCCTCATTTATGCCTTCTCTTCCTTCCTCCCTCACCCATCTTCGATCTTCTCCCTCGCGTTCAGGCCGCCACCACCGTGCAGTGGGCACCGCCACCACCACCGTCTCCGGTAAGCCTCCGTCCTCCTCCTCCTCTTCTTCCATCTCTTCCCTCTTCCTCTCTTCTTTTCCTTTCCCCTCTTCCTGCTCTGTTTTTAATCCTCCCCCTTTGTTTCAGGCCGCCATACTCCTCCCCCTCTGTTTCAGGCCGCCATATGCAGCTCTCCGGTCACCACACACGCGCAGAGCTCCTCCTACCCTCTTCTCTCCTCATTTTGTGCATTCCCTGCTCTGCCTTGAGGTAACCATGAATGGACTCTCTATGTATCATTTTTTATTTTGCTTCATTGTTTCATTGCTTGCTTTATTGCTTACTATTGAGAAGAGCTACTTGTGTATTTCATGTGAGTTGTGAGTTGTGATATAGGTGACTGTGATTGAGTAGAACACCTTACCATTGTTTCTAATGTAAGTTGTGATTAATCTTGATGTAAATTCCTATTTAAAAATTACTGTGGTTTTCAATTTTCATACATATATTTATATCATGTAATGAATATTAAGATACATATAATAGATGTCATTATATGAGATGTGAGATTTGTTTAAAATAAGAAACCAAGTATATGATAAAGATTGCTTGTAGAAAGTAAGATTAATTGTGTGGAGAGCAATTAGTTTTGCTTTGAGTGCAATCAGGTTTTGGTTTTAATCCATTTTATGTTGATTATAGAATGGACCGTTAAGTGTAATGATGTATCGGGTTATTAGAACACTTCTTGTACTCTTATGTACACGACTTGCTTGTTTATAAAAAAAAATTATGGTGGTTAGTGGTTACTTGTCAAGTTTAATTCTTATGGGTTATAAATACTTGTTTGGGGGAATTGGTAAAGGTATATGAAGGGGTGACATTAATTGATATGTGTTGTAGAGATGTAGAGATAATGGCAAGAAATTGTGGATAAAAGAGATTGAGACTGATATTACAGACATTAATTTGTAATTAATCTTGTTAATAGATTCATATCTTATATTTAATACTGAGATTTGTGGAAGATATGTTTTGATATGAGATATGTGAGATTTGTTTGAACTAGAAAATTAAGAATATGATACGGGTTGCTTAAGAGAAGGTAAAATTACAGGGAGAGCAAAGAGTTTTGACAGGAGAGTAAGTGTGGCTACTTTGCCAATTACGTTTTTTTTTTGTTGGATTTGTCAAGTAAAGTTTTGTGATTTATAAATTTTAATATTTGTATTGGGAAATTGGTAGAGTGAGAATGAGTGTGAAGATCAAGGTTTTAAATTGTGGACTGCATCACGTGATGCGGCTGCAACATCTTGGTTGCGGTGGCCACTGAAACCGCATCGGACCGTGATTGCGGACTGCATCGACCACAATCTGTTTATCTTTCCATATCTTGGCTGAATTTATGTCTTTGAATATCTCACAATAGTATGATCTATAGCCTCTGTGATGCAGCTGTTTACTTGAATGATTTCATATCGTATTGTACGTGTATGCATTCTGATTGTATTGTATTTTGATTCGTTTGGAATCCATGAATTTGTTGGTTCTTGTCTGAATCTGTTTCAAAAATTTCAAAAGAGGGTTTTAGGGATTTCAAGTTCTTGTTCACTTCTTTGTAAACAAAAAAATATGCTTTGTTGGAGTATGAAATGATCTAAAAACATTATTGTAGCCTGTAATTCCAAGAGAGCTTTTCACTCATTTTGAATCGGATTCATTTGGTAATTCTACTTATCTCTTTTCTGTTTGATGATGTAAATTTATTGAAGGCTGGTACTTATATCTCGAGCATGTTCATACATTTGGATTGCTATGAAGAATAGTTTATTCTCTTTAAAATAAAAATCTTTCAATAACAATGAATCAATGTAATTAGAATAATTTGATATGTATTTATTGATAACTTGTTTGGAAATGATTATGGAATCATATTTGTATATATTTACATTATAAGCATTGGAATGAATTGATAAAGTGTTATTAGTTCGTAAATGGCATGACTTTGTTGTTGTTAATATTCATTTACTAATTTAAAGTCCATGAGCTTAATTAGAAAGTCTCTTCTTGAAGCCAACAAAAGCGAGTCTCTTAGATAATGAAGGATTAAGTATAGGGTTAGATAAAATGAAGGGCTAGGCACAGTTTGCCAGGCACATGCATGACGTGCCGTCATCATTAAAACATTATTCACATTAGAAAGCAGCTTTGTACACAATATTATGAAAACAACTCTGGTTTTTTACTCATTTGTTTTATTAGGAAATGGAGCTTTCCAGAAATAGTTGTTGATGACCATCCTTACTAGGTTATCTAGGCACTTCCGATAGGAAAAGTCCTCTCTATGACCATCCTTCAAAACGACGTAAAAGCATCTGCTTTCCTGAAAACTACTATGTTTGCTAATATGTAAAGTTGCATGTGAAGTTGCATTTCTTTGTTCTATTTTAACATGATAGTATGCTACATGGATCTTTCCATCTTTTCTTATTATCACTTGATGAAGTTTAGACATATGACTTGTTTTCCTTATCGTTTTATCAGAAAATGGACCCGACTAAATGTTTTGAGACAGCCATCCATATAGACCAGGTACAATATCTCATCAACTTAAGAATAACGATCGGATTCACGTAATGATGGTTAAGGCATAAACTAATCATTTACTAAATTGTTCTTGTGTATTTGCAGGATTTGATTTCAATCCCGCGATCATTCTACCGTCGTTGGGGACAACAAATACCGCGTGTTTTGACTATTGAAGACAAAAGCGGAAATCTGTTCAATGGGAATATAGTAATCCATGAGGATCGCCCATATTTTGCAACAGATACAAATGGTATCAGGGAGTTGTATTTGTTGTCCACTGGTGCATTGGCAAAGTTTAAGTACCTTGGGGGTTCTCGTTTCTACATGTTCATCCCTTTGGAAGATTGATGAGTTTTGATATTTTGATTAGTACTTATTGACTGTGGTGTATTTTTATGTTTTCATCGTTAATTAATACTTATTAAACTTTTTTTTGTAAACCATTATGAAACTTGCGTTAATTAATGTATATGTTTTCTTGATCATATTGACTGTGGTGTTTTGGATCGTTAGTACATCATATTTATGTTTTCTATTTATTTAAAAAAATATTGGTGTATTTTGTTTATATCAGAAATTAAAAATCAATGGGGTAATAGTTGAAAAACTATATTTGGTCGGCAGGATCGTTACGGAGAAAAACAATCAAAATTTTGCGACCGAAATAGCGACCGAATATCGGTCACCAAATTAGGCGAGCTGGGTATGCGACCAACTATACGGCGACCGAAATATATACTTTTGCTACCGAAAAATCGGTCGCAGATTTGCGACCGAAATATAAGTTCGGTCGCTAAACATTTAGCGACCAGGGTTTCTGCTACCCCCTTAATTCGGTCGCTAATTCGGTCGCTATACTGTATAGCGACCGAATTATCATGTTTAGCGACCAAAATCTTCGGTCGCTAAATAGGTTTTTTTTGTAGTGTCTTCCCAAACACACAGTGCTCACAGAATTCCAGCCCTTCTACTTTGTCTCCACATAGCAGTCCTTGTTTCTCTAGTTCTTGTAGACCATGTTCACTGATATGTGCTAATCTTTTATGCCATAGATTTACTTTGCTCATGGTTGTGTCAGCAGCAATAGATGAGTTACCAATGATGATGTTCCCTTTCAGCACATAGAGACCATGCTTCCTGTATCCCTTCATCACTACTCTAGATCCTTTTTTTACCTTCAGCACAGAATCTCCAGCTTTGAAGGTAAAGCCAGATTCCTCCAAGGTTCCGAGTGAGATCAGATTTCTTTTTAAGTCTGGTACATGCCTCACTCTTGTTAGGACCTTCTCAGTTCCATCATCCAATTTTAGCTTGATGGATCCCATACCAACAACCTTACATGTTGCATTGTTTCCCATCACAACTTGACCCCCATCGAACAGTTGGTAGGCATAGAACCAATGTTTGTTTGGGCACATATGGAAGGAGCACCCTGAGTCCATTACCCACTCATATTCTTCTTTGCACTTAGCAGCCACAAAGACATCTGCACTTAGCAGCCACAAAGACATCTGCACTTTCGTATCCATCTGATGCCACAGAGACATCCTATTTCTCTTCATTCAAGCTCTTCTTGCTGGATTTTTGATTTGGACAGTCCTTCTTGAAGTGTCCTTCTTTATGACACAAGAAACACTTCAACTTCTTCTTAGACTTTGATCTTGATTGATTCTTGCCTTTGTGATCTTTCTTGTCTTGCCTCCCCCTGGCCGTGAGGCTCTCTCCAATACCAGCTTCCTGAGTTTCTGACTTCTTGCTCAGTTCCTTTGATATCAAAGCAGCTTGTACTTCTTCAAGTGACAAATACTCTCTCCCATACACTAGGGTGTCAGCAAGATGCTCATATGAGCTGGGTAGTGATCGAATCAACAGCAATGCCTGATCTTCATCATCTATTTTTATTTCTATGTTCTCTAGGTCAAGAATTAACCTATTGAACTCATCTATGTGATCTTCAATTGAGGTTCCAGGCTGCATCTTCGAGGTGTAGAGTTTCTGCTTGAGATATAGACGATTTGCCAATGACTTTGTCATGTAGAGAGTTTCAAGTTTCAACCATATGGCCGCAGCGGACTTTTCTTTAGAGACTTCTCGAAGAACTTTATCTCCGAGACACAGAACAATGGCACTGTGAGCCTTGTTCAACAGTTCTGTTCTTTCTTTAGCACTTAATGTGCTTGGCAGCTTCCTCTCTCCCACCAAAGCTTCATCAAGGCCTTGATGAACTAGCAATGCACGCATCTTTACTCTCCACAGAGCGAAGTCATTTTTGCCATTAAACTTGTCGATATCGAATTTCGCCATTCCCATCAATCTTCCTTGTAAGCTCGTGATACCAGTTGTTGAAGCAGCATACCCTGTAAAACCATAAACAAGCAACAGCAGTATGCTATGAATGCAGCAAACAGAAATCAAGTTCAAGAAAGGATCACAAAAGACAGATAACAAGGAAAGAACACACCAAGAGTTTGATGACGGAGTTCGGCCACAGTGTTGCCTACGTCTCCGGGACTAAGCACAGCTTCAATCCAGTTTATATCAGAAAAATGATATTACAACAGCAAAGAAGATGATCTTCTTCTTCTCACTCAAACTCTCTCTGTTTCTATACACTACCCTTCTATCCCAATTACACCCGAGCTCCTAGAGAAGAAAACCTCCTTTCAACTTGCCTATTGTAATTCTGATCAAAAAGTCTCTCTCTTTTCTGCCTCACTGCTGTGCCTTTATATACACAGATTTACAACGGCTTCCTAAAGCAGAGGGGAAAATCAAAATAGAATACAGTTAGAGAGTAACTGTCATAACAGAATGTGCCACCAATTGCAACAGAGTAAATGGCTAGTGGAGTGTGGAGTAAACGTAGTTGGAATTTGTAAATAATTAATGGTAGAAATAAGGGTATTTTGGTACAAATATAAACACATTAATGATTTCTTAATATATGTGTAGAAACATTAAATTAAAAAAGAAAAAGAACGGAGGGAGTAAATAAATAGCTCCACGTACTAAATAAAAAAGTGGCAAAAATAAATTAAATTAATAGATGCAAATAGACATTGATTACTAACTAAATAACTTCATGTTCATCTTCAACAAATAAAAGATTCTCTCCATCATGAACTTGAAAATTTATTTCTATGATATCAATAGCAATGAATCAATTAAATAAAAAAACTGAAATGTAAGTGGGAAAAAGTTATTCAATAATAAAAAACAAAATAACAATTTTTATTACCTTGATGGGTTGTGAAATTAACATTCTTTCTTCTACGTAGTATATCTCATAGCTCACTTGGGTTGGTAGACTATGTTGCTGGCATTCTACTCGACTTAAAAAATCTAAATCTATTTTTTTTAAATAAGACATAAAAAATTAAATATAAACAAAGTTTTCGAAGACAAAGTTAGTACATTACCTTTTAAAAAACATAATTAAATATTGAGGAAGAAAATAAATAATAAAACATAATAAATGATCCCCTAAAAACCAAGACCAATAATTTTATAACTATACAATTACTAAAGGTTGTAAAAAATACTTAATAAATATTTTAATATTAAAAATTAAACAATAAAAAAACACATCATAAGATTAGGCTCATCACTCAATTTAATGTTCATCTACAATAAAATTGAGGATGGACCTTAGTAAATATATAGATATATATAGATTAGATATAGCAAAATTATCAGCTCTTGTGACAATAGTAACCGTGAAGCTAATAGTTATAGTGATTGTAATGTATTTTAAGGAAATGGAGAACAAAAACAATTAAACAAAAGGCAGCATCCAATATATATATATATATATATATATATGAACACCTAATTTTGTTTGGGTATTTTCTTCTTAATTAATATTTTTGAAAACAAAAGAGAAATATAAAATTGTAAATAATATATATATATATATATATATATATATATATATATATATATATATATATATATATATATATATCTTTGTTATGTTCTTGGCCCAATTTTCTTTTGCAAGTGTTGAGCCCATAGCCCAAACTCAAATATAAAAAAGAAGAAGAAGAAGAGTGCTTAAAATAAAAATAGAAATAAAAATCATGTCCTGCTCCCACACTTGTACCCCTTTTTGTCATCTTTTTCTTTTTCAGAAAAAAAGAGGGATAATGGTACAGTCCTCCAGGCCTTGCACCATCGCTGCCCCTGCAAAATGGTGGGAGTAAAGGCTGATTTGCTCCTCACTACTTGTACCCACACCAACTGGCCTAGCAAGAAGATTTGTCATCTTCTTCCTTTTTGTGCTATAAATTAGGCATTCAACAATGACCAAAGGGGGGGATTTTTTTTCTGCTTCTCATCAGTATAAGGCAAAAAATTATAGTGTGGAGAGCAGAAAATTTGAAAAATAAAAGAGTCATATATATAAATGATTTCTCGGACCAACAAACAAAATAGATAGAGAGAAGAAAACTCACTACATGAAAATTGAGAATTTGCGATAGACACTTTGCGGCGGTTTTAGTCCAACCACCGTCGGTAATAATCTGCGACAGTTAGAGCGGTGGTTTATGCTAACCGCCCCAAGCAATAAAACACTACGTCGGTTCTTTTGTTTAATGACGGTTTTAGAAGAACAAATATACCGCGTGCTTCGTCCTCACTTCGTCCTCCCTCTCTCACTTTGCTCTCACTCTGTTCCCCAAACCATTCACTTCGTCCTCCCTCTCTCACCCAACGATTCCTCATCACTCTACCGTCGTCCTCCGCCCTATAGCCGCTCACCGTCGTTGCATCTCGTCACTTTTAAAGGGGACGATTCTTTAAGCCGCTCACCGTCGCTGCATGTAAGCTTCCATTCTTCTTCTCTCTCTTTTCACCCTTTTTTTTGTCTTTCTATTTACTCTTGAATCTTGATTTCTTCCAAATTTCATTCACTCTTGATTGATGCCCAATTTGAAAACCCTAGATTCTCTTCTCTATCATAACAAATCTGATTCTTTGACAATTTTGAAATAATAGCAATTGAGGATTTTCGTTTTGTTATTTATGATAATTTGGTACCCTTGTATGTGACCCATCCCTTGCATGGCTTGACTCGGTATGTTACATGCTGCTACAATGGTTATTTTGCTGCCATTTTTTCCAATGATGTCAATACTGTTGATTTATTTATTTGATTGTGAACCCAGCTCTCTGTTTGATTTGTGTCTTATAATATTAGTTGGAAAATGATACCTATGATGTCAAGACTGTTGATTTATTTATTTGATTGTGAATTCAGCTTTCTCTTTGATTTAGATTAGGTTTATATTTATATGTTTATAAATATGTTATTGCAGGTTTAATGTGAAGAATTTCATTTTTCCCATGTTATGCAATTTTTTTTGTAAAGTTATGTAACTGTATGAGTTGGTATTGTTATCAAGGTGTTATTGAGTGTCTCTTATCCATCTCCTTTGCTATATATGCTGCAACTTAATGGGTTGTTCTATGATGAAACATTACTTTTTCCTTTCCAAATTTCATTTTTCCTTTCTGATTTTCATTTCCTTTTTAAGCTCCTACTTCATTGCTTTGAGTTGAAACATTGGCAATTTTCTGAAATTGCAATGTCTACCTACTTTGGTCGAATTTACTAGGTTGCATTGAACAGGGGGCAGTCTGTTAGATTGAAGGTGAAGGTCAACAAAATGTGGTTTGTTCCCATGGTCAATAAAGCTCCCTGGTTTTTACATGGATGGTTTATTTGTTTCATGAAACCTAAATGAACCCCAGCAATCAACAAAACAAAGTGCAGAGTTTTGTGGTTTCCATAGCATTTCCTATTGATGATGCATATTTAATTGTTGGAAAATCATTTATTTCAAATGTTTCTGAGCATTTATCATGTCTGTTGATTTGATTTTTTACCTTATATTTTAAGAGATTTTATTTTCTTTCACTGTTGTGTAGCACTTTTTAATGTTCATCCTGAAATGTCTTACCCCCTCTTCTTCCCCAGTTTTTCCTTTTTGGCCTAATCACTAACCGTTTAACTACCTTAAGGCTTCTCAAACTGGTTGAGCTCTTAAATACTTTTGATTACTGTCCTGATCATGTCTGCTTGAAAGATGTTGGTATTTATGATACGCAGAGATTGGGTTCCTTACTACATCATTTAGTTTTCCATGTTCCTAATTGTGCATAGAATTTTATTTTATTTTATGGTGAATATCTTACCCTCATCCCAGTTGTATTTTCTCTCTTTCTGTCTATCAAAAATTCCCTTTCTATCAAAAAATAGGTACCATCTAAGTAACAACCAGAAGTAGCAAGTCTTACTTCCATAACATGGTGAAGATAGGGACTTGACCACAGATTGCATTCTTCTTGCTGCTGCTGCTTTTAATTCCTCAGGAGATAGGGACTTGACCCATTCAGACTGGTATTTTTTATTGTCCCAGAAAATGTTATGACCTCTAACACAAATGCCATTGTCTTTGGAGAATTTAAGCATGGCATATGAGATAGTGAGTTTTCCTTGCCTGGCTTTTTCTGTTCTATACCACTTCATCTCATTGGTAAAAGTTGTGTATTTGAATCTTGACACAAACCAATTCTGGTAATCTTTGCTTGTGAGAGTATGGTAGTTCATTCCACATGTTCTAACTATTTGCATTTGTTGCTGACAAGTTACAATATAACTAATTAAAAAGTATGAAAATCTTGAACATGATCTTTATCTAGGCCTTGTCTTTCAACACTCCTCTTTGTGGGGGTTAAATATGCATGTATAGTAGTTAGCATTTGCTGCATTTCTTCACAAAGGTAATGAAGTACAGAAAAATTTCTCTTTGTGAAGCAAAAACAGTCTTTGATTATTTGATTATGGTTAAACATGGAAGATAAGGAAAAAGTCGGAATTGTGAGAGATTATTTGTGCTTATTGTGTTGAGTTAAAGAAACAGCAGCTCTAGAATGTTGAAACTTACAGCAGTGTTGGTTTGGTTGTCAACTATGACAATTTTAGAGTGCAATTTTAGAGTTAAATTGATTTTGTTCTGTAGTAGAGTTCAAATTCATGTTTAAGTAATATACTGAAAGAGGATAAATTTCCTATGAAATTCAGTTGGGAAGGTTACTATTGTTATTCATTCATGTTAATTGTTGGTCAAGAATATAAGACATACTTGCCTCTCTGATTGTTCCAGGTTGTTGTGGATTTTACTGCTTCTTGGTTTTTTCAGTATACCTTTTCTATCAAAAAAATCTACATGGTTTTTTCAGAGACAGTTGTGGTTTTGTAGAAAGCAATTGTATACTTGCACTTTAAATTAGTTGTGTAGCTATGTTAGTTTTGATATGTTTCTATTAGATGGTAGTTTATATATATTTTAAAAATAGTATATATTTATCAATTTATGAAGTGGCGTGTTATTTTTAAATCCAGATTTAATATTCTGAAGCAATGGATAAGTCATGGATAATGAAGCCACGAAACTCAGTTGAATATGAGCAAGGGGTTAGGGGATTTATTGATTTTGCCTTTGTACATCAATCAGTAAATGGCAAAACAATATGCCCTTGTAAACGATGTGGTTTCAAAAAATGGCAAAGTAGGCATATGGTGTATGATCACTTAATCTGTACACCATTTCCAACAGGATACACTTTTTGGTCCTATCACGAGGAGTCCAGAACAATAGAAACTAGTAATATCTCACCTAGTAATATTCCAAATGGAGTTCAAGACCCCATTATTGTTGAGGATCCTATTCGGAACATGATTGATGATGCATTTGGAGTTGATAGGCACCTTGCAAATGAAGTACCCGTTGCATCAAATGCGGAGATTGACCGAGATGCAGATGTGATGCCAAATACAGCTCAAGAACAACATGAAGATGAAGAATTCTATGAATTAGCTAGAGATGTAGAACAACCCCTGTACGAAGGGTGTACGAAGTATTCAAGATTGTCTTTTTTGGTAAAGTTGTATCATATCAAATGCCTTTGTGGAATGAGCGACAAGGCCATGACAATGATTTTAGAACTATTGAAAGATGCATTTGAACATGCAAATATTCCAAGTTCATTCTATGAGGCCAAGAAAATGATCATCAAGCTTGGTTTGAACTATGAAAAGATACCTGTATGTCCGAATAATTGTATGATCTATTGGGGTAATCCGGAAGATGAAGAGAGGGAGACATGTAAAATTTGTAACACTTCCAAATGGAAATCAAGGGCAAAAGCTAGTAAGACTAGGGTGTCCGGTGATGGCACTGGTATGAAGAAAGTGGCTGCAAAAGTTCTTCGTTATTTTCCACTGAAGCCTCGATTAAAGAGATTTTTTTTCATCAAAGACAGCTGAGGATATGAGATGGCATGCTGACGATAATAACAATGATGGAATGTTGAGGCATCCTAGAGATTCTGAAGCTTGGAAGTAGTTTGACTCGTTGCATGCTTGGTTTGCATCAGATTCGCGAAATGTGCGCCTCGCGTTAGTCATTGATGGTTTTAACCCTTTTGGTATCATGAGTTCAAACTATAGTATTTGGCCAGTTATTATCATTCCATACAATACCCCTGCATGGGTGTGCATGAAGTCGACATCTTTTATAATTTCAATGATAATTCCTGGTAAAAAAATGCCAGGGAATGATATAGATGTCTACTTACAACCTTTGATCAAAGAGTTGAAAGTGTTATGGACAACGGGTGTGGAAGCCTAT
The DNA here is from genome assembly GCA_030762895.1 of Sophora flavescens. NCBI lineage: Eukaryota > Viridiplantae > Streptophyta > Magnoliopsida > Fabales > Fabaceae > Sophora > Sophora flavescens. The sequence goes on from CM061063.1 coordinate 52,276,503, forward strand.
GATTCTTTCAAGTGAGAGATGTTCAAATTACATGCAGCTTTAATATGGACAATTAGTGATTTTCCTGGGCTAGGAACACTTTCTGGGTGGAACACGTACACCGGACTTGCTTGCCCATCTTGTAACATCGACTCCATTCCATGTCGTCTTCCTCATAGCAAAAAGTGGTGTTTTATGGGTCATCGTCGTTTTCTTGACCAGAGATACGGATTTAGACTGAATAGGGTTCGCTTTAATGGTGAACAAGAAATGTGTAGTCCACCAAAAACATTATCTGGTTCTGAAATTCTTGAACAGGTTCAAAACATCAATGTCATATTTGGTAGAAAATTAGAGAAAGAAGTTTCGGGAAAAAGAACACGTGGCAATCAACTTACATGGGGTACCACTCAATAATGGAAAAAGAAAAGCATATTCTTTGAACTTCCATATTGGAAGGATAATTGTTTGCGTCACAGTCTTGACATGATGCATATTGAGAAGAACGTGTGCGATAATGTCATATTTACTTTGCTAAATGACAGCACAAAGAGCAAAGATCGTGTTAATGCTCGAAGAGATCTTCAAGCTATGGGCTTAAGGCCTGACCTTTGGCCCAATGAAAATGGAAAATATTTTCCAGCTGTCTTTACATTGACTAATAAAGGTAGGAAGACATTTTTAACTACTTTAAAGAATATCACTGTGCCGGATGGTTATTCAAGCAACATTTCTAGGTGCATTGATTTGGACAATCTTAAGTTGAATGGAATGTTGAAGAGTCATGATTGTCATATATTGATAGAGCAATTGCTACCATTAGCCATGCGGGCAACATTGCCTGATGAGGTTTCGACAATATTAATTGAGTTGTGCTCATTCTTTAGACAACTATGTGGCAAAGTATTGAAAGTTGAAGATCTAGACAGATTGCAAAATCAAATCATCCTCACTTTATGTCACATGGAAATGTTATTTCCTCCTTCATTCTTTACTGTTATGGTTCACTTGGTTGTTCATCTTGTTGAAGAAGCTAAACTCGGAGGTCCCGTTCATTATCGATGGATGTATCCTATAGAAAGGTAAAAGATGTGTGATATTAGTCATTTTATTTTTTTCTAATTTGGTAATGTACAGGTTGTTCTAAATAATACTTGTTGTGGTTTAACAATAGGTACTTGGGACAGCTAAAATCCTATGTACGTAATAAAGCACGACCTGAAGGATCTATTGCGGAAGGCTACGTTGTGCAAGAGATTCTTACGTTTTGTTCAAGGTATCTAGATAGCATTGAGACTAGATGGAACCGACCTAGTCGTGTAGACGATGAGCCTATTGATGATATACAATATGGCTCACGAGTAGCTGAATTATTTCCTAAAGTTGGAAAATCGGTTGGTGGCTCTTCATATGTCACCCTGACACCCATGGAAAAGTTTCAGGCTCATAGACACGTGTTAACGAATTGCTATATAGTTGATTACTATCTTCAGTAAGTAATTATTCTACTTGGTTTAATTATTCTTAAGTTTTTTTTCCATACATCTAATATGATTCAACTAAATAGGCAGTATAGAACCAGCGTGCGAAGGCAACTAAGGGGTGGTGCAAGGAGTGCTTCTAAGGTAGACAAGAAGGTTCATAGAGAGTTTGTTCGTTGGTTCACCAATCGTGTTAGTGTTCATAACAATGATTATTAGTGTGTTAGTGTCATTTATGTATTTTTCGAACAAGAATGTGACTAACAATATATATTATTATGGCATCTAGATTTGTAACAATCTCGACAGTCTTAGTGGACCAGATAAAGATGTTCTCATTAGTCTTACACAAGGTCCTCATGACAAAGCTAGAAGGTTCACTTCATATAATGTCAATGGATACAAATTTCGAATCTTGGCATGAGATATGTTATTAAAAACTCAAAACAGTGGGGTTTTTGGAATGTTTGGAACTAGGAGTTACTCATGCAATAGTGATGCCCAAATGACGTTTGGAGGGGTACCTTACTATGGAAGATTGATAGACATCATTGAGGTTTTCTATAATGGCTTCACAGTACCCATGTTTAAATGTGAATGGGCTAATACCACTAACCCAAGAGGTATGAAGACAGATAAGTTGGGTTTTATCTCTATTAACTTTGCAAGACTAATACATACTGGAGAACATGAAGATGATGAACCATACATTAAAGCTTCAGAAGCTCAAATGGTTTATTATGTGGAGGATGAGAAGGAAAAAGGTTAGAGCATACTAGTTCATTTGAAGCCAAGAGACTTGTACGACATGGGTGAAGATGATGAAATTATGACATCCATTGATGTATACCCATCACAAAACTTGGAACAAATTTTCTCTGATGATACTGTTGTGACTCCGGCAAGTGTACCGGGTTGTCGCAAGTAATAAAAATAAACACGGTAAGTAATTACCGAGGTCGAACTCAAGGATTGGGATACCAATTCGACTAATCCGCGGGAAGTCAGATACGTTCGGTCAAGTTACGGAAGAAGGTGGTTGAGAGAGAGATTAATATAAGAAATTCAATTAACGAATCTAATAAACTAATTAACTAAAAATCAGAAAACTAAAATGTCCAAGGTCACAAATCCACCTACCCAATATGTACACCCAAGTGATGATGAATTCCTCCCTAAGTTCAATTACGATGTCAACCGGGACCCCTAAATTCTCCTAAATCCACTCTCGTGCTCATTAGGACGTATTCGACGATTGGATTAATTACTTACTAGGTCTCATAATCCTAATCTCGAATTCTGTTAATTCTTGTTCCCTATAAGGTCGCACCGATCTCCTACTCACTCTCGTGCAATATTCGATCGATGATCCTAATTCAAGTTCTAAACGCGAATCACTGACTAGGCCTCAACACGTTTAACTAGTCGATCACACTAGCATATAATCGACACAATGAAAATCAGAATTAGAAAACAAGAATTGAATTAAAGGAGAAAGACATACATCATATCGGACTTACATCGCCATGGGTGGCTTCATCGTTCCCTCGGACGAGGGGATTAGTTCCTCATGCTCATAGACAAACAATCGGAATTCATCTCCATAAGAAAGAGGGAGACGCAGCTCCAAAGAGAAAAGAAACTACCCTAAACGCTACTCTAAACAGTGGAAAACTACTAGGATTCGCGGCCCTCCTAAAACCCTACAGCCTCCTCTCGATTCCCCCCCGTTCTGATATGCAACAGCCTTTAAATAGTAATCCTGATCTGCGCTCTCTTGCGAGGCGAGCAGCCTCTCGCGAGGCGAGAATAAAAATTGGCGCGCTTTCCATTTAAACTCTCGCGAGGCGAGCAGACTCTCGCGGGGCGAGTCTTCAATTCTAGGCTGTGACCTTCATCACGGCTGGGCCGTGATGGTCTCTGACTTCCAAGTCTTCATTCTCTCGCAGGGCGAGATTCCTCTCGCGGGGCGAGTCTTCAAACCTTAAACTGCCACGGGCGTGGTATTCATCACGGCCAAGCCGTGATGCTCTCTGTCTTGCAGGTCTTCAGACTCTCGCGAGGTGAGAGTACACTCGCGGGGCGAGTCTTCAGAATTTCAATTTCCACTATTTCTTTGCTTTCCTTGACTCCTGGAGCTTCACTTATTTAACCTGAAAACACAAAAAGCACCCACAAGCGTAATTCAATCCAAAATAAGCTAAAAACTACACAAAAGACGCAAAACGAGTCAAAGTCCAACTCAGGAACAAAACAAGGCAAATTTGGGCGAAAACGAGAGTGAACTCGAATAAATAGACACATAAACCCTAGTTCATCTAGTCATAAAACTAGATAAGCCAGAGGCTTATCAGATACCCCACATATACAATTGGCAAGAATGGCTGCAGATGATGATCCTGAAAGTTCAACCATTAATGATAATTTTAATGATGATAATCAAGATATGGTTTTATGATCCATTGGTGATTTTATAGACATGTTAGTTTTTTGTGTTATGTTGTGTAGTTCTTGGAACCTGTGGTGATTCTAGCTTAGTGAACTTATTTTGCAATTTTTTTGAGGTTTTTTACTGAAAAATGGCTCATAGTTATTATATCAATTTGAATGTCTCGTTATGTTCCATTTTAGTTGGTTAATTATATCAGTTTGATTCTTGATTCTTAGGTAATTTGTGAATGTGTGGTGTTCTTGCTTGTCATATACCTGTTTGATACATTATACTTCTCAGGTATGGCCGGTCCAAGAAGTGTTCGTCGGAGGTGTCAATCCACACCAATTCAACCAAATGCATCTTCTGAAGGATATATAGATGGACATCTACAACAAAGTGATCCTTTACCCAATGTTGAATCATCATTTCATGATGAGGTACACATTGCACTAACTTCTGAATCTGCACCTGATGTGGTTGAAGGTCCCTTGTCTGTTCCAAAAAAAGCTCCAACATATTGGACAGTAGATGTTATAAGTACGTCTAATCTATTTTATATTTCTCTTTAATTTTTTTTAATTTTATTATATGTTGGGTTAGGAATTGTTTTAATTTGTTTACTTTATGTGTTAGATGCAAGCGGTCAGGTGATGCAAACACGTTTAAGGGTGACAGATGTGTTTGCATCAAGTGGTACAACAAGGGTTATAACTAGGTGGAATCGACATGCACAACCAGTGGGAGAGTCAGCTGGTTTATTGGTAGGATTTTTGGGTGAACTTGCAAGAAACTTTAATAACATTCCCATAATGTTTGAGAATTGGAAAATACTTTGAAAAAAAATCTTTATTCTAAAAAAATACAGGTATTATTTGTAGTTAAGTGAATACGTTCGATTTATTATGTGTTTTGTTAGCTAACACTATCTTTTATTATGTTTTCTTGAAGAATAAATTTGTTGTCAATGATAGAGAACACAAAAAGTATATTTTAACTAGCCTTGAAAAAAAATGGAGGGACACACGATGCATATTATTTCATAAATATCATGATTGGGAGCTTTCCTTGGCGGAAAATCTTCAGAGGCACCCACCTGATATTGACTCCAACCATTGGGCTGTTTATATAAATTATAGGCGGAGCGCTAAACAAATGGTAATCATCATAAGTTGCAGTCTTTGTTACTTCAACTACTATTTACTAACTCTTCATTATGTTATTAATTAATGCAGGAGATAGCTGACCAAAATGCAGCAAATCGTGAAAAGTTAGTGATCCACCATACATTAGGCTCCAAGGGAATTGCAAGGACAAAAGATGAGTTGGTATGATTCACTCATTTTTTTAACAGTATAATTTATTTGTACTAGCACTTATTGTATGGTGCTTCATTTTAGGAATTACTAGAAGGACGAGAATTTAACAAAGCAGTATTTTATCCTGTTTCTCACAAAAGGAAGGATGGATCATTTGTCAGTGAAGAGGCTAGGGAAAAAAATGTAAGTACAATGTATTATTTATAACTTTTTATTGTCATTTGTATTTCATTTCTATTTTTATATTTGGTTAATAGGCTTTATGATGATAAGCAACGTAGTACACACTTAGTAACTAGAACCCTTCATTTTCAATTTTGATTTGCTAGAAGTAGACCCATTATTTGTTGGCTTGCAAGTAATAGGTTTATGGTGGCTTTGTTACTATGCTTATTATTTGCTTGTTTGCTAGAAGTTCGACACTTAGTGTTCACATGTTTTTTCAATTTGCATGCCAAAACTTCCTATATATAGGCAAAAATAACAAAAATGTAACTTTTTATTGTTAGTTGTATTTCATTGTTAATGGTGATCTTTAAGTAATTGTGTATGTCTTCAATATTATATGTAGGAACAATTGCAAAATGAAATTCATGAGGGATCAACAGAGAATGATGCATTTGTGAAAGTTTTTGGAAAGGACCACCCTGGATATGCCAAAGGAATGGGACTTGGGATAACACCATCTCAGCTCACTGGATTTAGGTCTCACTCCGAGAGGTTGGTATCTCCCTATCAGAAGATTGAAAATTTGGAAGCTGAAGCCCTAGCGCTTAAGGAACAAGCTGCGACTTATGAAGTCTTGAAGGAACAAATTGCTTTCCTCATGCAGAATGTTAAGGGAAATCAGGTAAAATAATTGCTTTTAAATTTAGTTTTTAACTTTTGATAGTTCACTTGTTGAATTAGTGGTTGTTATATAATTTTTTATTTTTTTGAATTACAGCCGGCTGACTTAGAGTCACCAAGAGATATGAGACAATCCTCTGAGTCTATTCATATGCCTGAAGACCACAGAGCATCGTCACGTAGGACCGTTTAGATAGTTCTAGTTTTCATTTTATGATCTTGATGGATTTTAGTTGTATTACTTTATATTTGTGGAATTGTTGAACTCTATTTGGAATATTTCTTTTTGGTCGTAGTTTGTAACTCAACATTTTATTTATGAATGATTTTTAATTTATTTATATTGTTTTATTTTATTTACCTTTATTTGTTTTAAGAAAAATATATATATTTAATAAGCAGGTTTTGTAGACTCAAAATGATTTGCTAAAAAAAATCATTAAAATTTTTTTACTAAGTTTTGCGACGGTTGTAAAACTGCTGTGAAATTTCTTTCAGAATTGAGGAAACAAATTGCGTCGGTTGTCTAACCGTCGCTATTTGTGTTGCCAATTTTGCGGTAGCAATCTGCGGCGGTTACAGACCGTCGCAATAAATTTGCGGCAGTTTGTACGACAGTTTTCCCAACCGCCGCAAATGCTACTCGCGACGGTCGACATTGAGACGGTGGAGGAACTGCCACAAACACGAATCTGCGGCGCATAAAACCGATGTCAATTAAGCTAATAACCGTCGCAAAATAGCGCTTTTTTTTGTAGTGACTATGTAAAAAGAAAAATCTCCAGAGACCACAATCTTCCACTCCTTCTTCTATCTATTTTTCATTTTTCTTTTTCTACTCACAGAACCCATCTTCTTCTTCCTCCCTCCACAGCTTCTTCCCCTTGCTCCCAGTCACCGTCCGCCGCCCTTAGGAGTACTGTCTTCCGCCATTCCTCAACCGAAGCAGACCCACGCACGACCTCCGTCTTCCAGCAACCACCGCGTCGCGCCTCCTTCGCAGCTCGCACGACCTCTGTTCTCCCAACATGACGTGGCCATCACGCAACCCATCACCTCCTCCCCAAAGCACTCACACAATCCCACCGCAGCACCTGCCCAAACGCCGCACGAGCTCGCCGCCGGCAACAGCAGAACCCATCTGACCACCATCCTCCACCAGATCCGCACGAACCGCCACTGGAGTTGACGATCTGCTCTCGTCACTGCTGCGCCTTGACCCGGCAACCACCGCACGAACCGCCGTGCGTCAGAGGTCCACCCTCGCCTCCGTCGCGCCTCCCTCCCTCCTTCCATGCCTCCACTCTCCTTGGTCCTCCTCTCCTCTGTTGGTAACAAGGAGCCCCCCCTGACTTTCCTTTCAACTATCATTCTCTTATCTCATGTTATACACTTAATATTTATTAGGTTATCACTTATTGGGTTCTAATGTTTGGGTCTGGTGCAGCATGTGGCCCTTTTATTTTTTTTATTTTATGTTTCTAAAGTTTTGTTTCCATAAGACTTGGGCCAGGCAGAAAGAAAAAAGAAAAAAGAAGTTAGTTATAAAAAATCTTTGGGTTATGTTTGTTAGGTCCAAAATTTGATTTTCTTTTGTTTTATCTTTTTTGTTTGTTTGTTTGTAACTGGGCAGAGGATGTAGTTAGACTCATCAACATGAAACATAAGCTGTGGGCTAGTCACTAGGCCTCTCTCTTTTTTTATTTCACAAGTCTGGGCCTAGTTAAAACGAAAATTAAATAATAAAAAAAAAACTCTTAAAAAGATTTTCAGTTCTTTCTTTTTAAAAAAAAAAAAAATCTTTTTTATGAAAAAATGGAGAAATGAAAAAAATCATTTCTTTCTTTAAAAAGAGGAGTTTGTTATTTCTTTGTTCCTCAATTGAAAATCTTTTTTTTTAATTACAAATTCCCTTTTCAAAAAAGAAGGTAAAATAATAAATCCTCTTTTAAGTTTTTTTGACTCTTTGTTCATAATGAAAATCCTTCCCAAACGAAACCTTTTTAAATAAAATTCCTTTTTGTAAAACAAAATCTCTTTCGAGTTCACGCGACAATCTACAACGTTGATATATGGATTTTTTTCATCCTCAAGTGTTGTATGAATTGTAAGGGTTTATCGTATATCTTTGCTATCTTTAACCCTGTGCAAGAGTGAATTCCCTTTAAAAAAATATTAAATGTTTTTTTTAATTTATACTTTTAACCAATTTTACCCAATTTCATTTTTATAAAAATATCTTTTGAATTCACGCAACAATCTACGACGTTGATGTAGGGATTTGTTCATCCTCAAGTGTCGTATTGAATTGTAAGGGTTTATCGTATAACACTGCTATCTTGGACTCTGTGCAAGAGTGAATTTATTTTAAAATAAAATCCCTTTTTAAAAAAAAAATCAAATCTTTATCAAAATTAAAATCAACCAACCAATCAAATATTTTCAAAAGAACTACGTGGCTTTGAGTTTCCCATCGCACCCGAGAATACGTAGGAGCAAGATAAATTATCTTGTCAAGCCAAAACTAAACTTTCCTTTTTTGTGTTAAAATAATTAATCAAAATAATTAAACTTTTCTATTTTTAGGGATGCTCTATGGACACGGTGCCACATCCAGTCCATTAGATTTGAGGTTACCCTGTGGACTCATTGTGAACACCCATTTTGGTCTGTCTTCATTTTATTCTAACTTTTATGATATCATGTTTCCAGGAGACTAATAATATGAAGAAAGGAGGGGGTGACCCCTCCCAGTCCATCACATTTGCTGTTGGACGGAGAGGTCCCGTCCATCACATTATTAATTTACTGTTGGACGCGGTTCAGGCTAGTCCATTGCACTTATTTTGCATGCAACCCTCACATCAAATCACCACCTCCCTCCCTTACTTCATACCACCACCACCTCTGACACACCACCACACCTATATCCTTTTGCATACCCTTTTTGCACCTCCTTTCTACCCATTGCATCTCCTCTTTTCTTCCACCCTCTCCTCCCCTTCTTCCTTACCTCCCTTTCTTGGCAACCCACTCCTAACCCTAAAAAGCCCTTCACCCCATCCCCCCCCCCCCCCCCCCTACCATCTTTCGCTCAAAACCCCCATCTCCTACCTTTTCAAGCATGCAACCCTCACATCAAATCACCTCCTTTCCGCTACTCATACCACCCCAATGGGCCCACGCCTTGAACCCCCTTTTTCACCTCCTTACCCATTGGTCTTTCTTTTCTTCCATCTCCTCCCTCGCCTTAACCGGCACCTTAACTCCAACCCTAAAAAGAGCAAAAACCCCCAAAGCGGCAACCCTCACATCAAATCCCCTCCTTTCCTCCGAATGGCCCGCCTTGGGTATTCTATGAAGCAAAGGAGAGGGAAGAAAAAGAGAGAGGAAAAGGAAGAGAAGAGGGGGTGAGATTTTTTTGGAGAAAAGGACTTATGATCTGATATTTTCTTAGTGAGAAAAGAGAAAGGAAGGGAGAACACCGTTCTTGAGAGGAAACGAAAGATCAGAGAGGAGATAGTGAGGAAAAATACAAAGAAAAGAGAAAAGAAAGAGAGATTTTGGCTGTGAGGAAGAGAGGTCAGAAATCTTGGCTTCCTTTTCTCTTCCCTATTATTAGAAGTGGTTAAGAAGGAAGAGCTGAAGGAGCCAGGGAGATTGAATGTAAAGACTTCGAGCTTAAAATCTTACCACTGGGAGTAAACAAAGTGATTCTTATTCTGCTCCCATTTGGTAATCATTGTTCTTTTTCGTTGACATTATTAATAAACTTCTCTTGACACTCTTATTTCTCCGTGCTTCTGTTCTCTGAATAAGTTGGTAAAAGGTTTCATTTCTATGTTCCTGTTCCATTTTCAAGATACAAAAAAAAACTATTCATTTTATATAAAAAATAGAGGATGATCACTTGATTAAAACAACCTTTCTTTTTCTTGGGTTGCCCTATGACAAGTGTCATGTTCAACCCTTCAGATTTAGAGGTTGCCCTGTGGACTTACGTGCCATGTTTAACCTCCTTTTAGTTTTAATAAAGAGTTTCGCAACGGGTAAAACAAATATTTCAAAGTTACTAATGATTTACACAACTAATTTTGGGTAACCATTTTATGGATGTTCTAGGGTGTCGTGGGGTTAAGTCTCCATGCGTTCCCTACACATAATCGACTCCTGGACCCAAAGCTTTTCTTAAAAAGGTTTTCCAACTTCCTTGAAACAAAATAAAGTTGGTGGCGACTCCATGTTTTCTCTCTAAGGGCAAATACCTGTCCTTTTTTTAGGTCGCTACAGATGGCGACTCCACTGGGGATTTCTTTTAAGAGAGTCAAGCCCATAAAAATTGGTTTTGCAAATTTTTAGTAACTTGTAGCTTATTTGTTTTACCTTTTTATGGCTGTATCTTACTGTTTTTTTTTTGCAGTAATTAAATGACAAAACCAAAATGTTTTTATTTGCAGTGCTGTTTGTTTGGATTGTCCTTTTGGTTGGATTTTTCCTCCTATTTAAATAAGAAGGAATAGTGGTGCATGCATTTTAACTCACGTTATTATTATATATGTTGCACTAACAATGTTTTTGTGTCCTCCTCCTTTCTTTTCTTTTCCCATGTCTTAACAATAGGATAGAGGATTTATAACCCTTTTTATATATATCTATGTTTGTGTTTTGCTGGTTTTTCTTGTCTTCTCTTTTTATTTTTACTTTTAAGTGTTACAGGTTTGTATGCCCCCTTTCACACACATCACTATCACATATTGCACACACACTTAGCTCTATACCCGAGCTTGATCAAAAACCCAAGGATTAGGCGGTGCTCTGACGTTGTTATTGAAGAGGTCTTGTACCTCCCTAATACTGGTCAGTTCACCACTCAGATTGTACATGAGGTCGTGGAATAGTCACATTAAGAGGGTTTATCCCTACTTGTGGCTAGATTCATGAATCATACTCTTATGAGGGCAATCCGGGGACCATGACTTTTAGAGGTCTAGACCCGTCCCAACTCTCACTGGTAGAACAGACCTAGTGGCCAACCTGTTCAGGGTCCTAACCTTAAGGCGTGTCCGTCCTTAGGTTTTACCTGGCTTAGGGCAAAATGGGGCATACTTTCTTTCCTTTATCTATCATCATAATCATATATTGTCATGCATGCTCATCGTGAATGCTCACGAAACTAGGGGAACCACATTGCTGCCTCAAACCTGAATGACATGTTCGGATATTATTGCACGTCTAATAGGCGCTATGTCATATTGAAGGTGAAGCATACCCATCAGTGTTTTCAACCCCATTGGGTCCCCTACAACATGAATCATGCAAGATATATTTGCTTCACTATACTCATTTTTTTGTATGTCTCTTTGTTAGAAGATTTTGGTATTCACCTTATAGCAAGAAAATGGAAAAGCTCGGTTCAGAGAAGAGTACTAACAACGCGAGTTGTCCCAAGAAAAATATCAAGATCGATATGACACTTAATAACGTGAAGAGGTTATGTGAACTCAGCCAGCAAATGCCAGAAAAAGCACGCTCAGACTTTGCCAGCAAATATGGTAGAATACTAGACCTGTTGCGTGTTCTAGTGGAAGCTCCCGCTCTGAGTGCATTGGCCCAATATTGGAACTCAACTTTGAGGTGTTTTGAATTGCCTAACTTGGACATCACTCCAACCGGGGAAGAGTATGCTTATATGCTAAGACTGCCTATTCAAAAGAAGGCTCGCTTCTACATGTATTATGGCCAATATGTAACAGATTGGAAGATAGCAAGCCTGTTGGAGCTTCAACTGGAACAGATAGAGAAAACAGAAAAGTGAACCACCAAAGGGTTGAAGAGGCGATTTTTGGAGGTGTATCTCAAAAAGCTGGGCCAGCAACAACGATGGGTTACTTTCAACAAAGTACTAGCCCTCATTATATATGGGTTGGTTCTCTTTCCTTTTGTACCAGATCTGATTGATCAGTCAGCCATGGATGTTTTCTATAGGGTCGAAGAATATGGTGTGAACCCGGTCCCTGCTATCTTAGCTGAAACTTTCCTCTCCCTACAAGTTTGTCATCAGAATCAACAAGGGAAACTGCGATGTTGTGCATCAATATTGTATGCTTGGATCATGACTCACTTGTACGCTCGTGATAAAATTGATAGAACGGACGACCCGCTGAAAGGGTTCACTCGCATGCAACTAAAGCCACGCAAGCTATATGAGTGGAAACAGGAGTTTGATCAGATTGACTTGCGGTCGTTTAGTTGGACGTGCCCATGGTATAACGGAGATTCAGTTGTATTTAGCTGTGGAAGTTTGTCAAATGTTCCGTTGATGGGTCCCCGAGGTTGTGTATCATACTCACCAGCTTTGGTAATGCGTCAACTCAAGTGGACACAGGATGAACCCCCCAGAGAGCTGCTCGATGGGATATTCTTCCTATACCAAGAAGGTGAAGGCATCAAAGGTCAAACGATGACAGTAAGGTCAGCATGGAATGATATTCATATAAAAGGGTCAGAGGAATTAGGAAGGCGAGTCATAGCTCACACAAAAAGTGTTGGTGTAAGCCCTAGAGGCAAATGTATTTCTTAGACTTACATTTGTATCTTGCCATTTTATATATATATATATATATATATATATATATATATATATATATATATATATATATATATATGATATGAGGCATTCCAGTTTATTGTGTTACTTGTTTAAACATAATAAAGTCCTTAGAATAGAAATTTCAGTTTAATAGAATATCAAGTACATGACTTGATCGTGAGACACTATTGAACAATGAAATCCTATTCTTAAATATTCGTAGTCAAGTATTTTATTAATAAGGACAATAATAATATATTGAGACTATTATGTGTGCAGACTGATGACCATATCTCACGGGTCATGGATATGAGATATCGAGTCGCCACATAGGTACACATTAGAGTAATGATGTACTGGATTGACCCACCATGAGAAGACTACATGGAGCGTTATGTGAGTGTCATAAGTAGTTCTCATAGTGACAATGGTGTATGCAATCCTTCAACCTGAAATCGCTACGATCCCTACATGAGGAGTCGTGTGCTTTAATATCGTCAAACGTCATCTGTAATAGGATGATTATAAAGACGGTCATTGGGCATACCACTAGCCATGCAGAGGGATGTGAGTGACCTAGATGGAATTTGTCCCTCCTACATAACAGGAGTAATATCCGTGGGCCCCCTGATAGAGTGAGACTGTAAAATGCATGGCCGTGCTGAAATGAGTCAATATGAGATATTGACCTCATTTGTTGTTAAGTCTACTCGGTTATCAGGGAACATGATATTGAACCATACAAGGGTGACACATTCTATGTCTTGTGTTCAATATAGATATACGGACAAAGGGATAATAATGCACATGAATATTTGTCACAGAAAGGTTTCGTCAAATCACTGACTTTCTCACTACTTAGGTGGCATTGATGTATTGCTAGATACCGCTCACTGTTTGTAATATTAAATGGGATTTAATATTACTACTAACGTTTTGGGAACCTATAGGGTCACACACATAAGAGCGGATCAAAAGAAGCATTAAAAGGAGAGTTGGACTCTTCTATTGGGCCTAGCGCATAGTACATGGGGCTTAGGTCAAACGCTGCTCACTAACTCACTTAAGGAGGTGCTACTATAAGTAGACCACTTAAGCTATTGTGCCTACACGGTTTTTACCCTAGCCGCACATAGAGAGTGACAGTGAGCAGCAGGTCTCGGTTTTCGAAGCTAGCACTGTGAGGCAGAGACGCTTCGTGTTCGTGACGTTGGACGTTCACGGGATCTGCTCGTGTGGATACCTTAGTGACACCGTTCGTGCGGTGTTCGTGATAGACGATTTCAATCAATTCTCATCGCTTCAAGAGATAAATCTTCTAACCATGAATCATGACCATGCAAGGATCCTTCGATGGGAATTTTTTTCCGCTGCGTTATTTTGTTTTATACGCAAATTCCCAACAGTGGTATCAGAGATGCTTACGAAACCATGATTTTGTTACGTGGTTTACCTGTTATGTATGATAACATGTTAATAATGTAAATCGTTTTTCTGAAAATTGTTTTCTGAAAATCGTTTGCATCTGTTTTTGCGAAACCTTGTTTCTGTAATTTTCGTATGTATATGATATATGCGTCTATAGCACATTTACATGTATATATGCGATATGTACATTGGTTCTGGAATCCTTATTATGTTCTGCGATGGCGTCAAGTGTTGATGTTAAACATGATCGGTTTCAGTTCTCTGTTGGCGGTGTTAAAGGGTGTCAGACATGAAAAGTTCATGTTCTTGCGGCTGAGGTTCCAAGGGTTGAAACCCTAGCCGCCGTTCCTTGCAGCGTGAAGTGTTCACGGGCCTTGCGGTTTTTGGGTTGAGAGGTTGAAGCCCTAGCCGCTAAGGAAGCGGAAACCCCGTGCTACCTCTGCATAGTGTGTTATTTCGAAATTCAATTTTTGAAAATTTTTATGTCACCATTTAATAACAACATCAATTATAATAAATGAGATTTATTATATATGATATGGTTTCAAAATTTAGATTTTGAAATACTTAACTAATAGTAACATCAATTACAATAAATGTGATTTATAGTAACATCAATTACAATAAATGTGATTTATTATATATATGTTATGTTTTCAAAATTCATATTTTGAAATCTCTAATTAATAATAATAATAATAATAATTGTGTATTATTATTGGTTGTTACTATTTATTTGGTAATGTATGGTGAATGGTTATGGCCTTAGTCCTTTAATCTTTTGGTTTATATTTTGAAATACGGCTTGCGTGCCGTGCCTTTCTCTTATATTCCATATGTATATTCTTTTCTCATCTCACTCCCCTCATATGTAAAATGAGGTTTCTGTTTATGTAATGTAATGATGGAGACAAGAAGACGTTATCCTGTGGGAGATCATGCTTGGAGAAACCTGGACGCTCCTAGGTTTCAGTTTAGATTCTCTCATTGGCTTGGGAGAATCAATACGTTAGGGTCCATAACCATATCACATTTATTTGCCTTATATATGTATGAGATGCATGTATGTATATAGTATGTTAAAAGGGGTTTAACTAATATATGTATGAGATGCATGTATGTAAATAGTAAGTTAAAGAGTTTAACAAATGATGAGATCAACTTTTAATCAAATCCCTCAAAATGAAATATTAAGTCACATTTAAAGGCCTTCCAATGCATGGCACTCGTCAAGACTATGATCGATTAAGTGTGGGTCCGCCAAAGCGGGGTACCTTTATCTATAATAGTAAGACGCGATGGGACAAATGTAATGTTCAACTGCTATCCATTGGGTCTGACTTAACTAAGCCAACTTCAATAGGATTGAAAGGCTTAGAGGCTTAAAAGTTGGGCTTTAGTCCATGTGATGGATTAGAATAAGAGTTATTCACCCAACTGTCCAAGAGTTGCATGAGATGCAATCGGAAAGTGTTTCCTACCTATATAACCGAATTTTGAGTGATCAGCCAAAGCTGACTTAAAGCTAGGTGAAACATGGATCTTGGCCCACTAGAAAATCTTCCAACAGGATTTTCCGAATCAATGATGAGGGTCATTGTTTTGAGTAAAATAGTGGGAGGCGTATTTAATTAAAGACCTTATTAAATAACTTAATGGCATGATACTTATATTTTGCATATTTATCTCTGTAGATTATCATGGCATCAAACACATCAAGTAACCTGTCATTGCGATCCGTCCTTGAGAAGGACAAACTATCCGGAACAAATTTTCTGGACTGGTACAGAAACTTGAGGATTGTACTCAAACATGAGAAAAAGCTGTATGTTCTTGAGGAGCCTATTCCTGAGGAGCCACCGGCTTCAAGTGCTCCTAGGGCTGACAGGGATGCTTATAAGAAGCATCAGGATGATGCCTTAGACGTCGGCTGTCTTATGCTTGCTACCATGACCTCTAAGCTGCAAAAGCAACATGAGACCATGGAGGCGTACGATATGATCGTGCACCTCAAGATGCTCTACCAAGAGCAAGCAAGGCATGAGCGGTTCGAAGTTTCCAGAGCCCTTTTCCATTGTAAATTGGCAGAAGGAAGCCCTGTGAGTCCCCATGTACTCCAGATGATCGGGTACATTGAGAATCTCGAGAGACTGGGATTTCCTTTAGGACAAGAGTTGGCCACCGACTTAGTTCTGCAATCGTTGCCTGAGAGCTCTAGTCAGTTTGTCATGAACTATAATATGAATGATCTTGACAAACCTTTGCTAGAATTGTTGAGCTTGTTGAGAACTGCTGAACAAAATATTAACAAAGGAAAAGGGAAGGCCATTTTGATGGTCCAGGCTGGAAATAGCAAGAAGCAGCCCAAGAAGCCCACGCACAAACAAAAGGGCAAGGGCAAGGGCAAGGGCAAGGCCATCAACAAGATCAAGCCCGGTGCTTCTGGCTTGAAGCCTGTGGGTGGTGTGTCTAAGGAAGGCAATTGCTTCCACTGTGGTCGGACCAGACATTGGAAGATAAATTGCCCAAAATACCTGGAAGAAATCAAGAAGAAGAAGGGAAGTGAGACTTCCACTTCAGGTGTGTTTGTTATAGAAGTCAATTTATCTACTTCTGCATCATGGGTATTAGATACTGGATGTGGTTCTTACATTTGTACAAATGCGCAGGATCTAAACAGGAGTAGACCATTGGCAAATTGCGAAGTCGACCTACGAGTTGGAAATGGAGCAAAGGTTGTTGCTTTAGTTGTAGGGACTTATGTATTGACTTTGCCCACTGGGCTTACTATTTAGTTAGAGAACTGTTATTTTGTGCCTGCAATTAGCAGGAATATCATTTCCGTTTCTTGTTTGGACAAGATTGGTTTTTCTTTTATAATAAAGAACAAAAGTTGTTCTATTTATTTGGATGATATTTTCTATGCTAGTGCACACATGAGTAATGGGCTTTATGTCCTTGATCTTGAAATGCCCATCTATAACATAAATACTAAGAGGTTCAAACCAAATGAATTGAACCTGTCTTATCTTTTGCATTGTCGTTTAGGCCATATAAATGAGAAGCGCATTTCGAAGCTCCATAAAGATGGACTCTTGGACTCATTTGATTATGAATCATATGAGATATGTGAGTCTTGTTTATTGGGAAAGTTGACTAAAGCTCCATTCACCGGAAAAGGTGAAAGAGCTAACGATCTTTTGGGTCTTATACATAGCGATGTATGCGGACCCCTAAACACATTAGCTAGAGGTGGTTTTCAGTACTTCATCACATTCACTGATGATTTCAGTAGATATGGATTTGTGTATCTTATGAAACATAAATCGGAATCCTTTGAAAAGTTCAAGGAATTCAAAAATGAGGTACAAAACCAACTTGGTAAAACTATTAAAACTCTTCGATCAGATCAAGGTGGTGAATATTTGAGCCTAGAGTTTGATGATCATCTAAGAGAGTGTGGAATTTTATCCCAACTCACTCCACCTGGAACACCACAATGGAATGGTGTTTCTGAGAGGAAAAATCGAACCTTGTTGGACATGGTTCGGTCTATGATGAGTCATGCAAACCTTCCAAACTCTTTCTGGGGACATGCTCTATTAACAGCAGCTTTTACACTTAACCGTGTTCCATCCAAAGCGGTAGAAAAGACACCATATGAGATATGGACTGGTAGACGACCCTGCATGTCTTTTATGAAGATTTGGGGTTGTGAAGCATATGTAAAACGTCAAGTTTCTAATAAGCTTGATCCCAAATCTGATAAATGCTTCTTTGTGGGGTATCCCAAAGAAACCAAGGGGTACTATTTCTATAATCCTTCCGAAGGCAAAGTGTTTGTCGCACGGACTGGTGTATTCCTAGAAAAGGAGTTTATCTCCATAGGAACCAGTGGGAGGAAGATAGAACTTGAAGAAATTCAAGAATCACATAGTAGTGACCTACCATTGGTGGAACAGGAGCAACCTTCACAAAATGTTGTGGAGGAACAACCTGCTCCAGTAGCACAAGACCAGTGTAGGTCTAACAGGATACGTCACCAGCCTGAGAGATATGGATTTCTCATGACTCCACAAGGTGATGTATTGCTCATGGATCAAGATGAGCCCGTGACTTACCGGGAGGCCATCACGGCCCCGAGAACCGAGAAGCGGCTTGAGGCCATGAAATCTGAGATGGATTCCATGTACACCAACCAGGTATGGACCATGGTAGAGCCACCTGAAGGGGTAAAACCCATAGGGTGCAAGTGGGTTTTCAAAAAGAAAACTGACATGGATGGTAAGGTACACACCTTCAAGGCGCGATTAGTCGCTAAGGGTTTCAAGCAAATTCATGGTGTCGACTATGATGAGACCTTTTCGCCTGTTGCGATGCTTAAATCCGTCCGGATCTTACTTGCTATCGCTGTATACCATGATTATCAGATATGGCAGATGGATGTCAAAACTGCTTTCCTTAATGGAAAGGTTCTTGATGATGTGTACATGACACAACCTGAAGGCTTTGGCATTTCAGAGGATGCCCGAAAGGTATGTAAATTGCAGCGATCAATCTATGGATTGAAGCAAGCTTCCAGAAGTTGGAACCTTCGTTTTGATGATGCTGTAAGACAGTACGGATTCATCAAAAATGAAGATGAACCTTGTGTCTACAAGAAGGTTAGTGGGAGCATTGTTGTTTTTCCGGTGTTATATGTAGATGACATATTACTCATTGGAAATGACATCCCTACACTACAAAATGTAAAGACATGGTTAGGGAATTGCTTCTCTATGAAAGATTTGGGTGAAGCTACCTATGTATTGGGAATCAAGATCTATAGGGATAGATTGCTGAAATTTCTTGGCCTAAGTCAGAGTACATACATAGACAAAGTGTTGAGACGCTTTACCATGCATGAATCCAAGAAAGGACTCTTGCCTATGTCACATGGTATATGCCTATCAAAGGCACAATCCCCTTCCACTCAAGAAGAAAGGGATCGCATGAATAAGATTCCATATGCATCCGCAATTGGATCTACCATGTATGCCATGTTATGTACTCGACCAGATGTATCGTATGCTTTAAGCATAACGAGCAGGTACCAGTCTAATCCCGGTGAAAGTCACTGGTCTGCTGTCAAGAACATCCTTAAGTACTTGAGAAGAACTAAGGATTCGTTCTTGGTATATGGAGGCGAGGAAGAGCTTGCTGTAAAAGGTTACACCGATGCTAGCTTCCAAACCGATAAGGATGATTCTAGATCACAATCTGGTTATGTGTTCTGCCTGAATGGCGGGGCGGTGAGCTGGAAGAGTTCAAAGCAAGAGACAGTCGTCGATTCTACTACAGAGGCTGAGTATATTGCCGCCTCCAATGCAGCAAAGGAGGCTGTTTGGATCAGGAAGTTCATTGCTGAGCTTGGTACAGTTCCTAGTATTGTGGACCCCATTGATCTCTATTGTGATAACAATAGGGCCATTGCACAAGCTAAGGAACCTAGATCTCATCAGCGATCCAAACATATACTTAGGCGCTTCCATCTCATTCGAGAGATTATCGATAGAGGAGATGTGAAAATATGCAGAGTACCAACACTTGATAACGTTGCTGACCCACTTACGAAACCTCTTGCTCAACAGAAGCACGAAGGTCACACTAGATCGATGGGCATTAGATTTATGCCTGATTGGCTCTAGTGCTAGTGGGAGATTGTTGGTGTAAGCCCTAGAGGCCAATGTATTTCTTAGACTTACATTTGTATCTTGCCATTATATATATATATATATATATATATATATATATATATATATATATATATATATATTTATATATTTATATATATATATGATATGAGGCATTCCAGTTTATTGCGTTACTTGTTTAAACATAATAAAGTCCTTAGAATAGAAATTTCAGTTTAATAGACTATCAAGTACATGACTTGATCGTGAGACACTATTGAACAATGAAATCCAATTATTAAATATCCGTAGTCAAGTATTTTATTAATAAGGACAATAATAATATATTGAGACTATTATGTGTGCAGACTGATGACCATATCTCACGGGTCATGGATATGAGATATCGAGTCGCCACATAGGTACACATTAGAGTAATGATGTACTGGATTGACCCACCATGAGAACACTACATGGAGCGTTATGTGAGTGTCATAAGTAGTTCTCATAGTGACAATGGTGTATGCAATCCTTCGACCTGAAATCGCTACGATCCCTACATGAGGAGTCGTGTGCTTTAATATCGTCAAACGTCATCTGTAATAGGATGATTATAAAGACGGTCATTGGGCATACCACGAGCCATGCAGAGGGATGTGAATGACCTAGATGGAATTTGTCCCTCCTACATAACAGGAGTAATATCTGTGGGCTCCCTGATAGAGTGAGACTGTAAAATGCATGACCGTGCTGAAATGAGTCAATATGAGATATTGACCTCATTTGTTGTTAAGTCTACTCGGGTATCAGGGAACATGATATTGAACCATATAAGGGTGACACATTCTATGTCTTGTGTTCAATATAGATATACGGACAAAGGGATAATAATGCACATGAATATTTGTCACAGAAAGGTTTCGTCAAATCACTGACTTTCTCACTACTTAGGTGGCAGTGATGTATTGCTAGATACAGCACATCGTTTGTAATATTAAATGGGATTTAATATTACTACTAACGTTTTGGGAACCTATAGGGTCACACACATAAGAGCGGATCAAAAGAAGCATTAAAAGGAGAGTTGGACTCTTCTATTGGGCCTAGCGCATAGTACATGGGGCTTAGGTCAAACGCTGCTCACTAACTCACTTAAGGAGGTGCTACTATAAGTAGACCACTTAAGCTATTGTGCCTACACGATTTTTACCCTAGCCGCACATAGAGAGTGACAGTGAGCAGTAGGTCTCGGTTTTCGAAGCTAGCACTGTGAGGCAGAGACGCTTCGTGTTCGTGACGTTAGACGTTCACAGGATCTACTCGTGTGGATACCTTAGAGACACCGTTCGTACGGTGTTCGTGATAGACGATTTCAATCAATTCTCATCGCTTCAAGAGGTAAATCTTCTAACCATGAATCATGACCATTCGCAAGGATCCTTCGATGAGAATTTTTTTCCGCTGCGTTATTTTGTTTTATACGCAAATTCCCAACAAAAAGATATGAAGCATGGAGAGAAGCAAGAAGAGGTTTCCCTCCAAGACCCGCATCCCCTCTCCGTAAGGAAAATAATCCTCTAGCCAAAGACCAAATGTTGAAAGAGATCGAAGTTTTAAAAGCTCAAATGAGGGTTTTTGATGAGAAAGACTAAGTTGTCGAAGTAACCATTATCACGCTCCAAAGACAAGTGCAGAAGCTGAGTTTACAAATCGAGCATTTGAAGGATGAATGCGCCGATGCCCATGAAGCCCCGAATCGTATAAAAAGGGCAAGAAAAGACAAAGAAGCAGAAATTTAGGGGCTGCTGACAAAAATAGGATGTCAAGAGAAGATGCTTGTCAAATTGCAGAAAAGGAAAGAAGAGCTTGAGACAAGTATAGGGGTTCACGCTGAAACGATACATATACTAGAAGAGAGGGTTGAATCCCTGCATGAATCCTTAGCCCAAACAGAAGTGTACTTTGATCAAGGATGGAATGAAGCAGCCAAGTATCATGAGCTACTGGCAGAAGCTAACATAAGAGAAAGTTGGCTCAGAAACAAGGTAAAAGACTCTGAAAGGGTTGAAGCTCAACATCACGCAGAACGGGTAAAGGGATGGAAATTAGTGGTGGAGGATGTAATGAATGAAAAGGAAGCATGGAAGATAAAATATGAGGACGTGATGGATAAGCTCCAATATCACACTTCCCAGCTGGTGGAGCGGTTTGAAGAGGCATCCGTCCACATGCGTATGAACCATTTCCTTTAGTTACCACCAAAGTTGACCGAGTTCTTCAATCATTTTGGGAGACTTGCCAGAGGGTTCAGAAAAAAGAAGATGAGGCTCTTAACATACAACCTTGTGGACCTTGGAGAAGGATGGGAACCATCAATATGTTTCTTTTATTTTGGTCAAAGACTCATGATTTGTATCAGAATATTTATAATGAAATGGAAGTTTTCATCCATGTCTGTCAAGCGTTTTTAGATGACATCTATCAAGGAGTGCATTCTCCCTTAGATACGTCATCAACTGTATTTTTACCCTAAAAACAACAAGCTTTCTGTGTAAAAATAAGGACGTTGCTAGTACGGGTGTGGTCTATTGAGGAGTAGATTCTCCCTTGGACTTGACACCAACTGCATTCAAGCTAGAGGGAGCCATACCACTAGATTTGATTGTAGGATGAGTCTTCTTGCTATTAGGGAGAACCCTCACGATCGAATAAAGGATGATAACTTGCACATGCATGCATGCAGACACACAAAAATTTTGATTGACTAATGAGTTGTTCCTATTCGCTCCACATAGTCTCATCCTTCTGAGGATTCAGGAACCATTGCGCAACCTAGGTTAGGTAATACCAACCAAACCCGAGTTCACGATACCAGATCTCGGACCAGGATGGCTGCCAATGTGTCTGAGGAAGGAAGAAATCTAAGCTCTGAGATAGATGATGTGAGAGGAAGAATGAGCGAGATGGCTGAAACCCAAGCAAGATTAGAAGCCATATTACAAGATATGAGGGAATCTCTCAGCATGCTCAGCGCGAACAGAGAGACAATTGAACCTGGTAGGCAGCAAATTTCCTCTGTGGTAACAGCACCGATGTTTTCAAGCGTTGGCATGAGTCCTATTCAGGGGGTGCCTGGACCCGACCAGACACATCACACGGCACCAATAACACTTCCTATTGGAGAAGGATACCCTCCTTTTGAAAATGCCTATCATGAAGCCCCGGGCTACACCGTGCCAACATGGGAACAACCACGCGTGTCTACTCACAGCCAGTCAGCGGGAGTCCAGGCTGGTAGGGATAAGATGAGAGATGAATGGATGGAGAAAATGGAAGAACAGATAAAAGCGATAAAAGGCCCGAGTGCTTACGACCCTCTCTAGATAGAAGATCTCTGCCCCGCCACAGATCTCGTGATTCCTAAGGACTTCAAATTTCCTGATTTTTCTAAATATGACGGAAGTGGGAACCCGCGATTCCATTTGATTAGCTATGCCACCAAAATGGCCATCTGGTCTAAGGATGACAAGTTCCTCATTGGTTTTTTCCATGAAAGTTTGACCGGAATCGCACTAGAGTGGTACCTTCAGTTAGACCATTCTAAGATCTCTCGGTGGACAGAATTAGCCGATTTGTTCATGGATCAATACAAATTTAATTTGTACGTAGCTCCCACCCGTGAACAGTTGACTACAATGCAGAAGAAGATAGATGAATCCTTCAAACAGTATGCACAAAGGTGGAGAAGTTTGGCTGCTCAGGTTCAGCCGCCGCTGATGTTGTCCGAAATGTGCTCATATTTTTTGGGAACCCTAGGATCCCCCTTTATCGGAGATATGGCAGGAGTAGCTTATAGGGATTTCTCTAACTTAATTGTTGCAGGGGAAAGAATCAAAATCCTAGCCAGAGCCCGGAAGTTGCCCATGGACATGGAAGGCAGTGCATCCAAGAAGGGGTTCCAGCCCAAGAAGAAGGAAGCATAAGCAAATTATGTGCAACACCAGCAAAACTTTGGACCTCGTCATGTCCCTACATACCCAAGGTACCAAGCACCATATTAGACCCAAACATCGTTTCACCCACCTCAACAGGCCTCGCCAACCATCACCCAGCCGCAAAACCAAGTAAATAACATCCCTACCTCTCAACCACACAACCCCACTCGCCCAACATATACTCATTATCCACCTGCACCTCAACAAAACTATCCAAGCTACCCTCGACCTCGCCCAAATTTTCCAAATCAGGGACGCTCCCAACATCAAAATCTGCCACCCTTCCCAAGACTGTCTATCTCCAATGCAGATTTGTTCAAACAACTATTTGATCGTCACCTAATCGCTGGAAACCCTGTACGGCCTATGGAACCACCTTTCCCTGCTTGGTACAATCCAAACTTGACTTGAAAATATCACATGGATGGCCTGGGGTATTCCATTGAGGAATGTGAGGCCTTCAAGACAACAGTAAGAAAATTGATTGCTTGTGGAAGATTGGGTTTCGAAGAAGATTCTGGGCCTAGCATTGTTAATAACCCAATCCCAAACCATAATGCGGGAAATAGTGTGACTAACTTGTAAGTGAAAGGGCCTCAAATTAAGAAGGTTTTGGAATTACGAACCCCGATGCAAGAAATATTTGTGGGACTCAAGAAAGCAGGATATGATATTGTTGCACCGGTGAAGCTGGTCAAGGAAAAAGAGAAGTATGATGGTGATTTAAGTTGTGATTATCATCATGGATAGGTAGGGCATGATATTGAAACTTATTGGGACTTTAAGGTCCGAGTCCAATGATTACTTACCTTGGGGGTGATCCAAGCTAGGCCAGCTACGACTGAAGAAGTTAATGTGGTTGAAAAAGTTGTGCTCCGGGTACCACCTATGAATGATGCGTCGGCGCTAGAAAAAGTGATTGTAAAGGTGAAAAAGCCAACTCCTTTTGCTTATGATGATACACACGCTGTACCATGGAATTATGATCAGAAAGTTGAGCTAGTAAGAGGGGCAGGAGAAACTTCGAAGGCCCAGGTTACTAATATTGTGAGAGTTGGAGGCATTACAAGGAGCGGGCGGTGCTACACCCCTGCTGAAGAAAAAATGACGAAGGAAGCCGAAGAAGAGAAAACTGTGGATGAAAGAAAGGGGAAAGAAGAAGAAGAGTTTCTGAAGATCATGAAGCAAAGTGAATATGATGTGGTAGAACAGTTGAAGAAAGCTCCGTCAAGGATATCTCTTTTGTCGCATGTCTTGACATCAGAATTGCATCGCAAGGCATTATTGAAGGTGTTGAATGAAGCATATGTCAAACCTGACGTCACTCCAAAAAATGTGGTAAATATGGTGGACCCAATCAGGCATATCAACATGATTACTTTCTCGGAAGATGAAGTGGCCTCTAAATCCCGCAGTAGCCCTAAAGCCTTACACATCACCCTAAAGTGTAAGGGGTTTGTAATTGAAAAGGTGCTTGTAGATGGTGGTTCAGCGTTGAATGTGGTTCCAATGACCACACTCAAGCAGCTGAATATAAGCACGACGGATTTGACACCACAAGAAATGATTGTGCGAGCCTTCGATGGGACAGCAAGAGGAATCTTAGGAGAGATAACTCTATCCCTTGAAATAGGGCCTAGTTCTTTCCCTGTCCTCTTTCAGGTCATGGAAATCCAGCCAGCTTACACCATGCTTTTGGGGAGGCCTTGGATCCATGAGGCAGGAGTGGTCCCCTCGACTCTGCATCAGTGTTTGAAGTATATTCAAGATGGATCCGTTATTATTGTCCGTGGTGAAGAGGAGATCATGCTGACAAAGCCCATCACAGTACCTTATGTGGAAAGCACAGAGCAGTTGGAAGATGACTCACTGCATAGTTTTGAGGTATTCAAGTCAGAGAACAAGAAAAGGGAGCCCCCAATGAAGAATGTGAATGAGGTAGTAGTCCGCATCATGGAGAAGAGCGGGTATCAAAGAGGAAAAGGCCTAGGGCCTCAATTGCAAGGAATCTCTCGGCCAATTGAAGCGGTTGTGAGAGAAGGAAGGCGCGGATTGGGGTATCAGCCCAACCTGACAGAAGGGATGAAATTCATGACTTTTGAGGACAAGGAAGAAGAAGAGCGCGAGAGAAAGTATCTTCCCCTCCTGACGGAGACTTTCCCAATAGCTGCTGAAGTTATCAGTCCCGTAAAGTCATTTTCCCCTCACTTCACTATCAGCACACTTGAAGAGGAGCCGGACGAGAACCATGTCATCTATCTCCCTGCTGGCAATGAAGTTCTCAACAATTGGCGATCTGAACCGTTTGTTGATGTTATTTCCATAAGTAATTATCTTATTGTACTAATAATGAACTGATGTTTACTTTCTTTGAGACATGAATGAGAATGTAGCACTTGGTCTGATGTTTTCCTTTTGATTCCATCGTTTCTGTTCTCTCTTTCATTTATTTATTTTGTTTAAGCTCTTCTGTCATAAATAAAACCCTTTCCTATACTTCTCCTATTCCTGACTTTCTCTTCCAGGAATGCTTCTTCCACTAAAGATTTACCTCAGGAGAGGAACTTTGAAAGTTTATTTATTGATTCCCTCGCGGCCGCTGATGAATACAATCTTGAATCCGATGAGGAGGAAGAAGACATTGAAGAATTCATAAAAGTGGTGAAACGGTCAGAGGAAGGGATTAGCTCGAATGATGAGGTTGCAGAAGTGATCAATATGGGAACCGAGGAAGATAAGAAGGAGTTGAAAATAGTGGATAACCTAGAGCGAGAAGAAATGGTTGCACTATTCAAAGAATATCTGGATGTTTTTGCATGGTCCTACAGAGATATGCCAGGTTTAGATCCTAAGATAGCAACGCATAAAATTCCCTTATACCCAGACGTGGCTCCTAAGAAGCAAAAATTAAGGAGAATGCATCCTGAGATGTCGCTGAAAATCAAGGAAGAAGTGACCAAGCAGTTGGAGGCTGGCTTTCTGGAAGTATCTAGACACCCGGAATGGATAGCTAATATTGTTCTAGTACCAAAGAAGGATGGAAGGGTCAGAATGTGCGTGGACTACCGAGACCTGAATACAGCCAGTCCAAAGGATGATTTCCCCTACCTCATATTGATGTCCTTGTAGACAGTACATCCATAAGTCATAGGTTTTCTTTCATGGACAGGTATTCTGGGTATAATCAGATCCTCATGGACAATGAAGATAAAGAAAAGACAACTTTTATCACTCCTTGGGGAACTTTTTGTTACAAAGTGATGCCTTTCAGATTAAAGAATGCTGGGGCTAGTTACCAACGTGCTATGATGGCATTGTTCCATGATATGATGCATAAGGAGGTAGAGGTATACGTTGATGATATAGTGGCCAAGTCCAAGGAAGGAGAAAGCCATGTGGCAGTTTTGAGAAAGTTGTTCGAGCGGCTAAGAAAGTACAAGTTACGCCTCAACCCTGCAAAATGTACTTTTGGTGCATCCGCAGGGAATTTACTTGGCTTTGTTGTCAGTAGAGAAGGAATAAAGGTGGACCCTAACAAGGTGGAAGCAATACGCGATATGCCAGCACCCAAGAACGAGCGAGAAGTAAGGGGTTTTCTTGGAAGAATGAACTACATTGCGCGCTTCATTGCAAATCTGACTAGCACATGTGAACCAATCTTCAAACTCCTCAGGAAGAATAATCCAGGAAGATGGGATGATGACTGTCAAGAAGCCTTTGATAAGATAAAGGCATATCTACTGAATCCCCTGGTGTTGGTACCACCTACCCAAGGTCGTCCATTATTACTCTACCTCACCATATTGCCAACCTTAATGGGGGCAATGCTAGGACAACATGATGAATCTGGTAGGAAGGAGCAGGCAATTTATTATCTGAGCAAGAAGTTTAACGCCTGTGAGGCTCGTTATATGGCAATCGAGAAGACTTGTTGTGCACTAGTATGGGCTTCCAAAAAACTCAGACAGTACATGTTATATCACACCACTTGGCTAATTTCTCGAATGGATCCTTTGAAGTATATCTTCGAAAGTCCTTATATCTCCTTAAGGGTTTCGAAATGGCAAGTGATATTTTCAGAATTCGACATCAAATATGTGACGCAGAAGTCCATCAAAGGAAGTGTAATTGTTGACCATTTAGTAGAGAATCCTCTTAAGGATGGACGGCTGTCAATTGAGTTTCCGGATAGAGAGGTAATGTCCCTTGAGGAAGACGAAGAACAGGAAGATGTGTGGAAAATGTATTTTGATGGAGCAGTCAATATGCATGGCAGTGGTATAGGAGTAGTGGTTATCTCTCCAAGTGGCAAGCAATACCCGATGGCCGTAAAACTGAAATTCGAAAGTACAAATAATATTACAGAATACGAAGCATGTGCTAGTGGATTGCAAATGGCACTTGAACTGGGTATAAAGCATTTGAGAGTTTTCGGGGATTCAGCTTTAATCATTTATCAAGTCAATGGTGAGTGGCAGACCAAGGACTCCAAGTTGATTCTATATCAGAAATACCTGACTCAGTTGATTGCAAGGTTCGATGAGATTACTTTCTCGCATTTAAGTCGAGACAAGAATCAATTTGATGATGTTTTAGCCACACTAGCTGCCATGACCAAATTGGATATCCATATCAATGTCCAACCCATCCAAGTTAGAGAGCAGGATGAACCAGCATACTGTGCTCATTGATGTGTGGCGTAAGTCGACGAGCGACGACGCGCGTGCGATTCCGGCAAGTGTACCGGACTGCCGTCAAGTAATAAAAGATATCGAACCCACAGAGACTGTGTTCTCGAATCGCAATCGGTTTTCGAATCGATTAAATCTGGACAGTTTTAAAAGGATTTTTATATTTTGAAAAGGTTTGAATTTGAAATTAAGAGATAGATGAGCAGAAAACAAATGTTTTTGGGGTTTTAGATTTAGACGGATTCCTAGGGATTTGGGTTACCTTTGAGGCTGTTTATGTTGCTAATCTGATTTACCTTTGTTGATTACCGAAATTGCCTTGAAGGCGAGTTTATCCTCTAATAGCTTAAGCTCCCTCTCGGGTTACAAAAGCCGTGCCCAATTGACCCGACCCCTACTCTCGTGGTAGTCGATCCCAGATTGGACCCTTTGCGTTCCGTGACAACTCGTTGCTCCTCGAGGGACGGCTTCTAACTCTCGTGATTTCAGTCCCAAGTCTGACTTCTATAGGTCCGACACCTAAGTTCACCGCTAGGTTCCTCCTTAGAATGTCTCAGTCATGCAAATAACCTAAGTTCACCGCTAGGTTCCTCCTTGGATCATCCACATCTCACAAACCAGTGGCCACCGAATTTTACGAGTGAAATACCCTAGAAATCCTAAGTTCACCGCTAGGTTCCTCCTTAGAACGTCTACGTCACGCAAATAAGCGGTTGCCGAATTTACGAGTGATTAACACACTAGAAATCAGATCTAAAACAATAACGAAATCAACAACGATTTTACATCAAATCAACAACATTTACAAAACTCGGGCAGAGCCCTAGTCCCTAGAAACAAAGCTACTACTCCAGTCTTGCCATGGAGATGACAAGCTGGGTTGACAACATAATAGAAAATACAAAAATCAGAGAAGAGAAGAGAAGAGAAGAGAAGAAGAGATATTTATGCCTAAGTCCTTGTTGTTATGGATGTGATAGATATGATCCTCCCTCCATGTGTGTCCTCTGATCTGATGCCTTGATCCTTATTTATAGAAATTGGGAAGTTAGAGTCCCAAACCAACTCAAAATCTGATCTATTTCGGTTTCTTCAGGTCCAAGTAATGCGCGTCACGGCCGTGACGGTCTCTGCCTCTGCCAATTCTGGAAAATTCAAATTCTCGCGACGCGAGATATGTCTCGCGACGCGAGCCCTCAGCTTCATGGCCCGTGATGAATTTCACGGCTAGGCCGTGATGTGCTCTGACTTGTGGTGGTTTTGGGTCACGGCCGTGATGGCTATCACGGCCAGGCCGTGACAGACTCTGACTTTAGCCTTTGTTCTTTTTCAGTTTTGCTCGATCATGACCGTGATGGGCATCACGGCTAGGCCGTGATGGGCTCTGTTTGGCTCATTTTCTTCACTTTTAAAGCCCTATCTTCATCCAAACTCCATCATGGTTGATCTTGAGCAATTTACCCTTGATATCTGCAAAACAACACACGAAAACCGCCTTACCCATTCCAAAGGAAAATTAACCTAAAATCTAATAAAAATATGCCTAAACTACATGAAAATGCATGCAAAATGATGGACAAAGATGAGGTGAAATCACACTCATCAAATCACCCCAAGCTTAAAACTTTGCTTGTCCTCAAGCAATTACTCAGGCCATAAGATAAATCAATCAAAGCATGGATAGTGAACCAAGAACCCTAGAAGCTAATCCAAGTGATAGGCATATTCAATAAGCACTTAAGAGACAATCAAGTTCAAGTCCAATTAGAAGCTTAGGTTCTTCAAGTTCATATCCTCACTGATTTGGGCACTCATCTCACCTCACTCAAGTGTTTTAGGGTTTATGACAATTCACTCAATTTCCTCAAGGAAAGTATTTTACCATAGGCTTGACTATTAACCAAATCTCTACTTTATTTATGAAAACAAATAAGAATCAAGAGGTCTTTCACTTTGGTTGTAATGTGGCCATGGGATTTATTGTTAGGTGGGAAAATCAAGAGAAGGGAAATTCAAGAAGGCTAAACACATTATCAAACATTACAAAGCATGACACCTTCTAAAATACCTTTTAGGGGCTTTGATTTACTTTCTCCACCTTTCTTTCTTTTTTTTTCTTTTTTTTTTTCATTTCTCACTTTCTTTGTCATCCCCTTCTCCAATTTTTTTTTGTGTTTATTTCATTTTATTTGTTTGGAGAGGGGGAGATTTATAGCTCGAGAGAAATTACTTTCTAGCTTTTTCATCCCATGCTTTTTCCAACTACCAGTTTACCCTTTTTGTAATACTTTAAAAGGTGCCATACCAAGCATTATTTTTCAAAGTAATTCGAGGTACCAAGTAAAGTATTTTATCTTTAGGCTCAAAATTGGGCAATTAAGGGGTAGCATTTATCATTCAAAGCTCGGGAGGCCGGAAAAATACCTAGTGCCTCAATCATTTCAAAAATGTTTTCAGAAATTTTTAAGTTTCAAAATGGTTTCAAGTCAAGTTCTAGAAAATACAGTCCAAGAGGAATTACAACACTCTATCACAAGAAATGGGGTAGATTTAGTGGATACCCCTATTTGGCTCAAAATCTTACATTTAGTAGTTCAAAAATCAGTGAGGTACACAAGTCTAAGGAACCACATGCTAATTATCAACTATCAAAAGATTATCTCAAGAAATTTTATTTTTAGCCATATCACAAGAATAATGAAAAATTGGGTTCAAAAATTCACTATCTCAATTCATTAGGCTCCAAGTTCTCACAATTGGATGCATATTCTAAGTGAGGGGCAATCTAGAGAATGTGATCATACCAATCCATGCCTATGAGAATGCAATATGAATGCAACAATCCAAATGCAAAAATAAATACCCCTACCCCAAGCTTGATTACTTACATTGTCTCCAATGTAAATAATCAAGTCGGAGAGAGGAGAAAAATGGAACAACTTACCGAATCGGTAGCGGGTGTTGGCTCACATTCCAGTCAAAACTTGGGTGGAAATAGTATCACGGCCGTGAGGCTCTTCACGGGCAGGCCGTGACGTTTCTGGTCCTCAGGAGTTGCCCTGTCACGGCCGTGATCTACATCACGGCTAGGCCGTGATGCTCTCTGATCTTGGCATCCTACTCATCACGCCCGTGATGGTTGTCACGGCTAAGCCGTGATCCTTACTGTGCTCTTGTTTAGTTCATCACGGCCGTGACAGCATGATGGCCTCTAACTTTATCTTTCTCTGCTATTCTTCCCTTTCTCAACCTGAAAACACTAGATAAACCTATTAATGATATTTTTGCCTCTTGATCTTCTCAAATTATTCAAGAGGTTAAATCAAAAACAAAAGGAAAAAGGGAAAGAAAACTTGGGTTGCCTCCCAAGAAGCGCTTGTTTACGGTCTTAAGCTTGACCATACTTCCTTCAATCAACCTGGGTCGGCTGGGCGTAGAGGTGCCGGAACACTTTTCTTCCATGGAGCTCCTTCAAATAGCCGTTTCTGCTCATACGGCCAATAGTGCTTCCGCTTCGCTCTTTTCTCTCGGATCTTCCTAGCCTTCCTTCCTTCCGGCGGAAGTTTTGTTTCTACATGGACAGCAACTCCAATTCCATCACTGCTGGGTGCATCATCAACCATGCATATCTTTGGGGTTGCTTCCATGCTAAGTTCTTTCTCTACCGCTGGAGACGTTGTATCAATTCTGCACACATGGCTCTCAAAAGGAGGGTTGTTATAAGAGTTAGTCAAATGAAAATCGATCCTACCTTCCTCTACAGTTAGAGAGAGTTTTCCATTCCTTACGTCTATTACTGCTCCAGCGGTTACCAAGAATGGCCTTCCTAAAAGGATGGGGAATTCGGAATTCCCTTTCATGTCCAACACCAGGAAGTCGGTAGGGATGAGAATTTTCCCTACCTTTACAGGAACATTCTCTAGTATGCCTAGAGGAGTCCTAGTTGAGCCGTCCGCAAATTGTAAGGAGAATTTGAACGGTCTCAACTCTTTACTTTCCAACCTTTCCATGATAGTGAGGGGCATCAAGCTTGCACTAGCCCCTAAGTCACACAAGGCTTGGTCTATTTGCACTTGTTCGATCGAGCAAGAGATGGAGAAACTACCTGGGTCTTTCAGTTTAGTAGGCATTTTAGTCTCCACATCTACTTGCTTTTTCCTGACCAACCTTTGTGGGAAAGGTATCGGGGGTTGGTACGGTGGTGGAGGGACGTATTTCGGTTCTGGCTCTTCCTTTTCGCTTGTGTCCTCCTCCGGTTCCACCTCCATTTCAGCTACCCCCACCCCAAGCTTATCATCCCTTAAGTGTATGACATTGCAATGCTCATTGGGATCTGCTTCGGGTTGCCCCGGGAATGTACCCTTAGGTCTTGAGTACGTACTGGCTTGTTGGGCAATCTGTGTTTCTAGCATCTTGTTATGAGTTGCTAAGTTGTCTACCTTAGATGCTAGCTCCTTTATTGCTTCACTCACTGCCCTTCCTTGTTGTCTAAACTCCTCATTCTGTTTTGTCTGAGTTTCAACAAAACTTTCAAATAAAGTCTCGAGTTTAGATCTTTGTACCTGAGGATACCCCGATGCTGCTCTCTTATTACCTTGACCCTCTTGGAACTCATGGTTGAGCGTATTGCTGTAGTTGCCGTATGAGAGGTAAGGGTTGTTCCTTCTTTGGTTGTAGGGATTTGGGGGAGCATAGTTGGGCAGCTTCGGGTTCGTGTCATAGAAGTTGTGACAAGAGTTCACTTGCTCACCCGAAGCGCCGGATCCATGAGCGGTACCACGAGGGCATTCCATCATGTCATGTCCCTGCATTCCACAAATCTCACAAATAGTGTTAGTAGCACCTATTGCACTCACATTAGCTCTTTCAATCTTATCTAATCGTTTATTTAGTGAGTCAAATTTAGAGATAATCAGATCAATGCTACTTACTTCAATCTTAGCCCCCGAAATCTTGTTCGGGTTATTACCTCTTTCGGATCCCCATTGGTGGTAGTTAGTGGCGACATTCTCGATGATGTTGAATGCCTCAGTGAGAGGCCTATTCATAAATGCTCCACCGGCTGCAGAATCTAGTGACACCTTCGAAGAGTAGTCCAATCCGTTATAGAAGGTGTGCATTATTAACCACCTCTCGAGTCCGTGATGTGGGCACGACTCCAGCAGTCCCTTGTAACGATCCCAAGCTTCCGATAATGATTCTCCGTCTTTTTGGAAGAAGCCGGTGATCTGGGTTCTTATGTAGGCCGTCTTGGATGGAGGGAAGAATTTCTCCAAGAACGCCTGCTCCAGTTGGTCCTAAGTGGACAAAGTGTTAGCGGGGATTTGCTTAAGCCAGGCCTTCGCCTTTCCAGTGAGAGATGAGGGGAACAGTCTCAAACGCACAACATCGACTGAGGCTCCATTAATCCTGATTGCATCAGTGAACTCTAAGAATGTTTCTATATGATCGGTCGGGTCCTCCGAAGGCAATCCTCCGAATTGATGTTGCCTAATCATGTTGATTAACATGGGCGGTATGGTATAGTTTTCCGCCTCAATCTCTGGCCTTGCAATCCCAGTTCGCAAGCCTCTCGCATTTGGGGCTGCGTAGTCCTTCAAAGGTTTTGTATCCGGTTGATTCGCCATGAGTGGAACGGGACTCAACCTTTCTCCCTCTCTTTGTAGTCTTCTACGTCTGTGGAAGGTCCTCTCGATCTCCGGATCAATCTCACTAAGGCTCCCAAGACTTAGGGATCTTTGCATATAACACACAGAGAGATGGATACAATAGAAGGAAAAGAATTTTTTTTGATTTTTGATTTTTTTTTTAATTTTAGAAATAAAAATCAAATAAAAAGAAAAGGGTCCAGAAAAATCAATTTAAAAACTAATCGAAATTCGAAAAGGCACAGTCCCCGGCAACGGCGCCAAAAACTTGATGTGTGGCGTAAGTCGACGAGCGACGACGCGCGTGCGATTCCGGCAAGTGTACCGGACTGCCGTCAAGTAATAAAAGATATCGAACCCACAGAGACTGTGTTCTCGAATCGCAATCGGTTTTCGAATCGATTAAATCTGGACAGTTTTAAAAGGATTTTTATATTTTGAAAAGGTTTGAATTTGAAATTAAGAGATAGATGAGCAGAAAACAAATGTTTTTGGGGTTTTAGATTTAGACGGATTCCTAGGGATTTGGGTTACCTTTGAGGCTGTTTATGTTGCTAATCTGATTTACCTTTGTTGATTACCGAAATTGCCTTGAAGGCGAGTTTATCCTCTAATAGCTTAAGCTCCCTCTCGGGTTACAAAAGCCGTGCCCAATTGACCCAACCCCTACTCTCGTGGTAGTCGATCCCAGATTGGACCCTTTGCGTTCCGTGACAACTCGTTGCTCCTCGAGGGACGGCTTCTAACTCTCGTGATTTCAGTCCCAAGTCTGACTTCTATAGGTCCGACACCTAAGTTCACCGCTAGGTTCCTCCTTAGAATTTCTCAGTCATGCAAATAACCTAAGTTCACCGCTAGGTTCCTCCTTGGATCATCCACATCTCACAAACCAGTGGCCGCCGAATTTTACGAGTGAAATACCCTAGAAATCCTAAGTTCACCGCTAGGTTCCTCCTTAGAACGTCTACGTCACGCAAATAAGCGGTTGCCGAATTTACGAGTGATTAACACACTAGAAATCAGATCTAAAACAATAACGAAATCAACAACGATTTTACATCAAATCAACAACATTTACAAAACTCGGGCAGAGCCCTAGTCCCTAGAAACAAAGCTACTACTCCAGTCTTGCCATGGAGATGACAAGCTGGGTTGACAACATAATAGAAAATACAAAAATCAGAGAAGAGAAGAGAAGAGAAGAGAAGAAGGGATATTTATGCCTAAGTCCTTGTTGTTATGGATGTGATAGATATGATCCTCCCTCCATGTGTGTCCTCTGATCTGATGCCTTGATCCTTATTTATAGAAATTGGGAAGTTAGAGTCCCAAACCAACTCAAAATCTGATCTATTTCGGTTTCTTCGGCCAGGCCGTGACGGTCTCTCGCCATTCTGGAAAATTCAAATTCTCGCGACGCGAGATATGTCTCGCGACGCGAGATATGTCTCGCGACGCGAGCCCTCAGCTTCATGGCCCGTGATGAATTTCACGGCTAGGCCGTGATGTGCTCTGACTTGTGGTGGTTTTGGGTCACGGTCGTGATGGCTATCACGGCCAGGCCGTGATGACTCGACTTTAGCCTTTGTTCTTTTTCACCGTGATGGGCATCACGGCTGGGCGTGATGGGCTGTTTGGCTCATTTTCTTCACTTTAAACCCTATCTTCATCCAAACCCATCATGGTTGATCTTGAGCATTTACCCTTGTATCTCAAACAACACCACCGCCTTACCCATTAAAGGAAAATTAACCAAACAAAAAAATATGCCAACATGAAAATAGAAAATGATGGACAAAGATGAGGGAAATCCCCACAACCCCACTAAAACTGCGTCCTCGCAATTACCGCAAAGATAAATCAATCAAAGATGGATAGTGAACCAAGAACCCAAGCTAACAAGTGATAAAAAAAGCACTAAACAACAGTCAAGTCCAATAGAAGCTTAGGTTCTTCATTCATATCCCACATTGGGCCCATCTCACCTCACCAAGTGTTTAGGTTTATGACAACCCAATTCCAAAAGTATTTTACCATAGGCTGACTATTTTACCATGGGCCTTTGTTTTGCTCATTTTTTTCATTTCACTTTTAAAGCCCTATCTTCATCCAAACTCCATCATGGTTGATCTTGAGCAATTTACCCTTGATATCTGCAAAACAACACACGAAAACCGCCTTACCCATTCCAAAGGAAAATTAACCTAAAATCTAATAAAAATATGCCTAAACTACATGAAAATGCATGCAAAATGATGGACAAAGATGAGGTGAAATCACACTCATCACTCATGTGGAAGGAGAACCTAATGATAAGCCTTGGTATCATGATATTGAGCGATATATTCAGACCAAGGAATACCCGGTAGAGGCGAGCGAAGTAAATAAAAAGACCATCCGAAGACTGGCCATGGCCTTTTTCTTAAACAAGTCTTGTACAAAAGAGGATATGATGGTACCCTACTCAGATGTGTGGATGCTCTCGAAGCTAAATGGATCATGATTGAAGTTCATGAAGGAATCTGTGGGACTCATGCCAATGGTCACATGATGGCTAGGAAGATCTTGAGAAGTGGCTATTACTGGTCTACTATGGAGTTAGATTGCATGGAGCATGTTCGTAAATGCCAAAAATGCCAGATGCATGCAGACCGGGTTAATGCACCTGCGTTTCCACTGCACAGTTTAGCATCCCCATGGCCTTTTTCGATGTGGGGAATAGATGTCATCGGTCCCATCAATCCCAGGGCTTCCACTAATCATCGTTTCATTTTGGTTGCAATAGACTATTTCACTAAATGGGTAGAAGCTGCTTCATATGCCAGCATAACTCAAAGGGTGTTTCTCAAATTCCTTAGGAAGGACATTGTCTGTAGATACGGGATCCCAGAGAGGATAATCACAGATAATGCTGCCAATCTTAATGGTACCGAGATTCAAAAGTTTTACGATGGTCTCAAAATCAAACACCACAATTCGGCTCCTTATAGGCCTCAAATGAATGGTGCAGTTGAGGCAGCAAACAAAAATGTCAAGAAGATCGTTGCCAAGATGGTTGTAAACTATAAGGACTGGCACGAAATGCTGCCATATACTCTACATGCTTATCGGACTAACATACGATCAAGCACTGGGGTAACCCCTTTCTCTTTGGTGAACGGGATGGAGGCTGTCTCACCTATCGAAGTAGAACTCCCTTCGCTAAGAGTCTTGATGGAAGAAGACTTAGAAGAATCTGAGTGGGTGAAGACTCGATATGAGCAGTTGAACATGATAGAGGAGAAAAGACTGGCAGCTATCTGTCACGGGCAATTGTATCAAAACCGAATGGCAAGAGCTTTCAATAAAAAGGTTCATCCTAGAGAATTTCGTGCGGGAGACCTGGTCTTAAGGAAAGTCCTCCCTAGTCAAGAGGACCCCCAAGGAAAATGGGCACCAAATTATGAAGGTCCTTATATCGTCAAACAAGCTTTCTCGGGAGGTGCTTTGATTCTGCAAAACATGGATGGGGAGGAGCTACCAAGGCCAGTAAATTCTGATGCTGTGACAAAGTTCTACGCTTGAAGGCCCGCTAGGTTGAAAACCCGAAAGGGCGTCCCATGCAAAAGTTAGGGCAAAAGAATAATGGAAAAGCAAAGGCCCGCTAGGTTGAAAACCCGAGAGGGCAACCTAGGCAAAAATAAGGGCAAGGAAACCTTAGGCTGAAAACCTGCAAGGGCAGCCTAGGAGGAGGATAAGGTCCAACACTTCTGCAAGCACCCACCATACTGGGGAAATTTTATCTGACTGAGTATACTGGGGCAAAACTATCAAGGAATGATCGAAGAAGGTGTGTTTGAGGAATCAAACAGGAACCAAGATCTGAATCATCAAAAGGCTGTGGGGAATCAATTAAATGAAAATCAAGGGACCAACACTGGGGCAAATTTTATGTGAGTTTCATAATTTTCTTTGCTTATCTTTGTTTTTTTAATCTTCAAGATCCCTTTTCATTGTTATTGTCTCTTAACAACCTAAATTCTCATATTAAGGCAAGAGATTTTCTTCCACACTCCCCTATTGTGTTCACTCTCATGTCTCAATAAAAGTAAATATAAGTTTAATAGTATGATTTGATAACTCTAATGGTAGCACCAATGAATGGTTTAAACCAAGAGGGCTCGATAATTCAGATTCAGTGGAAGAGGTAGCGTACACTGGATGACAAAAGAATGATGCAGATAAGCTTACATAACATCCGGAGTTTGTCAGATTATTGGTTGACCAATGCCTCGTCCCAGAGTGGCCGGTGAACAAAGGGTTTGGTTGGTCGAAGTTTTTCCAGGGAGCAATTAGTTCCTTTAGCCTCAAAAGGAAGGTATTCTCATTTGTTTCAGATCACTGATTATTTATTTTCGAGCTCTGAGGCTCACCGCACCTTTATTTTCGAGCTCTAAGGCTCATGACATGTTTACTTTTCTGTTGGACGAGTAGGTTCCGTCCATTGCATTTACTTTTCTGTCCATTGCATTTACTTTTTCGCTGGACGAAGAGGTTCCATCCATTGCATTTAATTTTCTGTTGGACGAAGAGGTTCCATCCATTGCATGCTTACTTTTCTGTTGGACGAGGAGGTTCCGTCCATCACATGTCTATTTTCTGTTGGACGAGGACGATGAGGAGGTTCCGTCCATTGCATTTAATTTTATATTGGACGAAGAGGTTCCGTCCACTACAAGTTTATTTTTGAGCTCTGAGGCTCACTGCATTTCTTTATTCTTGAGCTCTGAGGCTCACTGTAATTTTATTTTTTTGAGCTCTAAGGCTCGCTGCAAGTTTATTTTCGAGCTCTGAGGCTCATTGCAAGTTATTTTCGAGCTCTGAGGCTCACTGTACTTTTTATTCTCGATCTCTGAGGCTCATTGCAATTTTATTTCCGAGCTCTGAGGCTCGCTGCATATTTACCTTCCCGTTGGACGAGGAGGTTCCGTCCATTGCATCTTTACTTCCGAGCTGAGACTCACAGCAATTCTGTTTTCAAACTATAAGGTTTTCTTCTGAGCTCCTCCTTTTTTTCGGACAAAATATGTGTTCATTCTTCTTTACTTGTTCATTACTACAATACATGAAAAGTCACGACTAATCATGTCTTCTAGCATACAACAAGTAAAGAGGGGCAGCTTTGAACACCCATTTTGGTCTGTCTTCATTTTATTCTAACTTTTATGATATCATGTATTCAGGAGACTAATAATATGAATAAAGGAGGGGGTGATCCCTCCCAGTCCATCACATTTGTTGTTGGACGGAGAGGTCCCGTCCATCACATAATTAATTTGCTGTTGGACGCGGTTCAGGCCAGTCCATTGCACTTGCTGTGGATGGGAGGGTCTCGTCCATTGCATTGGACTTGCTGTTGGACGCGGTCCAGGCCAGCCCCTTTAATTTGCTGTTGGACGCGGTTCAGGCCAGTCCATTGCTTTACACTTGCTAATGGATGGGGTGGTCCCGTCCAGTGCTTTCCACTTGCTGTTGGACGGGGTAGTCCCGTCCATTGCTTTACACTTGCTGATGGACGGGTGGTCCCATCCAATGCTTTGCACTTGCTGATGGACGGGGTGGTCTCGTCCAATGCCTTCCACTTGCTGTTGGATGGGGGAGTCTCGTCCAGTGCTTTGCACTTGCTGTTGGACGAGGTAGTCCCGTCCATTGCTTTACATTTGCTGATGGACGGGGTGGTCCCGTCCAATGCTTTGCACTTGCTGATGGACAGGGTGGTCCCGTCTAATGCCTTCCACTTGCTGATGGACGGGGTAGTCTCGTCCATTGCCTTACACTTGTTGATGGACGGGGTGGTCCCGTCCAGTGCTTTGCACTTGCTGATGGACGGAGTAGTCCCGTCCAATGCTTTCCACTTTCTGTTGGACGGGGTGGTCCCGTCCAGTGCTTTGCACTTGCTGATGGAAGGGGTGCTCCCGTCCACTGTTTTCCACTTGCTGATGGACGGGGTAGTCCCGTCCATTGCATTGGACTTGCTGTTGGACGCGGTCCAGGCCAGCCCGTTTAATTTGTTGTTGGACGCGGTTCAGGCCAGTCCATTGCTTTACACTTGCTGATGGACGGGGTGGTCTCGTCCAGTGCTTTGTACTTGCTGTTGGACGGGGTGGTTCCGTCCATTGCTTTACACTTGCTGATGGACGGGGTGGTCCCATCCAATACTTTGCACTTGCTGATGGACGGGGTGGTCTCGTCCAATGCCTTCCACTTGCTGTTGGACGGGTTGGTCCCGTCCAGTGCTTTGCACTTGCTGATGGATGGGGTGGTCCCGTCCACTGCTTTCCACTTGCTGATGGACGGGGTGTTCCCGTCCATTACTTTACACTTGCTGTTGGACGAGGTAGTCCCGTCCATTGCTTTACACTTGCTGATGGACGGGGTGGTCCCGTCCATTGCTTACCACTTGCTGATGGACAGGGTAGTCCCGTCCATTGCTTTGCACCTACTGTTGGTCCCGTCCTGTCCTGTCCTTTTTTATTTCTGTTGGACGAGTGGGTTCCGTCCACTTCAATTATTTGAATTTCTGTTGGACGAGGAGGTTCCGTCCACTGCAATTATCTTTTCTTGTTGGACGAGGAGGTCCGTCCAGTGTATATCCATTTTTGCATATCTAATTTTCTGTTGGGACGAAGAGATTCCGTCCACTGCAACTTTATTTTCAGGCTGAAGCCTAAAGAATAAAGAAAGAAGAAGGAGAAGTTAAGGAAGAAAAGACGAAGAAAACAAGGAGAAAAGACGATCAACAAAAAGGGAATGAAGCTGAGTTACGCCTCCTACCCGCTTTACATACCAGGCAAGACCTCTTTTCCTCCTCTACCCATTGGTCCTCCTTCTTCCTTACCTCCTCCCTTGTTTTAACCTGGTAACCCTACTCCTAACCCTAAAAAGCCATCATGCACATCAGACAAAAACCCCCATCTCCTTTCTCTTTTCAAGCGTGCAACCCTCATATAAAATCACCACCTTTCTGCAACTCATGCCACCCCGTCTGGGTACACGCTATTTCTCGTCAAAACCCCCAATCTCCTTTCTCTTTTCAAGCGTGCAACCCTCACATCAAATCATCACCTTTCTGCTACTCATACCACCCCATCTGGACACACACTATCTCTGCTCAAAACCCCCTTTTTGCACCTCCTCTACCCATTGGTCTTTTCTTTTTTCTTCCATCTCCTCCCTCGCCTTAACCTGGCAGCCTCACTCCTAACCCTAAAAAGCCTTCATACCCATCAGGAAAAAACCCCCATCTCCTTCCCTTTTCAAGCGTGCAACCCTCACATCAAATCCCCTCCTTTCCGTTGCTCAGAATGGCCCAAGCCTTGGGTATTCGTGCAAGCCGACCTTGAAGTCAACGGAGAAGAAGCAAGAAGCCCTCTCCTCCGTCTATAAAAGGAGAGGAAAAAGAGAAGAAATAGGGGGGGTTTGGAGAAAAGGACTTATGATCTGATATTTTCTTAGTGAGAAAAGAGAAAGGAAGGAGAACACCATTCTTGAGGGGAAACGAAAGATCAGAGAGGAGATAGAGAGGAAAAATACAAAGAAAAGAGAAAAGAAAGAGAGATATTGGCTCTGAGGAAGAGAGGTCAGAAATATGGGCTTCCTTTTCTCTTCCCTATTATTAGAAGTGGTTAAGAAGGAAGAGCTGAAGGAGCCAGGGAGATTGAATGTAAAGACTTCGAGCTTAAAATCTTACCACTGGGAGTAAACAAAGTGATTCTTATTCTGCTCCCATTTGGTAATCTTTGTTCTTTTTCGTTGATATTATTAATAAACTTCTCTTGACACTCTTATTTCTCTGTGCTTCTGTTCTCTGAATAAGTTGGTAAAAAGTTTCATTTCTACGTTCCTGTTCCATTTTCAAGATACAAAAAAAACTATTCATTTTATATAAAAAATAGAGGATGGTCACTTGATTAAAACAACCTTACTTTTTCTTGGGTTTCCCTATGACAAGTGTCATGTTCAACCCTTCAGATTTAGAGGTTGCCCTGTGGACTTACGTGCCATGTTTAACCTCCTTTTAGTTTTAATAAAGAGATTCGCAACGGGTAAAACAAATATTTCAAAGTTACTAATAATTTACACAACTAATTTTGGGTAACCATTTTATGGATGTTCTAGGGTGTCGTGGGGTTAAGTCTCCATGCGTTCCCTACACATAATCAACTCCCGGACCCAAAGCTTTTCTTAAAAAGGTTTTCCAACTTCCTTGAAACAAAATAAAGTTGGTGGCGACTCCATGTTTTCTCTCTAAGGGCAAATACCAGTCCTTTTTTTAGGTCGCTACACTCATGTGCCATGT
Source organism: Sophora flavescens (assembly GCA_030762895.1). NCBI lineage: Eukaryota > Viridiplantae > Streptophyta > Magnoliopsida > Fabales > Fabaceae > Sophora > Sophora flavescens. Next base: position 52,318,923 of record CM061063.1, read on the forward strand.
TCAACCACATTTAGTTTTTATAAACAATAAATTTAAAAATATAAAATTAATAAAAATTTAAAATATTAAAAATTTAAAATATTTCTTTCTCGTAAATAATTTTTGGGGTAAAAATAAATATTTAAAAGGTTATTAAAATGTTTTTTTCACAATTAACTTGAGGTACCGTTTTTTTTTAAACAGGTGATGTGGGGTGCTAACACCTTCTCTACTCGTAACCGACTCCCGGACTCATCTCTCTTTTTTTTGTAGACCAGTTTACCTTTAAATAATTGGGTTTTCTAAGATTTTCCCAACAAAAATTTTAGTGGCGACTCCTCTGTCTTTTTATTCCTTCTATTCGCGGCTCCTGGACGGGACGGTCGCGACAGCTGGTGACTCCACTGGGGACTTTGAGAGTCAGGCCTATCATAGTTGGTTGTGCAAAAATTTTTTTAAAACAACTTTGAAAATGTTTGTTTTACCCTTTTTGTTTTATTTCTTTTTAATGCTTTCATAACTGCTTTTGTATATTCTTGCAACTTTAGGATAGATAACTTTTGTATTGGTGTTGTATGTTCCTTTTTTGCAGGTTTGGGGTAATTTTGGTTTAGTAAGTTTTGTGAAGGTTTGTATGCTCCCGTCACACACATCACTATCACATGTTGCACACACTTTTGGGCTCTATACCCGAGTCTTGGAATGCCATAAGATTAGAAGGGGTTTTAGTGATGTTATTGTGATGCTTTTGCATCCCTGACAGTCACTGATTCTCCCGCTCGAATTGCTACCGGTACATGGACTACCATATTGTGACTTATTTGTCCCTGTGGTGAGGTTCATGGATTCGGATCCTTATCTTTTAGATGAGGGTAATCCGGGGACCATATGTTTAGGGGTCTAGATCTGTCCCGAAAGTCATGCACATAAAATGCCATTAGCAGCCTACCAAAATAGGGTCTTGACTGCAGAAGTACCAACTTTAGGATATGACCTATGTAGGACAAAAGGGAGAGCATTCCATCTTTTTCTGCAACATGAATAATCACATTTATATCTCATGCATCATAACGATTTTCTGCACGCATCCCACATGCACCTTAAGATGCCACTCATTCGTGCATCCTGTTACACTCATTATTATATTGTATGCTCGTGCATGTATTATTTTAGGTCATGCATCATCAATATGTCATGCATTCATGCATCTTGGTACACTCTCATGCAGAAGTAATTTTGCTCTCCAAATGTTATTAATAAAATAAAATTTCCGTTGCACAGATAATTTGGTGAGAGATAACACCTTTGATAACAAGAGATGGAAAAAGTCAGACATATTAGCAATGCTCCCGCCACCAAGAGCTCCAAGGTGATCTTGAACTCATTAGAGAATCTGAAAGAGTTGAGCCGATCTCTACCTCAAGAACATCGAAAAAGCTTCGTCAAGAAGTATGGAGGGATCTTGGACCTAATTTTCATACCGGTTCAAGCTACTGCTTTGAGTGCTCTAAGTCGGTATTGGAGCCCACATCTCAGATGCTTCGAGTTGCCAAACATGGACATTACACCCACCATTGAAGAATATACTGGCCTGTTAAGGTTGCCAATGCAGAAAAATCCTGTCGTGTACTTTCACCTAGGGCAATATTTGACCACTACAAGCATAGCGGGGTTACTAGGGCTTCCTGAAATTGAAGTGAACTTGACTGGGCACTCAAACTCACGAGGGTTGACTCGAAAATTTCTTGAAAATCATTTGAGGAAACTAATGGATCGACAAGACTGGGAAACCTTTGAGAGGGTATTAGCACTAGAAATATATGGGTTGGTTCTATTTCCATCGGCGCTAGACATGATAGATCAAGCAGCAATGGATGTGTTCTTCGCAGTTGAAAGAAAGAAAAACCTCGTGCCAGCAGTATTGGCTGAAACGCTTTTGACTCTAGAATTTTGCCAGCGGCATCCAAAGGGGAAGCTCAGATGTTGTGCGCAGTTGCTCTATGTATGGGTTATGACTCACATGTACGCAAAAGGCTATATCAACCACCATTCAGATCCACTAAGAGGCTTCCATAACATCCCCACAAGATAGCTTAATGAAGAGGAATGGAAGAGCGAGTTTGAAAAAGTGGAAAGAGACTCTTTTAAGTGGGTATGCCCATGGTACGAAAGTGAACAGGGGAAAGATATCATTTATAGTTGTGGTGACTATCCAAATGTTCCTTTGATGGGCCCGAGAGGGTGCATATCCTACACACCCGCCATAGCCTTACAACAACTTTGTTGGACGCAAGCCGTGCCACGAGAAGAACAACTCGGTGGATGCTGTTTCCGATATGAGGATGGTGAGAATACCAAGTTGTTGGAAAAAGAAGTTAGAAATGTGTGGAAAAATGTGAGGATGGCGGGGAAATCACAGTTTGGCCGACCAATCCTAATCATTGTCTCAGAGTATGAAGCATGGAGAAAATCAAAGAAAGGTCCTGTCAACATTCCTGCAGAAAGCACGAAAGCTGAAGACTACTCCCCTTCGGTAACTCAAATGGAAGAACAACTGAAAGTCCTGGAAGCACAAATGAAGGAAATGGAACAACAAAATCAAGATGTCGAGTTGAAAATAGCCATTGGTCAGAAGCATTGTGAGAAGTTAACAAAGGAAAATGTACATTTAAAAGATTTGTGTGCAGATATCTCCGTAACCTCAAAAGTCCAGAAGAATACAGACAAGGTCCCGCCAAGTGTCATGACTAGGATCCAGAATCTTGAAAGTAAAGTACTGTCCTTGACAACAGAGAGGCATCAACTAAGAAAATAAAAGTGTCAGCTAGAAGAAGAAGTCATTCAGCAAGGAGATGTGAGAAAGTCATTGGAAGTGGAAGTCAATCGACAAAGGGGAGTCAATGGCAAATTACAAAAGCAAATTTGTTCACAAGACAGTATGACTGATGAATTGGTACAAAAGGTCCAAGAGCTGAATATTCTATTAGTCGAAATCAACAAGCAGTGCGATTTAGGATGGACCTCAGCAAAACACTATCATGATCAAATGGTTCAAGTAATGAATGCCGTGAAATTGTGGAGAGAAGAGGCCCTAGAGCGAGGGATAGATATTGACATATGAAAAAAAAAAGATATATGAGCATGAATTTGGAGCTAAGCCATTGTATTCCGAATTTTGTCCAACACTTTGAAAAGGCAGAAAAACAAATTCGTGCCGACCCTATGCTTCGTCTCCCAGCTGAGTTGGATGATTTCATGCAAATGTGTGGAGGGTTTGCCCGAGGGCTAAAAAGAAAGAGACCTAAGCTATTGACTTTAGGATGAAATATAGTAACAATGTCGAGAATTATGATGTAATCCCAATCTAAGTATTATTTTGAGGAGATTTTAGTGAAATATGGCCTTGCCTCCATAATTCTATGTTTTTCTTCGAGGAGTTTTTAATGAAATCAGTTCTTGCCTCTATGATTCCTTCGCACTCCAACTCTTGCACTTGACTTGCGACGACACCTATCATGGAGCATGGTCTTCCTTTAGTATGTTGTCAACTACATCTTTCCCTTATAGGATTCTTCCTTCTGTGCAAAGGGTAGGACGAGATGTCTCAATTCAGAATTGCTAGCGTGTTTGAGACAACATCTATTGTGGAGAGTTGTTTCTCCCCTAGATTTGTTGTCAACTCCATTTCATCTTATGAGCACAATGCTCTCTGTGTGGGATGGAGGGACCATCTTTTGTCTGTTATAAGGTGTTAACTCAAAAAAAAAAAACTCCAAAGGCGATTTTCATAAAAGCTTTTTACATTTTTCCAACATTTTGTTCTCACTTTTGTTTCGATTAAAACAGTGTGTGGCTTTTCTGAACAATTGCTCAAAGACACCCTTATCGCACTCGGTCACAGGCAAGAGCCATGGCAGATGAACTAGAAGAAGTCCAAGAGATCAGGGATGAAGTCAGTCAAATCAAGGATCATATGACTAAGATGATGGAGATCCTACAAGCAATGCAGAAGGAAAAAAACACAGAGGAGAACCCTCCAGCCTCGAACAAAGGACATTCAGTCACACCTCTCATTCCACCCGGTTTTCCTCAGATTCCTATTCAAGGCTTCAACCAACCAAGGGCCATGATGCCTCTCACTATTTATCCAAGCAACCAAACTCACCTTTCATTTGACCCGAACAATCCCCCATACGGTTTGCCTCGTGGATTTGTGCCACCAACGACCGCCAGCCCACAAGATGGCATTCAAAACTCCGAACATATCACTCAGACACAAACCCCCACTGATGCTGTCGAAATGCCACAAACACAAACTGTCAACCCTACAGATGGTAACACCCCGATAGTGATACTTTCTGCCAATCCAAAAAATCCACAATACACCCTACATTATAGACCCCAGGGGACTCAAATGATGCCAAACTTCGGATCCTCCTACATGCCATACCCCTTTCCCCATAATATGTATTGTGAAACTCCAATGAATCAGTCGGGAGGGAATTCCCAATCTAAAGATAAGTTGGAAGTGTTAGAGGAGAGACTGCGGGCCATTGAAGGGGCAAATAGTTACGGTCTTCGGGATGCCTCGAAACTTTGCCAAATGTTGTAATTCCACCAAAATTTAAGGTACCCGATTTCGACAAATATCGGGGAACCACTTGTCCCAAAAACCACTTGACCATGTATGTAAGGAAGATGACATCATACGCTCAAGATGATAAGATCTTGATTCATTTCTTCCAAGATAGTTTAACCGGGGCAGCTTCAAATTGGTACACGCATCTCGAACGGGCCCACGTCCGATCCTTCAAAGATCTAGCAGATGCATTACTAAAGCAATACAAGTACAATATTGACATGGCTCCCGATAGGATGCAACTCCAAAATATGGCATAGAGAGACACAGACTTTCAAGGAGTATGCACAACGATGGAGGGAACTGGCTGCTCAGGTGGAGCCTCCGTTGGCTGTTGAGTCACCAGCAAGTGTACCGGGTCGTCGCATGTAATAAAATAACACGGTAAGAATTTACCGACGTCGAACACAAGGATTGGGCTACTAATTCAACTAATTCGCGAGAAGTTAGATACGTTGGTCAAGTGAGGCGAGTGGTTGAGGGAGAGAGAATATAAGGTTGTAATCTAAATTAACAAATCTAATAAAACTAAGCTATTAAAATCTAAAATTAAAATGTCCAAGGTCACAAATCCACCTACCCAATATGCATACCCAAGTGATAATGAATTCCTCCCTAAGTTCAATTACAATGTCAACCGGGACCCCCAAATTCTCCTATATCCACTGTCGTGCTCAATAGGACGTATTCGAAGATTGGATTAATTATTTACTAGGTCTCATAATCCTAATCATCAAACTCTTTAATTCTTGTTCCCTATAAGGTTGCACCGATCTCCTACTCACTCTTGTGCAATATTCGATCGATGATCCCAATTCAAGTTCTAAACGCGAATCGCTGACTAAGCCTCATCAACGTTAACAAGTCAATCACGCATGCATATGATCAACACAATCAAATCAGAATTGGAAAACATTAATTGAGAAAAAGGGAGAAAGACATACATCACATCGAATCTACACTGCCATGGGTGGCTTTATTGTTCCCTCGGACGAGGGGATTAGTTCCTCATGCTCATAGACAAACAATCGGACATAACCTCCAAAGCAAAATAAGAAAAAGAAAAAGGGAGACGCAGCTCCAAAGAGAAAAGAAATCGGCCTAAACGCTACTCTAACAGTGGGAAAACTACTAGGATTCGGATCTCCCCAAAAAGCTCATCTGAAACAGCCTATAAATAGGGATTCTGGTTCTCGCCCGCTCGCGGGGCGAGCAAGCTTTCGCGAGGCGAACATTAGTTTTGGCGCGCTTTCAATTTGGATTCTCGCGAGGCGAGAGTATGTTCGCGGGGCGAGTCTTCAAACCTTAATCTGTCACAGCCGTGACCTTCATCACGGCTAGGCCGTGATGGTCTCTGTCTTCCAGGGTCTTCAGACTCTCGCGGGGCGAGAAGCCTCTCGCGTGGCGATCCAGAAGTGATGACTGTTGCTGTTTTGCTGATCTTTAGGCTCGCGAGGCGAGCATCTACTCGCGGGGCGAGTATCTCCAGAATGGAAATTTCCACTGTTTTCTTGACTCGAAGTGCTTCCTTGACTCTTGGAGCTTCACTTCTAACCTGAAACAACAAAAAGAAACAAAAAGCGTAATTCTACTCATAATAGACTAAAAACTACAAAAATTGCCTAGAACGAGTCAAAGTCTACTTAGGAACAAAACAAGGCCAAATTTGGGCGAAAACGAGATTGAACTCGAATAATTTGCACAAAAACCACAGTCCATCTAGTTATAAAATTAGATAAGCCAGAGGCTTATCAAAACACCCCAAACTTAAACCTTGCTTGTCCCCAAGCAAGCTAAAACTCAAAAAGGACTCAAGACTTGGCAAGCTTAAAGGATTCAATCAATTTCGCACAAATTTCATGCAATCTTACAAAACAGTTTTTCTTTAATGATTTCCCCCCTTACATCAATGTAATCCCCACATTCATTTACTTTAAACAATTCAGAACTTCATCATTCATGCAATCATTAATCTAAGTTGAGGATCCAAGTTACACACAAAAGGAAGATCACCAATTTCAAACAATTGCCTTCCTCACAAGGGTATGTAAAATTTCACTCATTCGCTCAAATTTGTCTAGGCTATCAACGTTTCACTCAATTTCACATATCAAGAGCACTTCCCATGAATTTGATTTTCATCTCAAAAATAGTTCCCACGAAAACATGTATGCAACATCAGAAGGTCTTTTAAAGGTTGTAATGGGGCCTGGCTAAGGGTAGGATATTCAAGGATACTAGGCTTAAGTCCCTAGGAACTAAGAGAGCATGAGCATTTGACACATATTCCACTCAAATTCCTTTTTCCATTTTTCTTTTTGCCTAGGGTGACTACGGCCTTTTCCTTGCTAATCTTTTGTTCTGCCCCTTTTCCTTTTGGCAGTTATTTGTTTTCTTTTCTTTTTTTTTTTTTTTTGCCTTGGGTTTCAACCTTTATTTTTCTCTTTTTCTCAAACCAGAATTACATATCAAACCTTGTAGCCACCCCAAACTTAGTTTCTTACAACTCTTCTCTCACTAAGCTTCCATACTCTCCTAATCCTAAGATTTGGTTAACATGGTTTTTTCCAGATTTTGGGCTTATAATATAGGGTCATAAAGAAACAATAGGCTAATTAGGCTCAATGTGGCTAACTAGGGAACATGCATTAGGGATGGTTCTTTTTAGGCCAAGTAGTTATTCAAAGAAAATTGCCTAAATCATTTGATGCAACACATAAACATGCAAACCATGAAGAGATTCAAGTAAATCCGGGAAAGTGCAACTTAAAAGTGATTCACACAATCAAAAACGAAGTTGGAGGCTCAAATCCTCACCTGGACATTTTTGCAAATTGTTTGACCGAGATACGATTCCTAGTGTGTGCACCCCCTCACCCCAAACTTATCATAAATCAAGTAATCACAATAAAATTCTCAAAGTTCAGTTTTCAATTTTTCACATGGGGATCAACTTTTCTATTTTCAGAACCTAGGGGGAAATCATCAATGGACAAAATAATTCATGCAATCAATCTATGCTCAATTTAATTAAAATCAAACAATCTTGCCGACACATATTCATACACCTACTCTTGATCTTCTCAAATTATTTAAGAGTGACAAACAAAAACAAAACACAAACAAAAACAAAAGTGAGGAGAGGAGAGGGTGCTCCCTGATCAAGTTTCCATGGTTGCCTCCTCATCCAATTGGTCTCACAGGCTCCCTTCTGTTGCATAGCATCCTGGAAGAACTCCTGCAAATTAAAACCTTAAGTGCAGATTCGCGAGGCGAGAGACCAGTCGCGAGGCGAATCTGGAATTCCAACAGATGATGATGCCCAGAATCGCGAGGCGAAAGTAGACCTCGCGCCGCGAGACAGAAGCGTGAGCAAGCCTCTGAGATTCAAGGCTTCTGTCTCGTGTGGCCACTGTGGATTCGCGTGGCGAACCAAGCTTCTTTTTTTTTAATATATAAATGAAAATTACAGAGACTAAAAATAAAGGATACCTAGCTTGGGTTGCCTCCTAAGAAGCGCTTCTTTAACGTCACTAGCTTGACTTATTAAGAAGCATCCACCTGGATCCCATAGCCTGTGGCACAAGGGCCAAGAGACGCTCATCATGTGAGATCCTCCACACGGATCCCATGGTTTGTGAAGTGGCAATTGCAGAAGCAATACGACTCTATCCATAATTCCACCTGGCCCGTGTGTGAAAACTCCATTGACCTCTGCAATTATGAACTCACCTTCCTCTCGGGTCAAATGGTGTTTTCTCGAGGAAGTGTGCCAGACAAGTGGGAGGGGATAACTTACCAGTGTCCACACATGCATGCAAGCCAACATATTTATTTAATGCAACAAAATCAGATTGCTCAACAAGCATGGTGGAGTCCACTACCACTTTATCTTCACTTTGATCCATCCCCATAACCATATTCTGTTCAAACAATTCTTCATGTGGGTATGGTACTAAGCGCTTGCAAATCTCCCCCACTTGTTCTGGGGCCTTGTCACTTGCCAATTCCTCTTCCTCAGGTTGCTCTTCCTCAACATGTGGTTGTTATGGGGCCTTGTCACTTGCCAATTCCTCTTCCTCAAGTTGCTCTTTCTCAACATGTGGTTGTTCCGGGGCCTTGTCTTCCTCAACTCCCTGAGAACTAGTTGCATCCCAGTTAGATCCCAACACCCTACCACTTCTAGTTGTTATGGCTTCGCATTGGTTCTTAGGGTTGTTCTCTGTATCACCTGGGAAAATGCCTGGGAGACGCTCATCTAGTTGCTTTGCGAGCTGACCCAACTTCTCTATTGCCGCATTCGCCTTATCAATTTCCGCATTTGTCCTCTCAAGAGCCAACTCCCAAGGTTGTCTTCCGCCATCTTGTTGAGGTTGTTGTTGCCAATTCTGTTGAGGTTGTGGTTGCCAAGCTAGACCATCGGCAGCATTGCTCCAAGCGAAACCCGGATGGTCTCCCCTCATATAACCCCAATACTGATTCTGACTCTGATAGTTGTCCTGGGGCACGCTGTCATAGAAATTATGGCATGAGTCCACATATTCTTGAGAGAAGTAGAACGGACAGCTCCAAGTGTCATGGTCTCCATTACAATATTCGCAACCCGGAAGCATTCCCTCGTGTACCTCGCATACAAAACAAGGCAAGACCAAGTGGAATCAAAGAAGTAGAGAGAGATAAAAATAAAAATAAAAATAAAAATAAAAGTAACTTAACCAAATAATCAAACTTCCCTAAAGATTAGGAAATTTGGTTGTGCCAATCCCCGGCAACGGCGCCAAAAACTTGTTGAGTCACCCGCAAGTGTACCGGGTCGTCGCAAGTAATAAAATAACACGATAAGAATTTACCGAGGTCGAACACAAGGATTGGGCTACCAATTCAACTAATTCGCGAGAAGGTAGATACGTTGGTCAAGCGAGGCGAGTGGTTGAGGGAGAGAGAATATAAGGTTGTAATCTAAATTAACAAATCTAATAAAACTAAGCTATTAAAATATGAAATTAAAATGTCCAAGGTCACAAATCCACCTACCCAATATGCATACCCAAGTGATAATGAATTCCTCCCTAAGTTCAATTACAATGTCAACCGGGACCCCCAAATTCTCCTATATCCACTGTCGTGCTCAATAGGACGTATTCGAAGATTGGATTAATTACTTACTAGGTCTCATAATCCTAATCATCAAACTCTGTTAATTCTTGTTCCCTATAAGGTTGCACCGATCTCCTACTCACTCTCGTGAAATATTCGATCGATGATCCCAATTCAAGTTCTAAACGCGAATCGCTGACTAAGCCTCATCAACGTTAACAAGTCAATCACGCATGCATATGATCAACACAATCAAATCAGAATTGGAAAACATTAATTGAGAAAAAGGGAGAAAGAAACATACATCACATCGAATCTACACTGCCATGGGTGGCTTTATTGTTCCCTCGGACGAGGGGATTAGTTCCTCATGCTCATAGACAAACAATCGGACATAACCTCCAAAGCAAAATAAGAAAAAGAAAAAGGGAGACGCAGCTCCAAAGAGAAAAGAAATCAGCCTAAATGCTACTCTAACAGTGGGAAAACTACTATGATTCGGATCTCCCCAAAAAGCTCATCTGAAACAGCCTATAAATAGGGATTCTGGTTCTCGCCCGCTGGCGGGGCGAGCAAGCTTTCACGAGGCGAACATTAGTTTTGGCGCGCTTTCAATTTGGATTCTTGCGAGGCGAGAGTATGTTCGCGGGGCGAGTCTTCAAACCTTAATCTGTCACAGCCGTGACCTTCATCACGGCTAGGCCGTGATGGTCTCTGTCTTCCAGGGTCTTCAGACTCTCGCGGGGCGAGAAGCCTATCGCGTGGCGATCCAAAAGTGATGACTGTTGTTGTTTTGCTGATCTTCAGGCTCGCGAGGAGAGCATTTACTCGTGGGGCGAGTATCTCCAGAATGGAAATTTCCACTGTTTTCTTGACTCAAAGTGCTTCCTTGACTCTTGGAGCTTCACTTCTAACCTGAAACAACAAAAAGAAACAAAAAGCGTAATTCTACTCATAATAGACTAAAAACTACAAAAATTGCCTAGAACGAGTCAAAGTCTACTTAGGAACAAAACAAGGCCAAATTTGGGCGAAAACGAGATTGAACTCGAATAATTTGCACAAAAACCACAGTCCATCTAGTTATAAAACTAGATAAGCCAGAGGCTTATCATTGGCCGAGAAAGAAATTGTGGCAATGTTCATCGATACCCTCCATTTGCCTTTCTATGATAGAATGATCAGAAGCGTGTCATCGAACTTTTCTGACATGGTCATTATCGGTGAAAGAATCGAAAGTGGATAGAGGAATGACAAGATCACTGAGACTTCAGTAATGAACAACCCAAAGAGAGCCCCGTTTGTGAAAAAGAAAGAAGGAGAAGCACGCGCAGTAACCTTTGAACAAAAGAAACCGAACCAATTTAAACCAAACCAAACACCCGCCTTCCAAGCCCAATACGCCGTGCCAATTTTGATGCGCTGTCGCGCATGCTTCAAAAAGTGAGCGGTTTGTAAAAATATGCAGTTAGGGAGCGACAACTCGAGTATCGTCTCACAAGGACTCTTGGGTTGTTGTTAACAGAAAAGTCAGATTTCGGGGGGGGGGGGGGGTTGAGATTTGAAATTAAATAAAGAAAACAAAGCAGAAAATAATGCAAAACTGAATAATTATCAAATAAGCTAAACGATCAACCTACTGCTTTCGGTTTCCCACTATCATTGATTCATATAATTCCAAGCCCTAAGCGGATTCTAAACCCTTTTCGATTGTAACATCAATTAACAAGCGAAACCGACGCTACGAGACATATGTTCCTAATTCCGAATTAAGCAAACGGATGAAGCCCTCGTGAATTAAGCAAACACGAATGAACACACGCGAATTAAGCAAACGCGATTAAGTATAGGAACACACAATCATCGAAACAAATCAATACATACTCTATACAATTCTGAAATAAGCAAACAGAACATATAGAACAAGTATTGAAAGAGAATAGCAATGAAATCAGGAATTACAAAACCTCAAGCGTCGGCGGAAGCCGATTACAGCAGATCAATCGAAGGAGACTAGTTCTCCATTAACAACTATGACAAAAACTAAAAGTATAATGTAGAATAGTGAAAACTGGATGATTTCTGCATCTGCTGCGCTTGTATTTATAAGGAGGCCGCGCGTCACGACCGTGATGGCCGTCACGGCCAGGCCGTGACCGCTTCTGTCAATGGCGCGCATTCAAATTCTGGGCTCTCGCGAGGCGAGAGGATTATTCGTGGGGCGATACTTCCAATTCTAGTTTGTCACGACCGTGATGTCTATCACGGCTAGGCCGTGATCAATTCTGACTTTGGATGCTGATCTGTCACGGCCGTGACCTTCATCACGACTAGGTCGTGATGGTCTCTGTCTTCTCATCACTTGCTGGTCTTCAGGCTTTCGCGAGGCGAACAGCCTCTCGCGGGGCGAATAATTACAGAATTGCTTCTCTTTATTAACCTGAAAACAAGGAATAGCAGTAAGTGCTTTATTTGACTCTAAATCAGCTAAATTACCCTAAAACTACTTTAGAGACTCAAAATGTTGCTTGAAGACAATCAAGTCTAATTTGGGCGAAAACGAGATTAAACTCGAATAAAACAATGGTCTTTACTAGTCAAAAACTAGTCGAGCCAGAGGCTGATCAAAATACCCCAAACTTAAACTTTGCTTGTCCCCAAGCAAGCTAAAACTCAAAAAGGACTCAAACTTGGCAAGTTCTAAGGATTCAATCAAACTCTCACAAATTTCATGCAATATTTCAACAAAACAAATTTTTCCTCAATGATTCCCCCCTTTGCAACAATAAAATCCCCACATTCATTTACTTTAAACAATTGAGAATTCCATCATTCATGCAATCAGTAATCTAAGCAAGGGATCCAAGTTACACACAAAAGGGAGATCACCAAATTCAAACAATCGCCTTCCTCACAAGGGCATTTAGTGTTTCACTCATTCGCTCAATTTGTCTAGGCTATCAACATTCCACTCAATTTCACATTTTAAGAGCACTTCCCATAAATTTGATCTTCATCTCAAGCAAGGTTCCCACGGGAACATGAATGCAACATCAAAAGGTCTTTTAAGGTTGTAATGGGGCCTGGCTAAGGGTAGGATATTCGAAGGTACTAGGCTTAAGTCCCTAGGGACTAAGAGAGCATGAGCATTTGACACGTTGAATTCCCACTCAAGTTCCTTTTTCCATTTTTATTTTTGCCTCGGGTGACTACAACCTTCTTCTTCTTTCAATACCCTTTTTGACATTTTGCACTCTTTTTTTTTTTGTTATCTTGATAATAATTTCTTTGCCCTTTGGCTCCAACCTTTATTTTTTTTCTTTTTCTCAATCCCAAGCAACACATCATATCCGTGTAGCCACCCCAAACTTAGTTTCTTGCAACCCTTCTCTTGCTAAGCTTTCATGCTCTCCTAATCCTAAGATCGGGTTAACATGGTCTTTCCAGATTTAGGCTCATAACATAAGGTCATCAAGAAACAACAGGCTAATTAGGCTCAACGGGGATAACTAGGGAACATGCATTAGGGACTGGTTCTTTTAGGCCAAGTAGCTAATTCAAAGAAAATTGCCTAAATCATTTGATGCAAGCACATAAACATGCAAACCATGAAGAGACTCAAGCAAATTCGGGAAAGTGCAACTTGAAAGTGATTCACACAATTAAAAAAATGTTGGAGGCTCAAATCCTCACCTGGACATTTTCGCAAATTGTTTGACCGAGATTCAATCCCTAGTGTGTGCATCCCTTTACCCCAAACTTATCATAAATCATGCAATCACAATGAAATATCTCAAAGTTCAATTTTCAATTTTTCAAATGGGGATCAATTTTCAAGTTTCAAGACCTAGGGGAAAATCATCAATAGTCAACAATTATCATGAAACCCATATATGCAAAATTCAATCAAATTCCAGCAAGCTCACCGACACAAGACTCACACACATACTCTTGATCTTCTCAAATTATTCAAGAGCTAAAAGAAAATAAAACAAAAACAAAGCAAGGGTAATTAAAAAGGAAAAGGTTTAGAGAAAACTCATGGAGGCGGTTCCACCGGGATCCCACTGTCTGTGATACAGCGGCCACGGAATGCCCAAAGTGCAATATGATCCTCCCGGATCCCATGGCTTGTAGCATAAGGCCCACATGATAGACAAGGGACGAAAGCTTATTCCATGGTCCCCTAACTTGTAGCCTTGATATGGAAGTGAACACTTGACAATTATGGTGACCTCGCCAAGTGCGGCGGGCTTCTTACTCTCTCTTGGGTCAAAGATGACCTCCTTGTCAACCTTGTCAACAAAGTCCTCACAATAAAAATGGGGTTCAACCTCTTGGACTGGCCATAGTGTCTTCATATCCAAGGGTGCAAAATCCAGAGGCTTGAACTTCATCACTGGTGGTTCCACAGGGGTAGGTGGCAAATAGGTAGAGAGGGTGTCTGGTGCTGCTTCATCTTCTGCACAATTTTTATTCACTGCATTATCCAATCCATCACCTGCTATACATGCAGAAATCTCAGCACACACCAGACAAGGGTTAGTGTTAGTACAGTCAGTACATATAGTACAATAAACTGAATCAGAAAAGGCTTGAATGTCCGGAAATTCAACACACAGTTCATCAACAATAGTGCTCTTGACATTATTATCAAAATCATGTTCAAAAGAAGTATTGTCAAGAACAACTATTTGTGAATCTGTATGTTCTTCAAGGAGACGTTGAGTTTGCAGTACAGCCGAGGTGGAGACAATGTGATCAATTTGAATGGCCAACTTCTGAAAACCAGCTTCTATCCTCTGTTGGCTTTGATCCATTTGAGCGGCCAAATTCTGGAAACCAGCTTCTATCATCCGTTGATTGTTCTCTGCCATCCGTTGATTGTTCTCTGCCATCTATTGCACTAAATAGGCAATCTCATCCCAGCTGCCTTGTCCTCCACCATGCTGGCTAGAATAATCATTCACTCCAAACATGCCAAAATCATTACTAAACTCATAACTCCCAACAGAGTTAGGATAATTGTTGTTGACTCCGGCAAGTGTACCGGGTCGTCGCAAGTAATAAAATAAACACGGTAAGTAATTACCGAGGTCGAACTCAGGGATTGGGCTACCAATTCGACTAATCCGCGGGAAATCCGATACATTGGTCAAGTTACAGAAGGTGGTTGAGAGAGAGAGAAGATTAATATCGAAATTCAATTAACAAGTCTATTAAACTAATTAACTAAAATCTGAAATTAAAATATCCAAGGTCTCAAATCCACCTACCCAATCATGTATAGTACCCTAGTGATGATGAATTCCTCCCTAAGTTCAATTATAATGTCAACCGGGACCCCCAAATTCTCCTATATCCACTGTCGTGCTCAATAGGACGTATTCGACGATTGGATTAATTACTTACTAGGTCTCATAATCCTAATCTCGAATTCTATTAAACCTTGTTCCCTATATGGTTGTACTAATCAAATAAATCCACGGTCGTGCTCATTATTCAATTAATGATTCCAATTCAAGTTCTAAAACACGTCTCGCCGTTCGGCCTCAAACACGTTAACTAGTTAATCACGTAACACATGATCAACGCAATCAAATTAGAATTGGAAAACATTCATAAGAGGAGGGGAGAAAAACATACATCACAAGAACACTACACCGCCATGGGTGGCTTCATTGATCCCTCGGACGAGGGGATTAGTTCCTCATTCCCGTGACGACGCACAAACAATTGGCAATAATCTCCATAATAATAAACTAAAAGAAGAAAAGAAAAGAGAAGGGAGACGCAGCTCCAGAAACAAGGATTCGCACTACTATTCTGATCTAAACAGTGGCTAACAACTTCATATCCAATTCTGATCTGAAACAGCCTTTAAATAAGGATTCTGTTTCTCGCCCACTCGCGGGGCGAGCTTACTCTCGCGACGCGAAATTTAGTATTGGCGTGCTTCAAATTTTGGATTTTCGCGAGGCTAGCTTGTATTCGCGGGGCGAGTCTTCAAACCTCAATCTGTCACAGCCGTGACCTTCATCACGGCTAGGCCGTGATGGTCTCTGTCTTCCAGGGTTCTCAAACTCTCGCGGGGCGAGATTCAATTCTAGGCTGTCACCTTCATCACGGCTAGGCCGTGATGGTCTCTGACTTCCAAGTCTTCATTCTCTCACGAGGCGAACTGTCTCTCGCGGGGCAAGTCTTCAAACCTCAATTTGTCACAGCCGTGACCTTAATCACGGCTATGCCGTGATAGTCTCTGTCTTGCTGGTCTTCAGACTCTCGCGGGGCGAGAAGATTTCGCGTGGCGATCCAGAAATGATGACTTTTGCTGCTTTGTTGACCTTCAGTCTCGCGAGGCGAGAATACACTCGCGGGGCGAGTGTCTCCAGAATTGCAATTTCCACTATTTCTTGGCTTTCCTTGACTCCCGGAGCTTCACTTATTGACCTGAAAACACAAAAAGCAACCAAAAGCATAATTCTATCCAAAATAACCTAAAAACTACACAAAATACGCAAAATGAGTCAAAGTCCAACTTAGGAACAAAACAAGGCAAATTTGGGCGAAATCGAGAGTGAACTCGCATAATTTGCACAAAAACCACGGTCCATCTAGTTATAAAACTAGATAAGCCGAAGGCTTATCAAAACACCCCAAACTTAAACCTTGCTTGTCCCCAAGCAAGCTTAAAACTCAAAAACAACTCAAGACTTGGCAAGCTGATAGCGTGCGACGACGCACGTGCGAATCCGGCAAGTGTACCGGATCGTCGCCAAGTAATAAAAGATATCGATCCCACAGAGACTGTGTTCTCGAATCACAATTAATTTCGAATCGATTAGATCTGGACTGTTTAAAAAGATTTTTATATTTTTGAAATGGTTTTTGAATTTGAATTTAAGAGATAGATGAGCAGAGATCAAACAAAACAGAAAACAATTGTTTATGATTTTTCAGATCTAAATGGGTTCCTAGGGATTTAGGTTACCACAAGATCGTTTACGTTATGAAGTTGATTACCCTTGTTAATTAGCGAAATTGCCTTGAAGGCGAGTTTATCCTCTGATAGCTTAAGCTCCCTCTCGGTTACAAAAGCCGTGCCCAATTGACCCGACCCTCTACTCGTGGTAGTCGATCCCAGATTGGACCCTTTGCGTCCGTGACAACTCGTTGCTCCTCGAGGACGGCTTCTAACTCTCGTGATTTCAGTCCCAAGTCTGACTTCTATAGGTCCGACACCCAAGTTCACCGCTAGGTTCCTCCTTGAAATGTCTCGGTCATGCAAATAACCCTAGTTCACCGCTAGGTTCCTCCTTGGATCATTCACATCTCACAAACCAGTGGCTGCCGGGCTTTACGAGTGAATCACCCTAGAGATCCTAAGTTCACCGTTAGGTTCCTCCTTAGAACGTCTATGTCACGTAAATAAACGGTTGCCGAAATTTATGAGTGATAAACACACTAGAAATCAGATCTAAAGCAAATCGTAATTAACAAAGAGTTTACATCAAATTTACATCATAAACAAACTTGGGAAGAGCCCTAATCCCTAGAAACTATGCTACTACTCCAGTCTTGCCATGGAGATGACAAGCTGGGTTGACAACATAATAAAATTCAGAAAAGAGGAAAGAGGAGAAGAGGAGAAGAGAAGAAGAAGAGAAGAGATCTAAGCCTAGAGTCCTAATGTGTTGTGTTCTCTCCAATGTGTCATTCCCCTGTATCTGATGCCTTGGTCCATATTTATAGAAATGGGGAAGTTAGAGTCCCAAACCAACTCAAAATCTGATCTATTTCGGTTTCTTCAGGTCCAAGTAATGCGCGTCACGGCCGTGATGGCCATCACGGCCAGGCCGTGATGGCCATCACGGCCAGGCCGTGACGGTCTCTGCCTCTGGCTGCTTTGCAAATTTCAATTTCTCGCGACGCGAGATATGTCTCGCGACGCGAGCCCTCTGCTTCATGGCCGTGAAGAATTTCACGGCTGGGCCGTGATGTGCTCTGACTTTTGGTGGTTTTGGGTCACGGCCGTGATGGCTATCACGGCCAGGCCGTGACAGACTCTGACTTCAGCCTTTCTTCTTTTTCAGTTTTGCTCGATCATGGCCGTGATGGGCATCACGGCTAGGCCGTGATGGGCTCTGTTTGGCTCATTTTCTTCAGTTTTAAAGCTCCTAACTTCATCCAAACTTCATCATGGTTGATCTTGAGCAATTTTCCCTTTATATCTGCAAAACAACACACGAAAACCGCCTTACCCGTTCCAAAGGAAAATTAACCTAAAATCTAATAAGAATATGCCTAAACTACATGAAAATGCATGCAAAATGATAGACAAAGATGAGGTGGAATCACACTCATCAAATCACCCCAAGCTTAAAACTTTGCTTGTCCTCAAGCAATTACTCAGGCCATAAGATATAAATCATTCAAAGCATGGATAGTGAACTAAGAACCCTAGAAGCTAATCCAAGTAATAGGCATTTTTAATAAGCATTCAAGAGATAATCAAGTTCAAGTCCAATTAGAAGCTTAGGTTCTTCAAGTTCATGTCCTCACTGATTTGGGCACTCATCTCACCTCACTCAAGTGTTTTAGGGTTTATGACCATTCACTCCATTTCCTCAAGTAAAGTATTTTACCATAGGCTTGACCATTAACCAAATCTCTACTTTATTTAAGAAAACACCTAAGAATCAAGAGGTCTTTTCCTTTGGTTGTAATGTGGCCATGGGATTTATTGTAAGGTGGGAAAATCAAAGAAAGGGAATTTTCAAGAAGGCTAGATAGATTATCAAACATTACAAAGTATGACACCTTCTAAAATACCTTTTGGGGGCTTTGATTTACTTTTTCCACCTTTCTTCCTTCTATTATATTTTTTTTTTTTTTTTTTTTTTTCATTTCTCACTTTCTTTGTCATCCCCTTCTCCATTTTTTTCTGTTTATTTCATTTTTACTTGTTTGGAGAAGGGGAGCTTTTTAGCTCAAGAGAAATATTTTCATCCCATTCTTTTTCCAACTACCATTTTGCCCTTTTTGTAATACTTTAAAAGGTGCCATACCAAACATTATTTATCAAATTAATTCATGGTACCAAGAAAAGTATTTTTTTCTTAAGGCTCAAAATTGGGCAACTAAGGGGTAGCATTTATCATTCAAAGCTCGGGAGGCCGGAAAAATACCTAGTGCCTCAATCATTTCCAAAAATGTTTTCAAAAATTTTTAAGTTTTGAAATGGTTTCAAGTCAAGTTCTAGAAAATACAGTCCATGAGGAATTAAATCACTCTATCACAAGAAATGGGGTAGATTTAGTGAATACCCCTTTTGGCTCAAAATCTTACATTTAGTAGTTCAAAAATCAGTGAGGTATACAAACTTAAGGAACCACATGCTAATTATCAACTATCAAATGACTATCTCAAGAAATTTTATTTTTAACCATATCACAAGAATAATGAAAAATTGGGTTCGAAAATTCACTATCTCAATTCATTTGGCTCCAAGTTCTCACAATCGGATGCATGTTCTAAGTGAGGGGCAATCTAGAGAATGTGATCATACCAATCTATGCCTATGAGAATGCAATATGAATGCAACAATGCAAATGCAAAAATAAATACCCCTACCCCAAGCTTGATTACTTACATTGTCTCCAATGTAAATAATCAAGTCGGAGAGAGGAGAAAAATGGAACAACTTACCGAGTCGGTAGCGGGTGTTGGCTTCACATTCCAGTCAAAATTAGGGTAGAAATTTTATCACGGCCGTGAGGCTCATCACGGCTAGGCCGTGATCGTTTCTGGTCCTCAGGAGTTGCCCTGTCACGGCCGTGATCTACATCACGGCTAGGCCGTGATGCTCTCTGGCTTTGGCATCCTACTCATCACGCCCGTGATGGTTGTCACGGCTAGGCCGTGATCCTTTCTGTGCTCTTGTTTAGTTCATCACGGCCGTGACCACTGTCACGGCCAGGGCGTGATGGCCTCTGACTTTATCTTTTTATGCTCTTCTTCTCTTTCTCATCCTGAAAACACTAAACAAACCTATTAATGATATTTTTGCCTCTTGATCTTCTCAAATTATTCAAGAGGTGAATGCAAAAACAAAAGGAAAAAGGGAAGAAAACTTGGGTTGCCTCCCAAGAAGCGCTTATTTATGGTCTTAAGCTTGACCAAACTTCCTTGATCCAACGGGGTCGGCTGGGCGTAGAAGTGCAGGAACACTTCTTTTCCATGGAGCTCCTTCAAATGGCCGTTTCTGCTCATACGGCCAATAATGCTTCCGCTTCGCTCTTTTCTCTCGGAGCTTCCTAACCTTCCTTCCTCCCGGCGGAAGTTTTGTTTCAGTATGGACAGCAACTCCAATTCCATCACTGCTGGGTGCATCATTAGCCATGCATACCTTTGGAGTTGCTTCCATGTTCAGTTCTTCTTTTACCACTGGAGACGTTGTATCAATTCTGCACACATGGCTCTCAAAAGGAAGGTTGTTATCAGAGTTAGTCAATTGAAAATCGATCCTACCTTCCTCTACAGTTAGAGAGAGCTTCCCATTCCTTACGTCTATTTCTGCTCCAGCAGTTGCCAAGAATGGCCTTCCTAAAATAATGGGGAATTCAGAATTCCCTTTCATATCCAATACCAGGAAGTCGGTAGGGATGAAGAATTTCCCTACCTTCACAGGGACATTCTCTAGTATGCCTAGAGGAGTCCTAGTTGAGCCGTCCGCAAATTGTAAGGAGAATTTGAACGGTCTCAACTCTATACTTTCCAACCTTTCCATGATAGTAAGGGGCATCAAGCTCGCACTAGCCCCTAAGTCACATAAGGCTTGGTCAATGTGCACTTGTTCAATTGAGCAAGCGATGGAGAAACTACCTGGGTCTTTCAGTTTAGTAGGCATTTTAGTCTCTACATCTACTTGCTTTTTCCTAACCAACCTTTGTGGGAAAGGTATCGGGGGTTGGTACGGTGGTGGAGGGACATATTTTGGTTCTGGCTCTTCTTTTTCGCTTGTGTCCTCCTCCGGTTCCATGTCCATTTCAGCTACCCCCACCCCAAGCTTATCATCCCTCAAGTGTATGACATTGCAATGCTCATTGGGATTTGCTTCGGGTTGCCCCGGGAATGCACCCTTAGGTCTCGAGTACGTCTTTGGCTTGTTGGGCAATCTGGTTTTCTAGCATCTTGTTATGAGTTGCTAAGTTGTCTACCTTAGATGCTAGATCCTTTATTGCCTCACTCACTGCCCTTCCTTGTTGTCTAAACTCCTCATTTTGTTTTGTCTGAGTTTCGACAAAACTTTCAAATAAAGTCTCGAGTTTAGATCTTTGTACCTGAGGGTACCCCGGTGCTACTCTCTTATTACCTTGACCCTCTTGGAACTCATGGTTGAGCGTGTTGCTGTAGTTGCCGTAAGAGAGGTAAGGGTTGTTTCTTCTTTGGTTGTAGGGATTTGGGGGAGCATAGTTGGGCAGCTTCGGGTTCGTATCATAGTAGTTGTTACAAGAGTTCACTTGTTCACCCGAAGCGCCGGATCCATGTGGGCATCCCATCATGTCATGTCCCTGCATTCCACAAATCTCACAAACAAGGTTAGTAGCACTTAATGCACTCACATTAGCTCTTTCCAGCCGATCAAAACGTTTATTAAGTGAGTCTATCTTTGACATAATAAGATCTGTGCTATTTACCTCAAACTTACCCCCCGAAATCTTGTTCGGGTTATTACCTCTTTCGGATCCCCATTGGTGGTAGTTGGTGGCGACATTCTCGATGATGTTGAATGCCTCAGTGAGAGGCCTATTCATGAATGCTCCACCGGCTGCAGAATCTAGTGACACCTTCGAAGAGTAGTCCAATCCGTTATAGAAGGTGTGCACTATTAACCACCTCTCGAGTCCGTGATGTGGGCACGACTCCAGCAGTCCCTTGTATCGATCCCAAGCTTCGATAATGACTCTCCGTCTTTCTTGAAGAAGCCGTTGATCTGTGTTCTTATGTATGCCGTCTTGGATGGAGGGAAGAATTTCTCCAAGAACGCCTGCTCCAATTGGTCCCAAGTAGTCAAGGTGTTAGTGGGGATTTGCTTTAGCCAGGCCTTCGCCTTTCCAAAGTGAGAGATGAGGGGAGCAGTCTCAAACGCACAACATCGACCGAGGCTCCATGAATCCGGAGTGCGTCGGTGAACTCTAAAAATGTCTCTATGTGATCGGTCGGGTCCTCCGAAGGCAATCCTCCGAATTGATGTTGCCTAATCATGTTGATTAGCATAGGTGGTATGGTATAGTTTTCCGCCTCAATCTCTGGCCTTGCAATCCCAGTTCGCAAGCCTCTCGCATTTGGGGCTGCGTAGTCCTTCAAAGGCTTTGTATCCGGTTGATTCGCCATGAGTGAAATGGGAATCGACCTTTCTTCCTCTCTTAGTAGTCTTCTACGTCTGTGGAAGGTCCTCTCGATCTCCGGATCAACCTCACTAAGGCTCCCAAGACTTAGAGATCTTTGCATATAACACAGAGAGATGGATACAATAGAAGGAAAATAATATTTTTTTTTTTTTTTTTTTTTTTAAATTTCAGAAATAAAAATCAAACAAAAAGAAAAGAAAATGTCCAGAAAAATCAATTCAAAATTTGAATTGAGATTTGAAAAGGCACAGTCCCCGGCAACGGCGCCAAAAACTTGATAGCGTGCGACGACGCACGTGCGAATCCGGCAAGTGTACCGGATCGTCGCCAAGTAATAAAAGATATCGATCCCACAGAGACTGTGTTCTCGAATCACAATTAATTTCGAATCGATTAGATCTGGACTGTTTAAAAAGATTTTTATATTTTTGAAATGGTTTTTGAATTTGAATTTAAGAGATAGATGAGCAGAGATCAAACAAAACAGAAAACAATTGTTTATGATTTTTCAGATCTAAATGGGTTCCTAGGGATTTAGGTTACCACAAGATCGTTTACGTTATGAAGTTGATTACCCTTGTTAATTAGCGAAATTGCCTTGAAGGCGAGTTTATCCTCTGATAGCTTAAGCTCCCTCTCGGGTTACAAAAGCCGTGCCCAATTGACCCGACCCCTACTCTCGTGGTAGTCGATCCCAGATTGGACCCTTTGCGTTCGTGACAACTCGTTGCTCCTCGAGGGACGGCTTCTAACTCTCGTGATTTCAGTCCCAAGTCTGACTTCTATAGGTCCGACACCCAAGTTCACCGCTAGGTTCCTCCTTGAAATGTCTCGGTCATGCAAATAACCCTAGTTCACCGCTAGGTTCCTCCTTGGATCATTCACATCTCACAAACCAGTGGCTGCCGGGCTTTACGAGTGAATCACCCTAGAGATCCTAAGTTCACCGTTAGGTTCCTCCTTAGAACGTCTATGTCACGTAAATAAACCGTTTCGAAATTTATGAGTGATAAACACACTAGAAATCAGATCTAAAGCAAATCGTAATTAACAAAGAGTTTACATCAAATTTACATCATAAACAAACTTGGGAAGAGCCCTAATCCCTAGAAACTATGCTACTACTCCAGTCTTGCCATGGAGATGACAAGCTGGGTTGACAACATAATAAAATTCAGAAAAGAGGAAAGAGGAGAAGAGGAGAAGAGAAGAAGAAGAGAAGAGATCTAAGCCTAGAGTCCTAATGTGTTGTGTTCTCTCCAATGTGTCATTCCCCTGTATCTGATGCCTTGGTCCATATTTATAGAAATGGGGAAGTTAGAGTCCCAAACCAACTCAAAATCTGATCTATTTCGGTTTCTTCAGGTCCAAGTAATGCGCGTCACGGCCGTGATGGCCATCACGGCCAGGCCGTGACGGTCTCGCGCTCTCGGCTGCTTTGCAAATTTCAATTTCTCGCGACGCGAGATATGTCTCGCGACGCGAGCACCCCTCGCTTCATGGCCGTGAAGAATTTCACGGGCCGGGCCGTGATGTGCTCCGACTTTTGGTGGTTTTGGGTCACGGCCGTGATGGCTATCACGGCCAGGCCGTGATGCACTCGACTTCACCTTTCTTCTTTTTCAGTTTTGCTCGATCATGGCCGTGATGGGCATCACGGCTAGGCCGTGATGGGCTCTGTTTGGCTCATTTTCTTCAGTTTTAAAGCTCCTATCTTCATCCAAACTTCATCATGGTTGATCTTGAGCAATTTTCCCTTTATATCTGCAAAACAACACACGAAAACCGCCTTACCCGTTCCAAAGGAAAATTAACCTAAAATCTAATAAGAATATGCCTAAACTACATGAAAATGCATGCAAAATGATAGACAAAGATGAGGTGGAATCACACTCATCACAAGCCTAAAGGAATCAATCGATTTCGCACAAATTTAATGCAATCAAAACAGTTTTTCTTCAATGATCTCCCCCCTATATTAACGTAATCCCCACATTCATTTACTTTAAACCATTGAGAACTTATCATTCATGCCATCATTACTCTACGTTGAGGCTCAAAGATACACACAAAGGAAGATCACCTATTTCAAACAATTGCCTTCCTCACAAGGGCATGTAGTATTTCACTCATTCGCTCAAGTTTGTCTAGGCTATCAACTTTTCACTCACTTTCACATTCTAAGAGCACTTCCCATGAATTTGATTTTCATCTCAAACATAGTTCCCACGAAAACATGCATGCAACATCAATAGGTCTTTCAAAGGTTGTAATGGGGCCTGGCTAAGGTACGATATTCAAAGGATAGAGGCTAAGTCCCTAGGATCAATGAGAGCATGAAACTAATATAACACCAATTGAATTCACTCTCAGACTATTCTCTTCCTTGCACTTGGTGGCTACACACCTCTACCTTTTTATATTTATTTCTCTTTGCCCTTTTTGGCACATTTTCAATGCTTTTCATCACCCATTTTCTTTTTCTCTCTCTCTCTTTTTTTCTCAAGCCTTCGGCCCTTACTTCCGTTTTTCTTTTTCTCAACTATGATTCATGAACTTGTAGCCACCCCAAACTTAGTTCCACAACAACACTCACAAAGCTAAAATTACATACTCTCCTAAATCCTAGGATAGGGGAAAATCATGGTTTTTCTGAGTTAATGACTTGTGATGAAGGTCATCAAGAACAATAGGCTTCAAGGCTCAATGTGGCTAACTAGGGATCATTCATCAAGGTTGGTTCAATTTATGGCCAAGTAGTTAATTCAAAGAAAATTGCCTAAATCATTTGATGCAACACATAAACATGCAAACCATGAAGAGATTCAAGCAAATTCGGGAAAGTGCAACTTAAAAGTGATTCACACAATCAAAAACAGAGTTGGAGGCTCAAATCCTCACCTGGACATTTTGCAAATTGTTTGACCGAGATACAATTCCTAGTGTGTGCACCCCCTCACCCCAAACTTATCATAAATCAAGCAATCATAATAAATCTCAAAGTTCAATTTTCAATTTTTAAGTGGGGATCAACTTTTCTACTTTCAGAACCTAGGGGGCTCAAATCCTCACCTGGACATTTTGCAAATTGCTCAATTTAACTAAAATCCAACAAGCTTGCCGACACGACATTCATACAACAACTCTTGATCTTCTCAAATTATTCAAGAGTGACACACAAAAACAAAACGAAAATCAAAAACAAAAACAAACAAGAGTGAGGAGAGGAGAGAATACTCCCTGATCAAATTTCCATGGTTTCCTCCTCATCAATATTGGTCTCACGGCCTCCCTTCTGTTGCATAGCATCCTGGAAGAACTCCTGCAATTTAAGACCTTAAGTACAGATTCGCGAGGCGAGAGATAACTCGCGAGGCGAATCTGGAAAATTGTTATTCACACTTTCCAGAATAGCGAGGCGAGTAGTATCTCGCGAGGCGAATCTGGAATTCCCGCAGATGCTGATGCCCAGAATCGCGAGGCGAAAGTATACCTCGCGACGCAAGACAGAAAAGTAAGCAACCCCAGAGATTCAGGGCTTCTGTCTCGTGCGGCCAATGTGGATTCGCGTGGCGAATCAAGCTTTTTTTTTATATGTGAAACTGACAGAAACTAAAACCAAAGGATACCTAGCTTGGGTTGCCTCCCAAGTAGCGCTTGTTTAATGTCCCGAGCCTGACTCAAGTCACCCCTAAGGGTTAATCCGGACGTAGATCTTGCTTGCCATTCCATGCCTCAGTCCGTATTCTGTAGGCTCTTGCCCTTTCATAAGCTCTCCTACTGTTCCCGGATAACTCATCTAAGTCCAGCATCCTTCTATAATCAGCACGAACTCTCCACCCCGTGATGGTCTTTTTTGGGAAAACTCATTGTTTGCATTGACCACCATGGTTGTGCCACCTTTCAACCTTGGTGATTTACCCTTCTTTATCTTGCCCTTGCTGCTGAGCTCTTCCTTTCCACATTCATCCTCTGGGAGACTCGATAAGGCTTCCATGTCTTTTAACCATTCAAGATAGACCTCATCCCCCAAAGGGCCTTCTTCCTCACTGTCCCCATCATGGGATTTTACCGACACTTTTGCAAGTGAAGAACCATGGGCTTCTCTAGTTGCCCTTGCCTTGACAGTTGGATCCACCATATCCAATCGATACACTTCCGTCCTCTCTGCAGGGTACTTCATTGTTTCAAAGAGATTGAAGACTACTTCCTCATCTTGCACCCTTAGAGTGAGTTTCCCTTGTCGCACATCTATTAAGGCACCCCCAGTGGCCAAGAAGGGCCTACCCAAAATGAGAGGGATCTCGGCGTCTTCATCCATATCAAGCACTACAAAGTCCGCCGGAAATATAAGCTTGTCCACCTTTACTAACAAGTCTTTGACCACCCCATAAGGATATTTTATAGAGCGGTCGGCCAGTTGGAGCGACATCCGTGTATCCTTAACTTCTTGGATCCCCCACCTCTTCATCATAGAGAGGGGCATCAAGTTGATGCTTGCCCCTAGATCACATAATGCCTTCCCTACAGTCATCTCCCCAATGGTATATGGTATCGAAAAGGAACCGGGATCTTTCAACTTTGGAGGAAGTTTTCTCTGAAGGATGGCACTACACTCCTCGGTCAAAGCAACCGTTTCCTCATCCTCTATTCTCTGCTTCTTGGTGAGAAGATCCTTCATAAACCGGGCATATGATGGCATCTGTTCCAAGGCTTCCGCAAATGGAATGTTAATCTGAAGTTTTCGGAAGACATCAAGGAATTTGCTGAACTGCTTATCCTGATGAGGCTTCTTCAATCTTTCAGGATACGGTACCTTCATGTAAGGTGGGAGGTCTTGGGGTTCAACCCACTTCTTCTTTCGGAACTCTTCATCTACAAGTTTCAGCCTTCCCCCTTGCTCCGGTGCCTTGTCGCTTGCCAACTTTTCTTTTTCAGGTTGCTCTTCCTCAACATGTGGTTGTTCCGGGGCCTTGTCATCCTGAGAACTAGTTGCACCCCTGTTAGGTTCCAACACACTTCCGCTTCTAGTAGATATGACATTGCATTTTCCCTTGGGATTGTTCTCGGTATTACCTGGGAAAGTGCCTGGGAGACGCTCATTAAGTTGCTTTGCAAGCTGGGCCATCTGTGTCTCTAGATTGTGAATTGCCGCCCCTGTATGCGTTGTTAACTTGTCAACTTTCGTATTTATGTCGATTGACAATTTCTCCATTGCTGCATTCATCTTCTCAAAAGTTGTGCCTATAAAGGTTGACAACTTCTCAAAAGCCAGCTCCCAAGGTTGTCTTCCACCATCTGTTATTTGCAACTGATTAGGCCCTGGAAGAGCCTGCTGGGTATTACCTTCTTGAATTCCAATGTTCGGCCTTATACCCTGCTGAGGTTGTTGCCAATTCTGCTGAGGAGGTTGTTGACCGGTTAGACCACCATTAGCATTACTCCAAGCGAAACCCGGATGGTCTCTCCTCATGTACCCCCTATTCTGATTCTGATTGTAGTCATTTTGTCTGTTCCTCTGATAGTTATTCTGGGGCACAGTGTCATAAAAGTTGTGGCATGAGTCCACATGTTCCTGAGGGAAGTTGAATGGACAGTTTCGAGTGTCATGATCTCCATTATAATTACCACAACCTGGAGGCATTCCCTCGTGTATCACATTAGCCTTCTTGTTCTCTAACAAAGCCGCCACTTGCATCTTCAATGATTTGACTTGCTCTAAAATGGCTTCCATTGTTCCAGCACTGACTCCACTTGAGTTTTCCCTACCACGGTTGTAATCATTATATGACATCTTCTCCAATAATGCCCATCCATCCTCAGCTGATAAATATGAGAAAGAACCGCCGGCGGCGGCATCATAGTTCATCGATAGCGTCCCCTCAACCCATTAAAGAAGTGCTGAACTTTGGAGACGGGGTCAAAGAACGCTGAAGGGCATCTTCTCAATAAGCCATTGTACCTCTCCCAAGCTTCATTATATGTTTCATCCTCTGTCTGCCTGAAAGATGTAACGGCTATTCTTGCTTGTGCCGCTTTCTGAGGAGGAAAATATTTGGTTAGGAACTTCTGTGCCATTTGCTCCCAAGTTCTGATGCTGTTCCTATCCAAGCTGTCAACCCAATGGCGAGCGACATCCCTAAGAGAGAGAGGGAAAAGCCGCAAGCGAAACTCATCTTGTGAGACTCCTCTTGTCTTCTGTAGGTCACAAGCTTCAAGGAAGCGAGTGATGTGTCTATGAGGGTCCTGTTTACCACTCCCATCAAACTGATTCTCGCGGATCTGGAATGTGACACATGCTTCCACTCTGAAGGAGTCTGTATTCAGGTTGCCCCTCACAATAGAAGAGTCACAATCTCCCAAGCTTGGTAGATCGTACTCGAAGAGAGGCTTGTAACGAGGAGGAGGAGGAGGAGGATTTTCTTCGTACATGTCCTCTATTTTAATTGCTTCCAACCTCTTCCTTTCTCTGGCCTTTTTTTCTTAATTGCCTCTCGGTCCTGGTGATCTCTGAATCGAATAGCAAGTCCTCTTGTGAAAGGGTACCTCGCATACAAAAACACGGCAAGACCAAGTGGAATCAAAGAAGTAGAGAGAAATAATAAGGAAATAACAGAAAAATAAAAATAAAATCAACTTAACCAATCAATCAAATTTCCTAAAAATTAGGAAAACTGGCTGTGCCAATCCCCGGCAACGGCACCAAAAACTTGTTGTTGACTCCGGCAAGTGTACCGGGTCGTCGCAAGTAATAAAATAAACACGGTAAGTAATTACCGAGGTCGAACTCAGGGATTGGGCTACCAATTCGACTAATCCGCGGGAAATCCGATACGTTGGTCAAGTTACAGAAGGTGGTTGAGAGAGAGAGAAGATTAATATCGAAATTCAATTAACAAGTCTATTAAACTAATTAACTAAAATCTGAAATTAAAATATCCAAGGTCTCAAATCCACCTACCCAATCATGTATAGTACCCTAGTGATGATGTATTTCCTCCCTAAGTTCAATTATAATGTCAACCGGGACCCCCAAATTCTCCTATATCCACTGTCGTGCTCAATAGGACGTATTCGACGATTGGATTAATTACTTACTAGGTCTCATAATCCTAATCTTGAATTCTATTAAACCTTGTTCCCTATATGGTTGCACTAATCAAATAAATCCACGGTCGTGCTCATTATTCAATTAATGATTCCAATTCAAGTTCTAAAACGCGTCTCGCCGTTCGGCCTCAAACACGTTAACTAGTTAATCACGTAACACATATGATCAACGCAATCAAATTAGAATTGGAAAACATTCATAAGAGGAGGGGAGAAAAACATACATCACAAGAACACTACACCGCCATGGGTGGCTTCATTGATCCCTCGGACGAGGGGATTAGTTCCTCATGCTCGTGACGACGCACAAACAATTGGCAATAATCTCCATAATAATAAACTAAAAGAAGAAAAGAAAAGAGAAGGGAGACGCGGCTCCAGAAACAAGGATTCGTACTACTATTCTGATCTAAACAGTGGCTAACAACTTCATATCCAATTCTGATATGAAACAGCCTTTAAATAAGGATTCTGTTTCTCGCCCACTCGCGGGGCGAGCTTACTCTCGCGACGTGAAATTTAGTATTGGCGCGCTGTTGACGAATCTGGGCAAGTATACCCAGTCGTGCAAGTAATACGGTGGTAAGACCGTTCTATCGTTCCCACGAGGACTGCAACAAGTACTAGCACGTACCTATTCAATTACTATTTAAGCGATTCTTGGATTGAAGAGAGTTCTAAACTCACAAAAGCTAGAACTAACAGCATAAGGAAAACAAACTCTTTTTGTTTTTTTTTTTCTCAAACACTTGGAAGGCAATAAAAGATGAGTTTTAAATATGATAAAAGATGTTGGGATTAGGTTCACCAAACTTCATTCTCATGCAATGAAATGAGCCACAAACAGTTTCTACTTCAATTATGACAATCAACCCACTAAATTACTCAAACCCCGATCCCTCGGATGGCAAGAGCCTAAATCCACTAATAGACCCTAATTCCTTAGGTGGCCTAGATTAATGAATTTGCATTATGATTAGGGATTACACGATTGCTAATAAACCTAGTTCCATTCCTAGATACAAGGCTTATCAGGTGATTAATCTCAATTCCGGTTATGATACGAACGTCCCCATTGCATACCAAAACACATATCAAGTCATGGGGTGCTAGCCACAACAAGCATTAAGCATAGAGAATCAATCACTCAATAATGAAGTAAAAACCATATTGCAATATCAAGTCATATACATGAGAAATCAGAAATGGCTACCCTAACCCCAACAATGGGAGTTTAGTTACACATCATCAAAGGAGAAGGGAAAAGGAAAGATACTAAGATGGAAGAAGGGAAACACTCCATGGAAGGATGAACCCACCACCCACAGTCACCAAGAATCGCCCCTAGGGTTTCTCGGGGCTGTCTCCTTTCTCTCGCTCCAAAAACTTCCCGTGTTCTGTCTGCTGCGTTTCTTTAAATAGACCTGCTGCGGCGTCACGGCCGTGATGGCCATCACGGCCAGGCCGTGACGGATTCTGTCTCTGGCGTTTTGGCAACTTTTCGTCTCTCGCGGGCGAGCATTGGCTCGCGTCGCGAGCCCTCTGTTCACGCCTGTGCTCTCCATCACGGCCAAGCCGTGATGGATTCCTGACTTGTGGTGGTTTTGGGTCACGGCCGTGATGTACATCACGGCTAGGCCGTGACGAGACTCGACTTCAGCCTTTCTCGCCTTTTCGGTTTTGCTCGATCATGGCCGTGATGGGCATCACGGCTAGGCCGTGATGGGCTCTGTTTGGGTCATTTTCTTCACTTTTAAGGCTCTAAATCAACCAATCTTCAACATGGCCAAACCTTGGGCATTTAATCATGAATTCCTGCAAAACAACACCAAGACACCGCTTCACCCGTTCCAAGGGAAAATCTAACTAAAATCAAATAAAGAATGCCTAATCTATATGCAAAATGCATGCAAAAGTGTACAGAAAATATCATGTAAAATCACACTATCAAATCACCCCAAGCTTATTCAATTGCTTGTCCTCAAGCAATCACTAAGGCCGATAGAATAAACAGAACATGGATAGTGAACTAAGAACCCGAGCAAATAATCCAAGTAATAGGCAATTCAAACAATTCAAGATGAGACAATCAATTCAAGTCCAATTAGAGGCTTAGGTTCCTTAGAATCATGTTCTCACTGATTTGGGCACTCTTTCTCACTTGAAGCTCACCCCAAGCTTGTTCAATTGCTTGGCTCTCTTCCTCACCACTCAAGTGTTTAGGAGAATAAGGCATTTCACTCAATTTTCCTCAAGGAATGAATCCTACCATAGGCTTGACTATAAACCAAATCTCTACTTTATTAATGAAAACAAATTAGAATCAAGAGGTCTTTTCTTTGGTTGTAACATGGCCATGGGATTTAATCATTAGGTGGGGATAACAAGAAAAGGACATTTCAAAAGGCTACACAAACATCAAGCATTTGCAACATGACCTTCTAAAATACCTTCTTGGGTTTTCAATTTATTTTTCCACCTTTCTTTTCTTTCTTTTTCTTTTTGTTTTTGTCTTCCCCTTCTCTATTTATTTTCTTTTTTCTTTTACTTTTATTTGGAGAAGGGAAGAATTTTCAAATCAAGAGAATTATTTTTTCTGATTCTTTTCCCAAACTTTCAACTACCTTTTTCACCCTTTTGTAATACTTTAGAAGGTCCCATCAAACATTATTTATCAAAACATTTCAGGGTACCAAGAAAAGCATTTTCATTCTTTCAGGCTCAAAATTGGGCAACTAAGGGGTAGCATTTCATCATTCAAAGCTCAGAAGGCCAGAAAAATACCTATTGCCTCAATCATTTTCAAAAAATGTTTTCAAATTTAAGCTTTGAAATGGTTTCAAGTCAAGTTCTAGAGAAAACAAACCAAGAGGAATACACTCTACACAAAGAATGGGGTAAAATTTTGTGAGTACCCCTTTGGCTCAAAATCTCACATTTTAGTTCAGAATCAATGAAAAACAAAAATCTATAGAACCATATGCTAATTATCAACTATCCAAGATTATCTCAAACATTTTCATTTGCAGCCATATCACAAGAATAACAAATTGGGTTCAACAATTCACTATCACAAATTATTGGGCACTTAGTTCTCACAATTGGATACAAAATTCTGGCAAGGGGCAATCTAGTAATGTGAACATGCAAAGCTATCATGCGAAACTATATGAATGCAATATGAACAAATGCAAAAATAAAATACCCCTACCCCAAGCTTAAGAATTTACATTGTCCCCAATGTAAACAATCAAGATGGAAAGAGGAGAAGAAAAATAAAATAAAAATGGAACGGCTTCGAGGCGGTAGCGGGTGCTGACTTTGCTTTTTCTTTGCCCTTTTTTTCTCTTCTCCTTGTCTTCTTGCTCTCCCTTCCTTCCTTATTACCCTGCAAACACTTAACAATTCTCAATTTATTATTTTTCCTCTTGAGCTTCTCAAATTATTCAAGAGGAAAAGGCAAAAACAAAACTATTAAGAAAATGAAACAACTAAAGAGAAGAGTTGAGAAATGTTGGGTTGCCTCCCAATAAGCGCTTCTTTAACGTCACTAGCTTGACGCGTTTCTTTCAATTAACCGGGTCTGCTGTGCATAGAAGTGCAAGAGCACTTTTCTTCCATGAAACTCCTGTAAAGAGCTGATTTTGCTTTGAAGGCCAACAATTGTGCTTTCGCTTTGCCTTTTTCTCTAGAGTAGAGGGGTGGTGTTGATGTGCAACAACTTCTCCAGCCACTCGTATCCACCATATCCATGCGGAAACACTCCTCTTGAGTGCTCGGACGATGCATAACTTCCAATACCTTGAAATTGACTTCTTCTTCTTGCACTCTAAATTTCAGCTGGCCTTTTTCTACGTCTATCAAAGCTCGCCCGTGGCTAGAAAAGGTCTCCCAAGATGAGCGGAACTTCAGCATCCTCCACCATGTCTAAAACCACAAAGTCCGCTGGAAAGATAAGTTTATCCACCTTTACAAGAACATCTTCCAAAGTACCATAAGGATGCTTGATTGATCCGTCGCCTAAATCGCAATGCCATCCTTGTGGGTTTCACCTCTCCTCCTCCAAGCTTTTTCAACATGGAAAGCGGCATCAAGTTGACACTTGCTCCCAAGTCACATAAGGCTTTTTCCGATAGACACATTCCCAATAGTGCAAGGGATTGTAAAACTCCCAGGATCTTTCGACTTTGGAGGTAGCTTCCTTTGAAGATCGCACTGCACTCCTCGATTAAGGCAACAGTTTCGCCTTTTTTAATCTTTCTTTTCTTTGTGAGCAGTTCTTTCATAAATTTTGCATAATGGGGCATCTGCTCAAGTGCTTCAAACAAAAGGGATATTGATCTGCAACCTCTTGAAAATATCAAGGAACTTGGCAAATTGTTCGTCTTTCTCTTTTTTCTTGGTCAAATGAGGGTATGGCAACTTCACATAAGAGGGAATCACTTGAGGCTTGTCCCAATCTTTCAAGATCTGACTTTTAGTCTTCCTCAAAATTGAATTCTCATCTACTAGCTTCTCCCTCTTGTCTTGTTCACTGCCTCTTTTCTTCTTCCTCAACTATAACATCTTCATCTTTTTCTTCTTTTTCCTCTCGCACTCAATTCTGTTTTCCCATCAACATTCTCGATTCTTCACCAAAGGTTCACCACCCACACTCTCAAGACTTTTTCCACTCCTCAAAACAATAGCATTGCAATGCTCCTTCGGATTAGTTTGAGTGTTACCAGAAAAACCCATTGCTAGTTTGCTCGCTGGTGCTTTGCAATTTGGCCAATTTGAACCTCCAAACTCTTTAACGAAGCATCGTATTTTTCTGGTTCGTCATGGACAACTGCATAAACTGATTGAGTGTATTCTCCAAATTAGAAACCCGATCTTGAAGCGATTGTGTAGGAGGAGGCTTGCTTGTTTGCCCGACATCTTGATTCCAACCAAAATTTGGTTGATTCCTCCACCCTTGGTTGTTGCCTTGTCGCCCATAGTTCCCCATATAATTTGCTTCTTCATGGGAACTAGGTGGTGCCTCACATCTTCCATTCTCATGATCACCTCCACAAAAATCACATCTCGTACACTCTTGGTGTGGCATGGTCGTCCCTTGAACATTTTGGAGTTGTTGTGGGAGTTGAGATAATTGTTTAGTAAGAGACTCCAATTGTTGTGTCATGATTTTGTTACGAGCTAACAATGCAGTTTGTGAATCTAGCTCCAACACTCCCCTTCTTTGTGTGGGACCCCGATCATGATGCATCAAGTAATCATTAGAGGCCATTGCTTCTATCAAAGTCGGGCTTCCTCTGCTGTCTTTGTATTCATTGAACCTCCAAACAAGCATCCAACATGTACCTGGTTGATGGCCTCAATCCATTACGAATGTTTGCATCTGAGTATGATCATCAAAACCATGATTTGGGCATCTTCCGAGCAATTCCTTGAACCTTTCCCAGGCGTCATGCAATGTCTCACCTTCTTGTTGAGAAAAACTCGGGATGTCACCCCTTGCCTTTACAAATCTTGATGCGGGAAGAACCTTGCCGGAAACTTTTCTTCTAAGTTGTCCCATGTAGTGAAACTCCCCCTTGGTTGTGACTGGAGCCAAGACTTGGCTCTATCTCTTAAAGAAAAAGGGAACAATCTTAGTCGAATTGCATCATCGAAGCACCATTTATCTTCACTGTATCACACAACTCCAGGAAAGTGGAAATATGACTGTTAGGATCTTCTTTCTCCAACCCAAACAAACTGATTTTGTGAAACCATGTTGATGAGATTTGGCTTGAGTTCAAAATTGTTGGAGTTCACCGGAGGTCTCACTATACTAGTGACATGCCTGTTGAAATTTGTATTGGAATAGTCACCAAGTGTCCTCCGTGGTGGTGGTGGAGTATCTTCACCATTCCCCGCCATCTTGAGTTCTTCTTGAGTAACTCCGAGAGGTGGAAGTCTCTTGTTCTTCTCTTTGTTGTCTTAACAAGTTATCTTTGTCTTGCTTGCTTCCTATTCTTCCTAGTCTGTTCTTTCAATTTCTGGATCGTATAGGAGTTGGTCAGCTGGAATAGTACCTCGCATACACAAACAGTCTAGCAAACAAGATTGTTAGTAGTAAAGGTCAGCACACAACAACAAACACACTAAAAAAAAATGGCAAGACACGGTTTATAACGAGAAAAGAAAAATTTTAAAACGAGAAAAATTTTGTGCTCAAATTAGTAACCAAAATGGATATGCTAATATTGAAATACAGTCCCGACAGAACGGCGCCAAAAACTTGTTGACGAATCTGGGCAAGTATACCCAGTCGTGCAAGTAATACGGTGGTAAGACCGTTCTATCGTTCCCACGAGGACTGCAACAAGTACTAGCACGTACCTATTCAATTACTATTTAAGCGATTCTTGGATTGAAGAGAGTTCTAAACTCACAAAAGCTAGAACTAACAGCATAAGGAAAACAAACTCTTTTTGTTTTTTTTTTTCTCAAACACTTGGAAGGCAATAAAAGATGAGTTTTAAATATGATAAAAGATGTTGGGATTAGGTTCACCAAACTTCATTCTCATGCAATGAAATGAGCCACAAACAGTTTCTACTTCAATTATGACAATCAACCCACTAAATTACTCAAACCCCGATCCCTCGGATGGCAAGAGCCTAAATCCACTAATAGACCCTAATTCCTTAGGTGGCCTAGATTAATGAATTTGCATTATGATTAGGGATTACACGATTGCTAATAAACCTAGTTCCATTCCTAGATACAAGGCTTATCGGTGATTAATCTCAATTCCGGTTATGATACGAACGTCCCCATTGCATACCAAAACACATATCAAGTCATGGGGGTGCTAGCCACAACAAGCATTAAGCATAGAGAATCAATCACTCAATAATGAAGTAAAAACCATATTGCAATATCAAGTCATATACATGAGAAATCAGAAATGGCTACCCTAACCCCAACAATGGGAGTTTAGTTACACATCATCAAAGGAGAAGGGAAAAGGAAAGATACTAAGATGGAAGAAGGGAAACACTCCATGGAAGGATGAACCCAGCCACCACAGTCACCAAGAATCGTCCCCTAGGGTTTCTCTCGGGCTGTCTCCTTTTCTCTGCTCCAAAAAACTTCCCGTGTTCATCTGCTGCGTTTCTTTAAATAGACTCGCTGCGCGTCACGGCCGTGATGGCCATCACGGCCAGGCCGTGACGGATTCTGTCTCTGGCAGTTTTGGCAACTTTTCGTCTCTCGCGGGCGAGCATTGGCTCGCGTCGCGAGCCCTCTGTTCACGCTTTGTGCTCTCCATCACGGCCAAGCCGTGATGGATTCTGACTTGTGGTGGTTTTGGGTCACGGGCCGTGATGTACATCACGGCTAGGCCGTGATGACTCGACTTGACCTTTTCGCCTTTTCAGTTTTGCTCGATCATGGCCGTGATGGGCATCACGGCTAGGCCGTGATGGGCTCTGTTTGGGTCATTTTCTTCACTTTTAAGGCTCTAAATCAACCAATCTTCAACATGGCCAAACCTTGGGCATTTAATCATGAATTCCTGCAAAACAACACCAAGACACCGCTTCACCCGTTCCAAGGGAAAATCTAACTAAAATCAAATAAAGAATGCCTAATCTATATGCAAAATGCATGCAAAAGTGTACAGAAAATATCATGTAAAATCACACTATCACGCGCTTCAAATTTTGGATTTTCGCGAGGCTAGCTTGTATTCGCGGGGCGAGTCTTCAAACCTCAATCTGTCACAGCCGTGACCTTCATCACGGCTAGGCCGTGATGGTCTCTGTCTTCCAGGGTTCTCAAACTCTCGCGGGGCGAGATTCAATTCTAGGCTGTGACCTTCATCACGGCTAGGCCGTGATGGTCTCTGACTTCCAAGCCTTCATTCTCTCGCGAGGCGAACTGTCTCTCTCGGGGCAAGTCTTCAAACCTCAATTTGTCACAGCCGTGACCTTAATCACGGCTATGCCGTGATAGTCTCTGTCTTGCTGGTCTTCAGACTCTCGCGGGGCGAGAAGATTTCGCGTGGCGATCCAGAAATGATGACTTTTGCTGCTTTGTTGACCTTCAGTCTCGCGAGGCGAGAATACACTCGCGGGGCGAGTGTCTCCAGAATTGCAATTTCCACTATTTCTTGGCTTTCCTTGACTCCCGGAGCTTCACTTATTGACCTGAAAACACAAAAAGCAACCAAAAGCATAATTCTATCCAAAATAACCTAAAAACTACACAAAATACGCAAAATGAGTCAAAGTCCAACTTAGGAACAAAACAAGGCAAATTTGGGCGAAATCGAGAGTGAACTCGAATAATTTGCACAAAAACCACGGTCCATCTAGTTATAAAACTAGATAAGCCGAAGGCTTATCAATAATATATGCATGGTGGTGGCTCATAATAAACATTAGGCATATAACCATACATGTGATTATCCATGGGAAGTACTAAGATTCACAACCAGACAAAGCAGCCATAACTAATTCAGCAATGCAAAAGTTTTTTTTTTATTATTATTTTCTGTCAATAACAACAAGAGTTCCCGGCAACGGCGCCAATTTGACGCGCTGTCGCGTACGCGTCAAAAAGAAGAGCGGTTTGTAAAAATATGCAGTTAGGGAGCGACAACTCGAGTATCGTCTCACAAGGACTCTTGGGTTGTTGTTAACAGAAAAAGTCAGATTTGGGGGGGGGGGGGTTGAGATTTGAAATTAAATAAAGAAAACAAAGCAGAAAATAATGCAAAACTGAATAATTATCAAATAAGCTAAACGATCAACCTACTGCTTTCGGTTTCCCACTATCATTGATTCATATAATTCAAAGCCCTAAGCGGATTCTAAACCCTTTTCGATTGTAACATCAATTAACAAGCGAAACCGACGCTACGAGACATATGTTCCTAATTCCGAATTAAGCAAACGGATGAAGCCCTCGTGAATTAAGCAAACACGAATGAACACACGCGAATTAAGCAAACGCGATTAAGTATAGGAACACACAATCATCGAAACAAATCAATACATACTCTATACAATTCTGAATTAAGCAAACAGAACATATAGAACAAGTATTGAAAGAGAATAGCAATGAAATCGGGAATTACAAAACCTCAAGCATCGGCGGAAGCCGATTACAGCAGATCAATCGAAGGAGACTAGTTCTCCATTAACAACTATGACAAAAACTAAAAGTATAATGTAGAATAGTGAAAACTGGATGATTTCTGCGTCTGCTGCGCTTGTATTTATAAGGAGGTCGCGCGTCACGACCGTGATGGCCGTCACGGCCAGGCAGTGACCGCTTCTGTCAATGGCGCGCATTCAAATTCTGGGCTCTCGCGAGGCGAGAGGATTATTCACGGGGCGATACTTCCAATTCTAGTTTGTCATGACCGTGATGTCTATCATGGCTAGGCCGTGATCAATTCTGACTTTGGATGCTGATCTGTCACGGTCGTGACCTTCATCACGGCTAGGCCGTGATGGTCTCTGTCTTCTCATCACTTGATGGTCTTCAGGCTTTCGCGAGGCGAGCAGCCTCTCGCGGGGCGAATAATTACATAATTGCTTCTCTTTATTAACCTGAAAACAAGGAATAGCAGTAAGTGCTTTATTTGACTCTAAATCAGCTAAATTACCCTAAAACTACTTTAGAGACTCAAAATGTTGCTTGAAGACAATCAAGTCTAATTTGATGAAAACGAGATTAAACTCGAATAAAACAATGGTCTTTACTAGTCAAAAACTAGTCGAGCCAGAGGCTGATCAAGCCCCGTTTGTGAAAAAGAAAGAAGGAGAAGCACGCGCAGTAACCTTTGAACAAAAGAAACCGAACCAATTTAAACCAAACCAAACACCCGCCTTCCAAGCCCAATACGCCTCATATTACCAACCACCTCCATATCACCAAGCCAACCAGCCATACATCGCTGCCACTTCACAATTTCCAAATCCTCAACAAATGGCTCCTTACCGGCCATCATACCCCTCTCAACCTCAAACACCCCTTACCATGCCACCTCAAATTGTTCAACCCCTAGGTTTAAACCCAAACACCATCCAAACAAGACCACCGTATAACTCAGAAAGAACGCCAGTACATTTCGACCCGATACCCATGACCTATATTGAGCTACTGCATCAACTTATAAGCAAATATGTGTGGACTCTTATCCCAATGAAACCATTGGGGCCTCCTTATCCGAAGTGGTTCGACCCAAATGCTAAATGTGAGTATCATGCGGGGGCAATAGGTCATTCCACTGAGAACTGCAGGGCTTTCAAATTTAATGTACAAGACCTTATTGATGCTAAGTGGTTGAGCTTTCAGAAAGATGCTCCGAATGGGGCACAAGGTCCTATGCCAAATCATGGGGGTTCGGGAGTCAATGCCATTGACAGCTTTGTGGAACCTACTCTTCAGAGTCAAGTGGCTGATGTCAGAACTCCCATGAGAGTTATCTTAAGGGAGATGTAAAAACATGGGTTGGTGCAAACCTCATTTGTTGAAGAGAAGACTCTTGATGAAGAGATAAAGTGTGACTTCGACGGGAAAATGGGGCATTCGATGGAAGACTGTGCAGAATGTCGACAGGTTGTGCAGCAGTTAATAGATATGAATATTATCCTAATTGGTTGTGAACCGAATGAGTGTGCATTAACATGGTCGCTGAATCTAAAATTTCCCAAACTCCAGTTAAGATAACTCTTTTTACTGTTGTGATTAATCCTCAACCCGTTCCTGAGCAAGTCGCTCCAAAGCCAGTGGTGATATACTATACTGAGAAGTAACCTATGCTTGGTTTCAAGTGGGCCAACACCAGTTGTCATCCGAGTCCCGTGTCATTTCCCTTACAAGGACACTAAAGTGGTGCCATGGAAATATGATAGGCAAGTTCAACAAAGTCCTCCCAACGGGACCACTGTGGTTACCAACATTTCGAGAATTGGTGGAATGACTAGGAGTGGTCGTATTTATACTCCAGAGGTATTGCGAAGGGAGGGAACAGAAAAGGAAGAAAAAGATCGCAAGGGGAAAGAGAAGGTGGAAGGAACGCCGGTTGGAAAGGATACCAAAGGGGGTGATAATAAAAATGAGGTATCTGATGAAGAAGTTGGCGAATTCTTGAAGTTCATCAAGCAAAACGAATACAGGGTTATGGATCAATTGAATCAAACTCCAGCTCAGATATCTCTTTTGTCTTTGTTGATGAATTATGAGCCACATAGGAGAGCACTGATGAAGGTGTTGAATCAAGCTCATGTCCCTCATGACATAACAATTGATAAGCTTGATAACATCGTGGGTAACATCGTTACTGATAATTATATCACTTTCACTGATGATGAAATTCTAGCTGAAGGAATAGGGGCACAACAAGGCGTTACACATCTCTGTGAAGTGTCGAGATCATGTCATGGCTAGGGTTCTCATTGATAATGGTTCTTCTTTGAATGTAATGCCAAAGTCAAC
Organism: Sophora flavescens; assembly: GCA_030762895.1. Lineage (NCBI taxonomy): Eukaryota > Viridiplantae > Streptophyta > Magnoliopsida > Fabales > Fabaceae > Sophora > Sophora flavescens. The sequence goes on from CM061063.1 coordinate 52,359,645, forward strand.
ACTGGAAAAGTTGCCTTTTGATGGAACTCACATGAAGCCAAGCACGATGATTGTAAGAGCTTTCGATGGCACCCGAAAGGAAGTCATGGGAGAAATTGAATTGCCCATTCAGATTGGCCCTTGCACCTTTGAAATACTCTTCCAAGTAATGGACATCACACCAACTTACAGTTGTCTCCTAGGACGACCATGGATCCATTCGTATGGAGCTGTACCTTCCACATTGCACCAGAAAGTGAAGTTCATTGTTGATAGTAAGTTGATAATTGTTTCTGGAGAGGAGGATATGTTAGTGAGTAAGCCATCAACAACCCCTTACATTGAAGCTGCAGAAGAAGCTCTCGAGACCGCTTTCCAGTCGCTTGAAATTGCCAATGCCACCTATGTTGGGGACGGTGCTCCACTCCTGAAACCTCAGTCATCTAAAGCATCCATTATGATGGCTAAGGTTATGCTCGAAGGAGGATACCGACCCGGGAGCGGTTTGGGGAAGAATAGCCAAGGTGTCACTGACATCCTCATGCTCACCGAGAATAAGGACAGGTTTGGGTTGGGATATAAACCCACCAAGGCCGACAAGATGAGGGTTATAGAAGAGAAGAAAAGAAAGAGGTTGGCTCGGTTGGAAAATCGTGAATATGTGGCTGAAAGGGTTTCCATCTGTGTCATTCGACAGAGCTTCCGAAGTGTAGGGTTCGCATTCCTGGACCAAGAAGCGGCTGTTGAAGATGATTTTCTCACCGATCATGGTGTCAATATGGTGTATCCATGCCCTCCGGATATAGAGCTCAACAATTGGGAGGTCATTGAGTTCCCCAGGACCATAGAGTTTTTTTCAAAGTAATTCTGTAATGCTTATCCTTTAGCTCTGCCCAAGGCTTTAGGATTTTTGTTGTAATGGGCTTACTTGTTTCCGTTTCAGTATGACTTATCAATAAATGCATGCATTCAATATCTTTATGTTCTTATCCCTCTTTTTTTTTTACTTTCGCTTTTATTCATCGTTCCTCACCTATAAATGCAGTTTCCCATCTTTAACCGTTATTCATTCATCTTTCCCTGATAACTACCAAAATGCAGATCTAAAAGTGACTCTCTTGAAAATGACAGTGTTAATAACTCAGCATACAATTTTGACTATCCTATTGATCATGCTGATGAGGTTGTTGATGATAATGGGGAAGTCCCTCCTGAACTATTGAGGTTGGTAGAGCAAGAAGCCAGGGAAATTCGGCCCCATGAAGAGCCGAGTGAACTAATTAATTTGGGAACCGAAGATGATAAAAAAGAGGTCAAGATTGGCCTTTCCCTGAAAGAAAAGGAGCGAAGTAGGTTGATCAGGTTGTTGATGGATTATAAAGATGTTTTCGCATGGTCGTACCAAGATATGCCAGGGTTAGACCCTAGTGTAGCGGAACACAAATTGCCACTAAAGCCGGAGTGTCCTCCAGTAAAGCAGAAGCTACGAAGGATGAAAGCAGAAATGTCTCTAAAGATCAAGGAGGAGGTCAAGAAACAACTGGATGCAGGTTTCATAGAAGTTGTAAAGTACCCTCAATGGGTTGCTAACATCATTCCTGTCCCCAAGAAAGATGGAGAGGTTCGAATGTGTGTCAACTATCGAGATCTAAACAGAGCTTGCCCAAAAGATGACTTTCCCCTGCCTCACATTGACGTTCTTGTAGACAATACTGCTCAACATGCATTATTCTCTTTCATGGATGGATTCTCGGGATATAATCAGATCAAGATGGCACCTGAAGATATGGAGAAAACTACATTTGTCACTTTATGGGGAACTTTTTGCTACAAGGTTATGCCCTTTGGCTTGAAAAATGCTGGGGCAACATATCAGCGGGCTATAGTGGCTTTATTCCGTGACATGACGAATAAGGATATAGTAGTTTATGTAGATGACATGATCGCCAAGTCCAGATCCGAAGGTGACCATGTTGATAATCTGCAGAAACTTTTTGAGCGGTTAAGAAAGTTTAAGCTCCGACTGAATCCCGCCAAATGCACTTTTGGAGTGAAATCAGGCAAGCTCCTAGGGTTCATTGTTAGTCAAAGAGGAATAGAGGTTGATCCTGAAAAAGTTCGAGCAATTATCGATATGCCAGCACCTCGAACGGAGAAATAAGTTCGTGGGTTTTTAGGAAGATTGAACTACATTGCCCGGTTCATCTCCCAACTGACCGCGACATGTGAACCAATCTTTAAATTGCTACGCAAAAATCAGGCAGTAACATGGAATGAAGATTGTCAAAAAGCCTTTGAGAAGATCAAACAATACCTACAGGAGCCTCCAGTCTTGGTTCCCCCAGTTCCAGGAAGGTCTCTCATCATGTATTTGACTGTGCTAGATGAATCTTGGTTCCCCCAAACTCACTGCTGGAACGCACTTGTTGTGCCTTGGCTTGGGCGGCTCGCCGTTTGAGGCATTACATGTTGTGTTACACTACCTGGTTGGTGTCCAAAATGGATCCAATCAAGTATATCTTTGATAAGCCTGCTTTGACTGGAAGAATTGCTTGCTGGCAAGTCCTGCTATCAGAATATGACATTGTCTATGTCACCCAAAAAGCAATAAAAGGGAGTGCTCTTGCAGAATATCTAGCCAATCAGCCAGTAGAAGATTATGGATCGATGCAATGTGATTTCCCAGATGAAGATATAATGGCTTTGTTTGAACGCGAGCAATCACCAGAAAAAGAAAAGTGGATTTTGTTTTTTGATGGAGTTTCTAATGCATTGGGGCATGGAATCGGGGCAATACTAATCTCACCGGAAAATGATTATTTCCCTGTCACTTCAAGGCTTTGCTTTGATTGTACAAACAATATAGCCGAATATGAAGCTTGTGCACTTGGGATCCTGGCAGTGATAGAATCAAAGGCAAGGATACTGGAGTTATACGGGGACTCTGCATTAGTCATCCACCAGCTAAGAGGGGAATGGGAAACCCGAGATGCCAAGTTAATCCCGTACCATGATTACATGGTTTGATTGAGCAATTTGATGAAGTCACATTTCACCATATTCCCCGAGAAGATAACCAATTAGCTGACGCACTGTCTACCCTGTCCTCGATGTTCAAGGTAAGTGACGAGAGGAATCTACCACTCATCAAAATGGAAAGTCGCGATCATCCTGCATATTGTCAAGTGATAAAGGAAGAGCCTGATCAAGAACCGTGGTACCATGACATCAAATGCTTCATCCAAAGAAGGGAATACCCTCCGGGCACTTCAGAAAATGACAAAAGAACCCTAAGAAGACTTGCAATGGGTTTCTATATAGATGGAGGTATTCTCTACAAAAGAAATCATGACATGGTGTTGTTGAGGTGCGTTGACGCAAAAGAAGCTAAACGGATAATTGAGGAGGTACATGAAGGATCTTTTGGAACACACGCGAGTGGTCATGCAATAGCCAGGAAAATCTTGAGGGCTGGCCAATACTGGTTGACAATGGAGGATGATTGCTTTAATTATGTGAAGAAGTGCCATAAGTGTCAAATATATGTTGATACGGTTCATGCGCCACCGGCTCCCTTGAATGTCATGTCAGCACCCTGACCGTTCTCAATGTGGGGAATGGATGTCATCGGGCCAATTGAACCAAAAGCCTCAAACGGGCATCGCTTCATTCTTGTTGCCATTGATTATTTCACAAAGTGGGTTGAGGCCGCATCATATGCCAATATGACCAGGAATGTCGTGATCAAATTTGTAAAAAGAGAATTAATTTGTCGTTATGAGTTGTCGAGTGAGATTATCACTGATAATGCGACCAACTTGAACAACAAAATGATGAAGGAGATGTACGAAAACTTCAAGATAAAGCATCACAATTCCTCCCCGTACCGCCCAAATATGAATGGGGCAGTTGAGGTTGCTAATAAAAATATCAAGAAGATTGTACAAAAGATGGTGGTGACATATTCGGATTGGCACGAGATGTTACCTTTTACTTTGCACGGCTATCGTACCGCTATTCGCACCTCGACAGGGGCAACGTCATATTCTTTAGTGTATGGGATGGAGGCAGTGCTCCCGATTGAAGTAGAGATCCCATCATTAAGGGTATTGAGAGAGGAAAAATTGGAAGAAGCCGAGTGGGTCCAAGATCGACTCGACCAATTGAACCTTATTGAAGAGAAAAGATTAGCAGCATTGTGTCATGATCAATTGTACCAGAGAAGGTTAATGAGAGCTTATGAGAAGAAGGTACGCCCACGGCAGTTTCGGGAGGGTGATCTAGTGCTCAAAAAGATCCTACCAATCCAAAAGGATCATCGTGGGAAGTGGACCCCGAACTAATAAGGACCTTACGTTGTGAAAAAGGCCTTCTCAGGAGGAGCTTTAATTCTCACCAGGATGGATGGGGAAGATCTTCCACTCCCTATAAACTCGGATGCAGTCAAAAAGTATTATGCTTGAACGCACTTCCCAAGAAGAAGAAGAAAAATAAAAAGGTGAAAAATGAAAAAAGAAAAGCTCGCTAGGCTGAAAATCTGAAAATATAGTCTAGGCAAAAGTTAGAGCAACCTGCTAGGCTGAAAACCTGAAAAGGCGGTCTAGTCAAAAGTTAGGGTTCAAAAAGTAAACAATGGAAGTGTCGTCCAGACCAATGAATTGGGGCAATCAGTGGGCTAGATGCATGAAGACAGGAGCAAATAGCATTCTCATATGTTGATTAGTAAGCAGTCCATATAGTATGAGGGATACTAACACTAGTCATGGAAAGAGGTGTCACTTGAGGAGATGTGATTCCACTCCACAACCTTTTTTGCAATTCCATACTCCATTGTAATATCTGCTTTGTATTCCTTTTCCGTCCAAATATAATGACATTGACTCCTAATTCTTTTTACCTTTATCCCTTTGCCTTAACTTTTGTCAATTGTGTGTGTGCATTCATCATGATAAGTATATACTGAAATGTGAAACATGTATTGATGTCTTCAAGAAGCATTTAGAATTTCTTTGAAAATCTCAAAAGTTTGTAAAGAATTTGATGATCTCCCGACAAAGGACACCGTGGTCTACCGACAAGAGCATGGGGACAATCTTTGCAAAGGAAGCGTACCCTTTCAAAAGTGCTTAGCCTTTATTCTCCACGAAGACAGGACTTGTTTTAGTTCATCTCCGGGCTTGTCTATGATCAACACTTTAAGGGGTCGAGGGTGAAAATAAAAACCACCTAAGCGATGAAAAATAAAAAAAGTAATGTGTTACGAGCTTTTCTTGTGTTGCATTGAAATCATTTGAGGTTTTCATCAAGCATATAGGGCATTTCTGGCATCATGCATTGTAGTTGTTATCTTTTGTAAACACAAAACCCCGTAGATTTCACAGACATCATATGTTTTTATTTTCTGTCAAGCTTCAGTGGATAACCGACTCCACAAGCTTTTTATCTTTTCTGTCAAGCTTCAGCGGATACCCGACTCCGCATGATTTTTATTTTTATTTTTCTGTCATGCTTCAGCGGATAACCGACTCCGCAAGCATTTTACCTTTCTTTTCAAGCTTCAGCGGACAACCAACTCCATAAGTTTTTAACATTTCTTTTCAAGCTTCAGCGGATAACCGACTCCGCAAGCATTTTAACCTTTTTTTTCAAGCTTCAGCGGATAACCGACTCCGCAAGCTTTTAACCTTTCTTTTCAAGTTTCAGTGGATAACTGATTCCGCAAGCTTTTTACCTTTTCTGTCAAGCCTCAGTGGATAACCGACTCCACAAGCTTTTTACCTTTCCTTTCAAGCTTCGGTGGATAACCGACTCCACGAGTTTTTAAACTTTTGTTCAGCGGATACCCGACTCCGCATGCTTTTAATCCTTTTGCTTTCAAGCTTCAGCGAACAACCGACTCCGTAAGCTTTTAACATTTCTTTTCAAGCTTCAGCGGACAACCGACTCCGTAAGATTTTAACATTTCTTTTCAAGCTTCAACAGATAACCGACTCCGCATGCTTTTTATTTTGTCAAGCTTCAGTGGATAACCGACTCCACAAGCTTTTTACCTTTCCTTTCAAGCTTCAGTGGATAACCGACTCCGCAAGCTTTTAACCTTTTAATCTTAGGCTTCAGCGGATAACTGACTCTGCAAGTCTTCTATATTTGGCAAGCTTCAGCGGACAAGCGACTCCACAAGCTTTTTATTTTTTTGTTCGAGTTTCTGACGGGCAATCCACCCCGTGAGCTCACTTTTGCCTTGCTATTCGAGCTTCTGACGGCCAATCCACCCCGTAAGCTATTTTATCTTTCTGTTCGGGCTTCTAACGGGCAATCTACCCCATAAGCTCTTTATCTTTGTTTTAAGCTTAGCAGGCAATCCACCCTGCAAGCTTTTCATGTGTAGACCATAGTGGGCAATCCAACCCACTGGATCTTCATAGGAAATCATTTTGTAGCCACGAGTCATTTTGCTTGCTAGTGTACCCAAAACAAAATTGGAGTTCATGTCTTTACTCGTTTCTTATAACGATAATAGGGTAACTACGATTATACCTATTATCTAATAAGAAACAAGTAAAGAGGGGCAGCTGTGAATACCTAATTTTGTCCGGGTATTTTCTTTTTAATTAATATTTTTGAAAACAAAAGAGAAATATAAAATTGTAAAATATATATATATATATATATATATATATATATATATATATATATCTTTGTTATGTTCTTGGCCCAATTTTCTTTTGCAAGTGTTGAGCCCATAGCCCAAACTCAAATATAAAAAAAGAAGATGAAGAGTGCTTAAAATAAAAATAAAAATTATGTCCTGCTCCCACACTTGTATCCCTCTTTGTCATCTTCTTCTTTTTCAGAAAAAAGAGGGATAATGGTACGGTCATCCAGGCCTTGCACCATTGCTACCCCTGCAAAATGGTGGGAGTAAAGGCTGATTTGCTCCCCACTACTTGTACCCACACCAGCTGGCCTAACAAGAAGATTTGTCATCTTCTTCCTTTTTGTGCTATAAATTAGGCATTCAACAAGGACCAAAGGGGGGGATTTTTTTCTGGTTCTCATCAGTATAAGGCAAAAAATTATAGTGTGGAGAACAGAAAAGTTGAAAAAGAAAAGAGTCATATATACAAAACGTTTCTCGGACCAACAAACAAAAAAGATAGAGAGAAGAAAACTATGTAAAAAGAAAAATCACCAGAGACCACAATCTTCTTGTTCCTTGATACAATTTCGGCAAGTATACCTAGTCGCAAACAAGTAATACGGTGGTGAGACCTGATATCGTCCTCAGGGATCGCGGAAAAGTACCACTTCGCAAATTGGACTACTATCTAGACGATCGTTTGGATTGAAGGGAGTTCTAACATGTAGAAAACAAACAAGAATAAAATGTTTTTGTTCTTTTAGGAATTTTCACAAACACTTAGCAGGCAACAGAGATGTGGTTAACAAATGGAGAAAATTGTCAGGGTTAGACTACGCTAATCATTCCTTGATAGCAATGACATGATTAATAACACAATTCCTAATTCAATTATGACAATCAAATCTTCAGAAATACTCAAACCCTAATGTCGTAGGTGGAATGAGCCTAAAACCCCAAATTAAACCCTAATGTCTTAGGTGGATTAACCTGAGATTTTGCATAAAGAATCAAGATTTATAAGATTGCAAGTATCCCAAGACCTATGTTTAGGTTTATGAACTACTTGGCATTTGATTCATGAGCATGCCTTAACATCAATCTTTCAATTGTCTATCAAGGCAACAATTCATTCCTAGGATGATCAGGCAAAGGAAAGCATTAAGCATGGAATCAAATACTCATAAAGAAAGAGGAAATTGTATTACAATCAAATCATGTTACAACCAAGTTCAGAAAAGCCATCATCTAACCCCAACAAAAGGGGGTTTAGCTACACATAATCAAGGGGAAAAACAAAAGAAATGAAATAGAGATGAAGGAAGGAAGGAACTCCATGGGAGGATCCACAGCAGCCAGAGAGTATGTTTTAGGGTTCAGCATCCCCCTTCTGTTTTGCCCAGAGGTCTTTTTATAACTTAGGCGCACGTCACGGCCGTGATGGCCATCACGGCCAGGCCGTGACGGGTTCTGCCTTGGGCGCGCTTTCAAAAACTTGTCTGTCACGGCCGTGACACTCATCATGGCTAGGCCGTGATCGGTTCTGTCTGGTTCAACAAGCAGGTCACGGCCGTGATGGGCATCACGGCTAGGCCGTGACCAGCTCTGACTTTTGGGGGTCTGGTACAGCTGACAGGTCATGGCCGTGCTAGCCATCACGGCTAGGCCGTGACAGTTTTTGACTTTTGGCTTCTTTCTCTTCAGTTATTGCTCCATTACGGCCGTGATGGGCTCTGCTTAGCTCATTTTCTTCTCTTTTCAGGCTCTATCTTCATCCAAGCTTCATCATGGCTAAATCTTGGGCATTTAATCATAAATTCCTGCAAAACAACACACAAAACCGCCTCATCTGTTCCAAGATAAAAACTAACTAATAATCAAATTAAATATGCCTAAACTATACGAAATTGCATGCAAAATGTACATGAAATATGAGGTGAAATCACACTCATCAAATCACCCCAAGCTTAAGATTTTGCTTGTCCTCAAGCAATCACTAAGGCCAGAAGAGATAAATAATCAGAACATGGATAGTGAACCAAGAACCCGAGTAGCTAATCCAAGCAACAGGCATTTCAAATAATTCAGCAAGAGACAATCAATTTCAAGTTCAATTAGAAGCTTAGGTTTCCTAGACTCATAATCTCACTGATTTGGGCACTCTTTCTTACCGCACTCAAGTGTTTAAGGATATGTAACAATTCGCTCAATTTCCTCAAGGAATGAATTCTACCATAAGCTTGACTATCAACCAAATCTCTACTTTATTAAAGAAAACAATTAAGAATCAAGAGGTCTTTTGCTTTGGTTGTAACGGGGCCATGGGATTAATTGTTAGATGGGGAAATCAAGAAAAAGAAATTTCAAAAGGCTACACAAAATATCAAGCATTGCAAAGCATGACACCTTCTAAAATACCTTTTTGGGTATGGATTTATTTTTCCATCTTTCTTTCTTTCTCTTTCTTTTATTTCTCACTTTCTTTTGTCATCCCCTTCTCTATACATTTCTTTTTTCTTTTCTTTTCTTTTTATTTGGAGAAGGGGAGAATTTTCAGCTCAAGAGAAATATTTTCCAACTTTCTCATCCCATACTTTTTCAACTACCTTTTTACCCCTTTGTGTAATACTTTAGAAGGTCTCCTATCAAGCATCATTCATCAATGTATTTCAAGGTACCAAGAAAAGTATTTTATTTTTCTGTAGGCTCAAAATTGGGCAACTAAGGGGGTAGCATTTAGTCAATCAAAGCTCAGAAGGCCGGAAAAATACCTAGTGCCTCAATCATTTTCAGAAATGTTTTCAAAAATTTTTAAGCTTCAAAATGGTTTCAAGTCAAGTTCTAGAGAAATATAATCCAAGAGGAATAACACTCTATCACAAAGAATGGGGTAGATTTAGTGAGTAACCCTTTTAGCTCAAAAATCTCACATTTTAGTAGTTCAAAAATCAATGAGAAACACAAATCTACGGAACCACATGCTAATTATCAACTATCAAAGATCATCTCAAGCATTTTTATTTGTAGCCTTATCACAAGAATAAAAAAATAATTGGGTTCAAAAATTCACTATCACAATTTATTTGGCACTGAGTTCTCACAATCGGATGCATAATCTAAGCAAGGGGCAATCGAATCATATGATCATGCAAAACTATGCCTATATGAATGCAACATGCAAAATGCAAAAATTCAAAAAATTACAAAAAATACCCCTACCCCAAGCTTAAAACTTACATTGTCCCCAATGTAAATAGTTAAGTCAGAGAGAGGAGAAAAATTGGAACAACTCACCGAGGCGGTAGCGGGTGTTAGCTCACAAGGCTAGTCAAAGATAGGTTGCAAATTGTGTCACGGCCGTGATGCTCATCACAGGCAGGCCGTGATGCTCTCTGATCTTCAGGGACCTCTCATCACGCTCGTGATGCTGATCACGGGCAAGTCGTGATCCTTTCTGGTCTTCACATTAAGCCCATCACGGCCGTGGCCAGTTTCACGGCCTGGGCGTGATGGTTGTTGACTTTGTTTCTCCCTGCCCTTTCTTGCTCTCCTTCCTTCAGAACCTGAAAATGCTTAAGAAATCTATTAATCTATGATCTTGTTACTCTTGATCTTCTCAAATTATTCAAGAGTTGAAATGAAAAACAAATGGAAAAGGAAAAGAAAACTTGGGTTGCCTCCCAATAAGCGCTTCTTTAACGTCACTAGCTTGACGGGCTACAGTCCTCTATGGGGGTGTTGTAAGAGGGATGGAGACTGCTTGACGATCAAAGTCTCCTCCAAGGTAGTGCTTGAGCCTTTGCCCATTAACAATGAAAGTATCTCCGGATGATGGATCTTCTAATTCAACCGCACCAAATGGGGAAGCTGACTTGACATGGAATGGACCCGACCACCTTGATCTCAACTTGCCCGGAAATAGCTTGAGACTTGAATTAAAGAGCAAAACTGATTGGCCTTCTTCAAAATGCTTTGGAAGAATGTACTTATCATGCCAAAATTTTGTTCTTTCCTTGTATATTCTTGCACTCTCATATGCCAATAGTCGAAATTCATCCAACTCATTCAATTGCAGCAGTCTCTTGTCCATGGCCAGCTTCGTATCAAAGTTCAAGGCCTTCACTACCCAAAAAGCACGATGTTGGAGCTCTACCGGAAGGTGACATGATTTTCCAAACACTAATTGGTAGGGTGACATACCAATAGGTGTTTTATATGCAGTTCGATAGGCCCAAAGTGCGTCATCCAGTTTCTTTGCCCAATCTTTCCTAGCATTGTTCACTGTTTTCTCCAAAATTCTCTTTAATTCCCGATTAGACAACTCCACTTGCCCACTGGTTTGCGGGTGGTAAGGTGTGGCAACTTTATGATTGATCCCAAACTTGGCAAGCACCGCATTGAACTCTTTGTTGATAAAGTGAGTACCCCCGTCACTAATAATAGCTCTAGGGGTTCCAAATCGGGTAAAGATGTTCTTCCTCACAAAATTAACCACCGCTTTTGCATCATCTTTCATAGTTGGGACAGCTTCCACCCATTTACTCACATAGTCAACCGCCACCAGAATATACTTGTTGTTGTAGGATGATGGGAAAGGACCCATGAAGTCGATCCCCCACACATCAAAGAGCTCCACTTCTAAAATACCCTTCAAGGGCATCTCATTTCTCCTGGATATGCTTCCGGTTCTTTGACACTTATCACACTTCATCACCCAGGCTCTGGAGTCTTTGAAAATGGTGGGCCAAAATGAACCACTTTGCAAGACCTTCATGGCGGTTCTCTCACCACCAAAGTGTCCTCCATAAGGTGAGTTGTGGCAGTGAGTCAGCACCCCATTAACCTCTTCTTTCGGAATACATCTTCTCAGAATTCCATCCGAACCTTTTTTGAAAAGGTAAGGTTCATCCCATACATAGTATTTAGAATCATGGATGAGCTTCTTCCTTTGTTGTGCATTGAAGTCCTTCGGAATCTTGTTGGCGGCCTTGTAATTTGCAATGTCCGCAAACCAAGGTGCCACTTGCACCATAAACAACCTTTCATCCGGGAATTCTTCTTGAATTGGCAACTCATCTTTTGCTTGAACATCTGCTTGTGGAAGTCTAGACAAATGGTCGGCTACCACATTCTCCACTCCTTTTTTGTCCTTTATATCCAAATCAAATTCTTGGAGTAGTAGTACCCATCTAATGAGCCTTGGCTTGGCATCCTGTTTAGTCATGAGATACTTCAAAGCATAATGATCAGTGTAGACAGTGGTTTTAGAGCCAATCAAGTAAGATCTAAACTTATCAAAAGCAAAAATCACAGCAAGCAATTCTTTTTCAGTCGTGGTATAGTTTAATTGAGCATCATTCAACACACGACTAGCATAGTAAATAACATGCAACACTTTATTTTTCCTTTGACCCAAAATGGCTCCCACCGCATAGTCGCTTGCATCACACATAAACTCAAATGGCAAACTCCAATCTGGAGGTGCAATGACCGGTGCGGTGGTGAGTTTTTCCTTTAAAATTTGGAAAGCATGCATGCAATCATCATCAAATACAAAAGGAGCATCAACTACCAAAAGCTTGCACAAGGGTTTTACAATCTTTGAAAAGTCTTTTATAAATCTCCTATAGAAACCCGCATGCCCTAGGAAGCTTCTAACACCTTTCACATTTATGGGAGGGGGAAGTTTTTCGATTACTTCAATTTTTGCCTTATCAACTTCTATCCCCCACGATGAAATCTTATGACCAAGAACTATACCTTCCCTAACCATGAAATGACATTTTTCCCAATTTAAAACAAGGTTAGTTTCTTGACATCTTTTCAAAACACATGCAAGATTTTTCAGACAATCATCAAAAGAATTACCAAACATAGAAAAATCATCCATAAATACCACAATGAGTTTTTCAGTCATATCAGAGAATATGGAAAGCATGCACCTTTGAAAAGTGGCAGGCGCATTACACAACCCGAATGGCATCCTCCGGTATGCATAGACGCCATAAGGACAAGTAAAAGCAGTCTTCTCTTAATCCTTTGGGTCAACCACAATCTGGTTATACCCTGAGTATCCATCAAGGAAGCAATAAAAGGCATGGCCTGCCAACCTCTCTAGCATTTGATCAATGAAAGGCAAGGGAAAATGATCTTTTCTGGTGGCCTCATTCAATCTTCTATAGTCAATACACACTCTCCATCCAGAAACGGTCCTTGAGGGGATGAGTTCATTTTTTTCATTTGCAACAACCGTCATCCCCCCTTTCTTTGGAACAACTTGGACCGGACTCACCCAAGGACTATCGGAGATTGGATAAATTATACCCGCATCCAAAAGCTTTACAACCTCCTTCCTCACAACTTCTTTCAAGTTTGGGTTAAGTCTTCTTTGGGGTTGTCTGACCGGCTTGAAGTTTTCCTCCAAAAGAATTTTGTGCATACAAAATGAGGGACTTATCCCTTTCAAGTCGGACATAGACCACCCAATTGTAAATTTGTACTCCCTAAGCACCCTTAACAGCTTCTCTTTCTCCAAGGAGTTCAATCCGCTACTAATGATCACCGGGAATGAAGAATTCACTCCAAGGAAAGCATAACGGAGATGGGACGAAATTTCCTTCAACTCTAGCCTAGGTGTTTCACCCTTGTCTTCAATCCTCACATCCTCCACAACCTTGTCTTCATCACTATTCAAAACTAGACAAGCCTCAAGGGATTTAACCATGAACTCAACTTCTTCCTCACATACCTCTTCTTCCATATTCTCAACCATAAGAGCCGCTTCCAATGAATCTTCAAAAGTTTGTTGCATACTCTTGTCAGTCAATGATTCCACAAGATCCACACTCATACATGTATCTTTGTCACTTGGATGTCTCATTGCTTCAAAAACATTGAAGGTGACCTTTTCATCTTGGACTCTAAGCACCAGCTCCCCTTGATTTACATCGATCAAAGCCCTACCCGTGGCTAAGAATGGCCTTCCAAGAATCAATGGAGTCTCACTATCTTCTGCAATATCCAACACCACAAAGTCTGCCGGGAAAATGAATTTGTCCACTTTTACCAATAAATCCTCCACTACACCATAAGGATAAGTAATGGAACGATCTGCCAATTGGAGATAAATCCCGGTTGGCTTGACTTCACCAATTCCCAACTTCTTGAAAATGGAGAGAGGCATGAGGTTGATTCTCGCACCAAGATCACACAAGGCTCTTCCGATGTTCAAATGACCAATAGCACATGGGATAGTAAAGCTGCCCGGATCCTTCATCTTCACCGGTAACTTTCTTTGGAGTATGGAACTACATTCTTCCGTGAGCATGACCGTCTCCTCCTTCCACTTCCTCTTGTTAGTAAGAATCACCTTCATAAACTTGGCATAGGAAGGCATTTGTTGAAGAGCTTCGGCAAAATGGATGTTAATTTGCAACTTTTTGAACACATCCAAGAACTTAGAGAATTGTTGATCCTTTATCTCCTTCTTCAACCTTTGAGGATAGGGTATCTTAAAATACGGTGGCAACTCCTTAGGATTGTCAACTTCTTCAAGAATTTGCCTTTTAGTCTTCTTTCTTGCAAACTCTTCATCCACCAATTTTTCCCTTTGTGGTTTTTCAGCTTCAACAACAATAGGACTAGAGGCAGTGGCTTGGGAAGTCTCTAGTTCTTCATTGGTTGCATCTTCAATGGTCACCTCATCAACTCCCTCACCAATTCTCTTTTCTTCCCTCTCTTTTTCATGTGGAACTAACACCTTCCCACTTCTTGTAGTAATTGCCTTGCAATCCTCCCTTGGATTCTTCTCGGTATCTCCCGGCAATTGTCCTTGAGGTCTCTCTGCCATTTGCTTTGCCAATTGGCCTATTTGGTGCTCTAGATTCTTGATGGAGGCATTTTGATTCTTCATATTATCTTGAGTTGCTTGCATGAATTGGGCTAGCATATTCTCCAAATTGCTTGAATTCTCTTAAGGAGGCTTTGCTTGAGAACTTGAGCCTTGCCCTTGTCTCCAACCAAAGTTAGGATGGCTACGCCACCTAGGATTATAGGTGTTAGAGAAAGGATCATGCTTAGGCCCTTGGTTTCCCATGTAGTTCACTTCTTCTTGCCCAGAACTTCCAACCACATTAATTTCATAATTTCCATTGACATGGTTACCTCCACATAAGTCACACACTGAGGCAGCTTGAACTTGGACCGCTTGTAAGTGAGAATTTTGTAGTTGAACGGACCCCAATTGCTTGGTAAGAATGGCCATTTGCGCCTTAAGAGCACCAATTTCATCAAGCTCCAAAACACCTCTCTTGACCAATGATCGTGAACTAGGCATTTGATAATCATTATTAGCCATAGTTTCAATCAAGGCCTTTGCTTCATCGGGTGTCTTTTGGCTCAATGTTCCACCTACAGCCGCTTCAATCATACTTCTAGAATTTCGGTTGAGACCATTGACAAAGGTTGCAACTTGCTGCCATGTTTCCAGCTCATGATTTGGACAAGCAGTAAGCAAAGATTTGAACCTCTCCCATGCTTCATAAAGTGATTCGCCATCCCTCTGTGCAAAAGCATTAATCTCCGATCTCAACTTGATCATTCTTGACGGAGGGAGGAAATTAAACGAGATAAGAATTTGCTCACCAAATCATTCCAAGTGATACTGCTCCCATGAGGATGAGACTGAAGCCATGACTTAGCTCTATCCCTCAAAGAGAAAGGGAAAAGCCTTAAACGAATAGCATCATTGGAAGCTCCATTTAGATTGATAGTATCACATAGCTCAATAAATGTGCCAATGTGAGAATGAGGGTCTTCACTCTCTAACCCTCCAAACTGATTTTGCTGCACAAGATTGAGAAGTGATGCCTTGATCTCAAAGTTGTTGCAAGCCACTGCAGGTCTAACAATTGGAGTTCCACATCTATCGATTTTAGGGGAAGTGTAGTCCCCCATTGTCCTCCTTTGTTCATTGTTGTCAGCCATGGTGACAATTGCTACTTCAACTTGCAGTTCTTGCACACTTGGCAACTCGACTTGTGGTTCTTGTACTCTAGAAGATGCTTCTCCTCTGTTCTCTCTTGCCTTGGCTTCCTTTCTATTCCTTCTACAAAGTCTCTCGATCTCAGGGTCGAATTGAAGTTCACCTGGGTCGATTGTACCTCGCATACAAGGAACAAACAGAGTAGAACAGCAACAAATATAGCAAGCACAAGTCAAGCTAAAAGTGGACAGTTATGCAGTTACAAGGAAAACAGAAAAAAAATAAAAACAGAAAAGAAAAGAAAAAAATTGTCTAAATTAGGAGTCCCCTTTGGTACTCGTGATATTGGCACACCGATCCCCGGCAACGGCGCCAAAAACTTGATACGATTTCGGCAAGTATACCTAGTCGCAAACAAGTAATACGGTGGTGAGACCTAATATCATCCTCAGGGATCGCGGACAAGTACCACTTCTCAAATTGGACTACTATCTAGACGATCGTTTGGATGGAAGGGGGTTCTAACATGTAGCAAACAAACAAGAATAAAATGTCTTTGTTCTTTTAGGAATTTTCACAAACACTTAGCAGGCAACAGAGATGTGGTTAACAAATGGAGAAAATTGTCAGGGTTAGACTACGCTAATCATCCCTTGATTGCAATGACATGATTAATAACACAATTCCTAATTCAATTATGACAATCAAATCTTCAGAAATACTCAAAACCCTAATGTCTTAGGTGGAATGAGCCTAAAACCCCAAATTAAACCCTAATGTCTTAGGTGGATTAACCTGAGATTTTGCATAAAGAATCAAGATTTATAAGATTGCAAGTATCCCAAGACCTATGTCTAGGTTCATGAACTACTTGGCATTTGATTCATGAGCATGCCTTAACATCAATCTTTCAATTGTCTATCAAGGCAACAATTCATTCCTAGGATGATCAGGCAAAGGAAAGCATTAAGCATGGAATCAAATACTCATAAAGAAAGAGGAAATTGTATTACAATCAAATCATGTTACAACCAAGTTCAGAAAAGCCATCATCTAACCCCAAGAAAAGGGGGTTTAGCTACACATAATCAAGGGGAAAAACAAAAGAAATGAAATAGAGATAAAGGAAGGAAGGAACTCCATGGGAGGATCCACAGCAGCCACAACATCCAGAGAGTATGTTTTAGGGTTCAGCATCCCCCTTCTGTTCTGCACAGAGGTCTTTTTGTAACTTAGGCGCGCGTCACGACCGTGATGGTCATCACGGCAAGGCCGTGACAGGTTTTGCCTTGGGCGCGCTTTCAAAAACTTGTCTGTCACAGCCGTGACACTCATCACGGCTAGGCCGTGATCGGTTCTGTCTGGTTCAACTAGCAGGTCACGGCTGTGATGGGCATCACGGCTAGGCCGTGACCAGTTCTGACTTTTGGGGGTCTGGTACAGCTGACAGGTCACGGCCGTGATAGCCATCACGGCTAGGCCGTGACAGCTTCTGACTTTTGGCTTCTTTCTCTTCAGTTATTGCTCCATTACGGCCGTGATGGGCTCTGCTTGGCTCATTTTCTTCTCTTTTCAGGCTCTATCTTCATCCAAGCTTCATCATGGCTAAATCTTGGGCATTTAATCATAAATTCCGGCAAAACAACACACAAAACCGCCACACCTGTTCCAAGATAAAAACTAACTAATAATCAAATTAAATATGCCTAAACTATACGAAATTGCATGCAAAATGTACATGAAATATGAGGTGAAATCACACTCATCATTCCTCTTAGCCACAACCACTCCTTCTTCTTCTATCTATTTTTCATTTTTCTTTTTCTACTCACAGAACCCATCTTCTTCTTCATCCCTCCACATCTTCGTCCCCTTGCTCCCAGCCACCGTCCGCCGCCCCTAGGAGCACCATCTTCCGCCATTCCTCAACCGAAGCAGACCCTCGCACGACCTCCGTCTTCCAGCAACCACTGAGTCGCACCTCCTTCGCAGCTCGCACGGCCTCTGTTCTCCCAGTACGGCGTGGCCATCGCGCAACCCATCGCCTCCGCCCCAAAGCTCTCACACAATCCCACTGCACCTGCCCAAACACCGCACGAGCTCGTCGCCGACAACAGCAGAACCCATATGACCGCCATCCTCCACCAGATCCGCACGAACCGCCACTGGAGTTGTAGATCTGCTCTCGTCACTGCCGCACTCGACCAGGAAACCACCGCGCGAGCCACGTGCGCCAGAGGTCCACCCTCGCCTCCCTCCTTCCACGCCTCCACTCTCCTTGGTCCTTCTCTCCTCTGTTGGTATCAAGGCGCCCCCCCCCCCCCCCCCCCCCCCTCGACTTTCCTTTCAACTATCATTCTCTTCTCTCATGTTATACACTTAATATTTATTAGGTTATCACTTATTGGGTTCTAATGTTTGGGTCTGGTGCAGCATGTGGCCCTTTTATTTTTTTTATTTTATGTTTCTAACATTTTGTTTCCATAAGACTTGGGCCAGGCAGAAAGCAAAAATAAAAAAGAAGTTTGTTATAAAACATCTTTGGGCTATGTCTCTTAGGTCCAAAATTTAATTTTCTTTTGTTTTATCTTTTTTTGTTTGTTTGTTTGTAACTGGGCCAATGATGTAGTTAGACTCATCAGCATGAAACATAAGCTGTGGGCTAGTCACTAGGTCTCTCTCTTTTTTTCTTTCACAAGTATGGGCCTAGTTAAAACGAAAATTAAATAAAAAATTAAAAAAAACTCTTAAAAAGATTTTCAGTTCTTTCTTTTTTAAAAAAAAATCTTTTTTATGAAAAAATGGAGAAATGAAAAAAATCATTTCTTTCTTAAAAAAGAGGAGTTTGTTGTTTCTTTGTTGCTCAATTGAAAATCTTTTTTTTAATTACAAATTCCCTTTTCAAAAAAGAAGGTAAAATAATAAATCCTCTTTTAAGTTTTTTTGACTCTTTGTTCATAATGAAAATCCTTCCCAAACGAAACCTTTTTAAAGAAAATTCTTTTTTGTAAAATAAAATCTCTTTTGAGTTCACGCGACAATCTACAACGTTGATGTATGGATTTTTTTCATCCTCAAGTGTCGTATGAATTGTAAGGGTTTATCGTATAGCTTTGCTATCTTTAACCCTGTGCAAGAGTGAATTCCCTTAAAAAAAATATTACATGGTTTTTTTAATTTATACTTTTAACCAATTTTACCCAATTTCATTTTTATAAAAATATATTTTGAATTCACGCAACAATCTACGACGTTGATGGAGGGACTTGTTCATCCTCAAGTATCGTATTGAATTGTAAGGGTTTATCGTATAGCACTGCTATCTTGGACTCTATGTAAGTGTGAATTTATTTTAAAATAAAATCCCTTTTTTTAAAACAAAAAAAATCAAATCTTTATCAAAATTAAAATCAACCAACCAATCAAATATTTTCAAAAGAACTACGTGGCTTTGAGTTTCCCATCGTACCCGGGAATACGTAGGAGCAAGATAAATCATCTTGTCAAGTCAAAACTAAATTTTCCTTTTTTGTGTCTCTTTTTATGTTAAAATAATTAATCAAAATAATTAAACTTTTCTATTTTTAGGGATGCTCTATGGACACGGTGCCGCATCCAGTCCATTAGATTTGAGGTTACCCTGTGGACTCATGTGCCATGTTCAACCTCATTTAGTTTTTATAAACAATAAATTTAAAAATATAAAATTAATAAAAATTTAAAATATTAAAAATTAAAAATAATTCTTTCTCGTAAATAATTTTTGGGGTAAAAATAAATATTTAAAAGGTTATTAAAATGTTTTTTTGCAAAATTAACTTGAGGTACCGTTTTTTTTTAAAAACGGGGGATGTGGGGTGCTAACACCTTCCCTACTCGTAACCGACTCCCGGACTCATCTCTTTTTTTTTAGACCAGTTTACCTTTAAATAATTAGGTTTTCTAAGATTTTCCCAATAAAAATTTTAGTGGCGACTCCTCTGTCTTTTTATTCCTTCTTTTCGCGGCTCCTAGACGGGACAGTCGCGACAATATATATATATATATATATATATATATATATATATATATATTAATCTTGATCATTTATGATTGGATCTAATGGTAATATGCGTGTGGATAAATTAGCTACACATGGTATTGCTTGTAATGGTTTTGTTTGGTGGGATACCATTCCGAGATTCATTAGGGAGGAATTCTATCGTGATAGAATGGTTTTCCTTACTATATATTTAAATAATTTTTCATGGGTTAGGTTTTATGCCCCCGTGTTTTGATGTGTTCCTTTTCTCTTGGGATGTTAGTTCACCATTGTAATGCTTTTACATGCTAATTTTGTTTTTAAAAAAATGTGCCACATCATCAACAATATATATATATATATATATATATATATATATATTGTTGATGATGTGGCACATTTAGTTATATTTCAGTTTTTTCTGTTTCTATCCATTAGCTGATGTAACTAATTTCAGTTATTAAATTGTTGTAAGCTCCTTCTATATGCTGAAATATAAAGCATTATATAAGGAGCAGTAGGTTTAGAAAAAAGAGACTTTTTTTGAGAGAATGCATGTGTAGGCTTGATTGAGAGAATTATTTATAAGAGGGTTTCTTGGTTGTAATTGGGGATCAAGGGGAACTCATTTTGTATTCTGCTTAGAGGAAGGACATTGACACTGAATAGATTGGACTCAAGCATTGCTTAGTCTCGGAGACATAGGCTGCTCTTGGCCGAACTCCGTCATCAATTTCTTGGTGTGATTTGTTTCTCTTCTCTCTTCTACTTTTCTGCATTTTAGATTGTTAATGTGTTGGTCTTTGTTTTCTGCATTATGTCCTGTTTTTTGTTTTCTTTTTGAAGGGTCTTTGTGCAACAACTGGTATCTAAATCAAGAAGACATATGGCTATGGCGAAATACGACATTGAAAAGTTCAATGGGAAGAATGACTTTGCCCTCTGGAGATTGAAGATGCAAGCACTCCTTGTTCAACAGGGACTGGACGAAGCATTGGAGGGAGAAAGGAAGCTACCAAACACTCTGACCGAAACACAGAAGAAGGAGCTTATGAATAAAGCTCATAGTGCCATAATCTTGTGCCTAGGCGATAGGGTTCTCAGAGAAGTATCGAAGGAGAAATCAGCTGCAGCAATGTGGCTGAAACTTGAACATCTTTACATGACAAAGTCATTGGCCAATCGTCTTTATCTAAAACAAAGACTCTACACCTTGAAGATGCAGCCTGGGACCTCAATTGAAGACCACATGGATGAGTTCAACACGTTGATTCTTGACCTAGAAAATATCAAAGTCAAAATCGATGATGAAGATCAAGCATTACTCTTGATTCGATCATTGCCCAGCTCATACGAGCATCTTACGGATACTCTGGTCTATGGAAGAGAAACATTGACCTTAGATGAAGTGCAAGCAGCATTGATCTCAAAAGAATTGACCAAGAAATCAGAAAGTAAAGATGAAGGAGCAAGTGAAGGTCTTAATGTAAGAGGGAGACAAGATAAGCACGACTACAAAGGCAAGAAGAGATCAAGGTCAAAATCCAAATCAAAATTGAAGTGCTTCTTATGTCACAAAGAAGGACACTTCAAGAAGGATTGTCCTAATCGAAAAAACAAGAACAAGAATGAAGAAAAGGGGGATGTGTTAGTAGCAACAGATTCATATGAAAGCTCAGATGGTCTTGTTGCTGCAAATTGCCGAGATGAAACTGAGTGGGTTATGGACTCAGGGTGCTCATTCCACATGTGCCCAAACAAACATTGGTTTTATGATTACCAACTGTTTGATGGAGGTCAAGTAGTGATGGGTAACAATGCAACCTACACTGTGGTTGGAATTAGTTCTATCAAGTTAAAGTTTAATGATGGAATAGAAAAAATCTTGAAAAAAGTAAGACATGTCCCAGATTTGAAGAGAAACTTAATTTCTCTTGGCACCTTGGAAGAGACTGGTTTCAGCTTCAAAGCAGAAAGCTCCATGCTGAAGGTGATGAAAGGTGTTCGAGTGGTGATGAAAGGAAACAGAAAGAATGGCCTTTATGTCTTGAAGGGATGTGCTGTAATAGGCATTTCATCATCTGTTTCCAAGACTAATGTCAGCAAGAGTTCCTTATGGCATCAAAGACTTGGGCACATCAGTGAAAGAAGCTTACAAGAATTGGAAAAGCAAGGACTGTTGTGTGGAGATAAAGTTGAGGGTCTTGAATTCTGTGAGCACTGCATCTGTGGGAAGTAAACAAGGGTCATGTTCAACACAGGCATTCATAAAACTAAAGGGAAGCTTGACTATATTCATTCAGATCTATGGGGGCCATCAAAGGTCCCCAGCCATGGAGGTAATAGATATTTTATCACATTCATTGATGACTTTAGTAGAAAGGTATGGATATATCTGTTAAAAACAAAAGATGAAGCTTTCAATACCTTTGTTCAATGGAAAACTAGAGTTGAGAATCAATGTGATAAAAGGATAAAAGTTCTAAGAACTGACAATGGACTTGAATATTATGGTGATGAATTTAACAAGTTTTGTAAAAGGCTTGGCATTTACAGAAACAATACAGTGAGGAAGATACCTCAACAGAATGGACTTGCTGAGAGAATGAAAAGAACCATCCTTGAAAGAGTGAGGTGCATGCCGTCACAAGCAAGCCTGACCAAGCAGTTTTGGGGAGAAGCTGTACACACAGCTTGCTACCTTATCAACAGAAGTCCATCAGCAGCTCTTGAGTACAAAACTCCTCAAGAAATCTGGAATGGCAGCCCTGCAGATTACAGTGTTCTCAAGATCTTTGGTTGTCCAGCTTACTATCACATCAATGAAGGTAAGCTGGAACCAAGAGCAAGGAAGGGGCTGTTCATGGGATACCCTGAAGGAGTGAAGGGTTTCAGGATTTGGTGCAATGACAGTAGGAAATGTATCATAAGCCGAGATGTTATTTTCCATGAAGCTGAGATGTTCAAAGACCAACATACAAGTACATGTACTAAGAATGCAGAAAGCTCAAGTGATCATCAGCTTGAGGTGGAGCTACAAACCAGGGAGCTGACAGGACATGATCCCAAACATGTTGAAGATCAAGAGCAACAGGAAGAGGATCATATTGAAGCTGTCACTGAAGTTGATTCACTGCATGAATACTCTCTGGTTAGAGACAGAAAGAAGGAACACCAAACCTCCTCAAAGGTATGGATATGCTGACTTGACAGCATATGCTCTGATTGTAGCTGATTTGGTGAACAATAAAGAGCCTAAATCTTACAAGGAAGCAATGAGGAGCAAGGATCATACCAAATGGCGCCTGGCAATGGAAGAGGAAATAGAATCACTGTACAAAAATAAGACTTGGACATTGGTTGAAAAGCCATCAGGAGCAAGACTGCCTCCACGTTTCAAAGCAAGATTGGTAGCTAAGGGATTCACTCAAAGGGAAGGAGTGGATTTTAATGAGATTTTCTCTCCGGTTGTAAAGCACTCCTCAATTAGAGTGCTTTTAGCCATGGTAGCACAATTTGATCTTCATTTAGAGCAAATGGATGTCAAAACCGCATTTCTACATGGAGAATTAGAAGAGAAGATTTTTATGCAGCAACCAGAGGGGTTTGAAGACATTGAAAAGCAAAATCTAGTATGTCTTCTTCACAAATCCTTATATGGTTTAAAGCAATCTCCACGCCAATGGTACAAACGCTTTGATAACTTTATGATCAAACATAAGTTCAATAGAAGCAACTATGATAGTTGTGTCTATTTCAAGTCTCTAGACACAGGTGAACAAATTTATCTACTTCTATACGTTGATGACATGCTGATAGCATGTAAAAACATGAAAGAAATTGATAAACTTAAGGAGTTGCTGAGAACTGAGTTTGAGATGAAGGATTTACGACAAGCTAGAAGGATTCTAGGCATGGAAATTGATAGGAAACAAGGAACTGGAGAACTCACAGTCACACAAAAGGGATACATTGGAAGGGCCCTAGACAGGTTTAACATGAAAGATGCAAAGCAAGTAAATATTCCAATTGCATCTCATTTTAAACTGTCATCAGAAGATTGTCCTCAAACATCACAGGAACTTCAGGAAATGAAAAAGTTCCATATGCTAGTGCTGTGGGGAGCCTCATGTATGCAATGGTTTGCAGCCGCCCTAATTTAGCCTATGCAGTGAGCCTAGTCAGTAGGTTCATGGGAAATCCAGGAAAGCAACACTGGATGGCTGTGAAACAGATCCTAAGATACTTGAATGGTACAACTGATACAGGTTTGAGGTATGGCAGAGACACTAAAGACTCAGGTGGAGCTCAGGGGTTTGTTGATACAGACTTTACTGGTGATCCTGATAAAAGAAGGTCCCTAACAGGATATGTTTTTACTTTGTTTGGGAATACTGTGAGTTGGAAGGCATCCCTGCAACATGTTGTTGCTTTATCCACCACAGAAGCAGAGTATATAGGCATTACAAAAGCTGTTAAGGAAGCACTATGGCTGAAGGGTTTGATAAATGAACTAGGAATCCCACAGGAAGTTATCAATGTGTTTTGTGATAATCAAAGTGCAATACACTTGTGAAAAAATCATTTGTTTCATGAAAGAACAAAGCATATTGATATAAGACTATACTGGATAAGAGATATCATCTTTGATGGGAAGGTTCAGGTTCTAAAAATCCACACTTCAGATAATCCAGCTAATTATATCTCTAAGGTAGTCACCATAAGCAAGTTCAAGCACTGCCAGAACTTGCTAAAGATTGAAAAAGGTTAATGAAGACTTTGGACAAGGATAGCAAGCTTGATCTTCAATTTGTCAAAGTCAATGTTCAATGTGCCAAGGTGGAGATTGTTGATGATGTGGCACATTTAGTCATATTTCAGTTTTTTCTGTTTCTATCCATTAGCTGATGTAACTAATTTCAGTTATTAAATTGTTGTAAGCTCCTTCTATATGCTGAAATATAAAGCATTATATAAGGAGCAGTAGGTTTAGAAAAAAGAGATTTTTTTTTTGAGAGAATACATGTGTGTAGGCTTGATTGAGAGAATTACTGACGAGGGTTTCTTGGTTGTAATTGGGGATCAAGGGAAACTCATTTTGTATTCTGCTTAGAGGAAGGACATTGACACTGAATAGATTGGACTCAAGCATTTCTTAGTCCCGGAGACGTAGGCTTCTCTTGGCTGAACTTCGTCATCAATTTCTTGGTGTGATTTGTTTCTCTTCTCTCTTCTACTTTTCTGCATTTTAGATTGTTACCGTGTTGGTCTTTGTTTTCTGCATTATGTCCTGTTTTTTGTTTTATTTTTGAAGGGTCTTTGTGCAACATA
The DNA here is from genome assembly GCA_030762895.1 of Sophora flavescens. Classification (NCBI taxonomy): domain Eukaryota; kingdom Viridiplantae; phylum Streptophyta; class Magnoliopsida; order Fabales; family Fabaceae; genus Sophora; species Sophora flavescens. The sequence continues at coordinate 52,384,599 of CM061063.1, forward strand.
TATATATATATATATATAAAAGGATTTTCTATCATACATCAACTAATTTTTTGAAGGAGCACGTTAATTGCTAACGTACTCCTTTTAAAAAATTAGTGCGTGTGTGTTAACAAATCTCCACACACACATATCAACAGCGTTAAACTAAACTATTTCAAGAAAATCAATAACATGTTCTCAACATTCTTAAAAATAATTACCATTTTTGAGATTTATATTAGAAGTGGCGTAAAAAAATAATTTCTTTTTGTTTTAGGTTCCATTGTACCAAAAACAACGATAATATACCTTGATAATAACTAATTTTCTAACACATTTAACTCTCGGTTAAGGTGGCTTCTAGCATGAGGAAGTAACTAAGTCCTCATGGGTGAGATAGCAAAAGTGACCATTAGATATATTGATAAAAAATTGGGTGGCTGAGATCTATTATTGATTACCTGAAATATAGGTTGCCTTAATATTTATGAAATTGATCCATTGGGTGGCTGAGATCTCTGGAAGTTTCCTGCTTGCTATCTTTTCCAATGACATTATTGTTTATGGTGCCTTCTACCTTGCACCGTCAAGAAAAGTGGTGCAATCTTGCACCACTTTAACTGTCCAATAAAAAAGTGTTATGTGTTTGATTGATCTATGTTGTTTTTGTATTTAGCCGTATTTGTTTGCTGAAAATTATTTACAAAGGTGTCGTATTTGTTCTGTGTTTCGCATACTCTCTCCGCTCTTTTTATATGGTAATTTTAGTTATTTGTTTTTGTTCCAAAACAATGGATCTTTTATAAACCCAATATATATTTGACATTTTTTTCCATATATACCCTTATCATATAATTAAATTGAAATGCCTTGAAAATACACCAAACTTTCCCTAATTAAATTCAGCCATAAATGCTGCATGTTCCAAAACAAAAGTGGCACCTATCATTGCACCCTGCATTTGACCAAATAAAATGTGCACCTTCCTAGTGGAGTGTGTTGGAACCAAAGTGGTTTTGATTTAAATAATCTCTACGTTTTGATGTTAACAAAAGGACTAAATTTGCTTGGCAAAGTGTTAGTTGAGATCTAACATGTGCTTTCAGTTATGTAGGAATATTTATAATATAAGTAATGGAAACTTGGGATAAGTTTTCATTGGACTCCTTGAGAAAAATACGCGTCCATCCATGTAGACGGCTGCTCTAATATTGGTAAAGTTATTTATTTATTTAATTGACTAGACTGGTTTCTTTAAGTAGACGATGCACTAAATGTTTATTAGTCGGAAATCAAGATAACTTACTTAGATATAGCAAGTCCAAAGACTTGATAGTAGACGTGTCTAGCTTGCCACGTCAGCAGACGGGAACAATTGTTTGAATTGAATGAACTGAAAGATAAAATAATAAAGTAGACAAGCTATAATTGCCACATCACCAGACGGAGATTATGATAACTCACTGAGGTATAGCAAGTCCAAAGACTTGATAGACGAGAGGATATGCCACGTCAGTAGACGGGCAAAATAAAATATTGAACAGACTTAGTCTCACATAAGTAGACGGAGTTCTTAAGTAGACGAGCTCCATCTCTTGAATGAATAAATGCAATCCGAATCTCTTGAATTTATTTCAAATGATTGATATTTATTTCTATAGAATATTTATTCTTCACATTTGTTATATATGCTTTAATATTTTACCTTATTGTAAAAGAAACATAGTACCATCAAAGAAATTCAAAAAGCAGAATCGTACAATGAGAAACTGCAAAACGATCTGTACGATGACAACTTTATAGATGAAAAAACTGGATTGTACACAAAGGAGGAACAACAAGTTTTCAAGCTGCAATGCTCAGAGCAGTGAGCCTCCATTTCGTGCTACCTCGATAACCAAGAGTACTTTTCAGCATTAATCTAGCTATCAGTCACAACGGATATCATGCATTCAATGCTATCTCTGAATGGGCTATTCAAAATAACCATTGAAGAAATACAAGTGAAGAAGAAGGTCGCTATAAATAGAAGACCTCAAGTTCTGAAGAATAACTTTTTGTCAATCGATAATCACTCATTCTAATTTCCTTTTAAAGAGCAAGAGTCTGTATTCTTTAGTTTGAATATTATTGTAATATTCAACTGATCTTAAACTTTCATATCCTCACACATAGTGAGTTAAGAAGATCATAAGTTAAATCTCTTTGTTAGAGTTAGAGCCTGGAGAGGCTTGGTAAGAAAGGAATACTTGTAAGCCTGGAGAGGTGTTGAATACTTGGTTGTAATCTATTTGGAAACTAGTGGAGAAAATCCTTCAAGTAGAAGCGACTGGACGTAACTCTTGGTTAGAAGAGAGTGAACAAGGATAAAACATCTTGTGTGAATATTCTATCCCTAAACTCTTACGGCTTTATTTGTTTTTACTGACTAAGGGGTTTTGATATTGCTTTTGTTAAAGGTTTTTAAAAAGGATCTATTTCTTTATGCTTACTTATAATTTAATCTTCTTGTGTGCAAAAATAGTTTTAAAGGTTGTTTTCGAAAATTATTAACAAACACAATTCAACCCCCCTTCTTGTGTTTGCTTGTGTCAACTTCAGTTGGTATCAGAGCTCAGCCTCGAAAGGGTTGAGCATCTAACAAGTGCCGAGGGAGTATGATCCAACAACCATGGATGCAGAAGGACAAGCTATCAATAGACCTCCTCTTTTTGATGGAACAGATTATGACTACTGGAAGAAAAGGATGATGGCCTTATTGGATGCACAAAATGTAGATATTTGGGAGCTGATTGAAACCGGCTACATAGAGCCAAGAGATGAAGCTGGAGCTGCTGTTCCTAGAGCCCAATGGACTCAAGAGCAGAAAAACCAACATCAGCTAAATATGAAGGCTAAGCACTATCTCATGTGTGCTATTACCAGATCTGAACATGACAAAGTTCACAGCTGCAATACAGCTAAAGAAATTTGGGATACTCTTGCCCAAGCTCATGACGGTTCCTCGTAAGTAAAGGTATCAAAGATCAGCATGCTGGTTTATCAGCATGAGCTGTTTAAAATGGGTGAACATGAAACAATAGACCAAATGTTTGGAAGATTCCAACCATCACTAACAGTCTCAGATCTCTTGGAAAATTCAATGAAAATAAAGATCATGTTAGAAAAATCCTAAGAAGTTTATCCAAGCAATGGAGACCCAAGGTTACTGCTATTCAGGAAGCCAAAAACCTGAATACACTTTCTCTGGAAGAGCTACTTGGATCTATCAAGGTTCATGAACTTGAACTTAATTAAGAAGAAAATTCCAGAAAAGGAAAATCTATTGCCCTAAAGGCGAAGAAAGCAAGCTCATCAAAGGTTCTCAAAGCTGCTGAGTCATCAGATGAGTCTGGATCTTCTGATAATGATGAAGGATCAGATGAGGCTGAATTGTCCTTCATCTCCAGGAAGATTCAACATATGTGGAGAAAGAAAGGTGGTTTCAGAAGGAAGCAATTCAGCAAAAAGTTTTTCAACGAGAAGTCAGACTCCAAAGAAAAAGGTCCACCCTTGTGCTTTGAATACAAGAAACCTGGTCATTTCAAAGCTGACTGCACTGAGCTAAAGGATAAAAAGAAATTCTTCAAAAAGAACAAAAGCTTAATGGTTACATGGGAGGATCTTGATCTGTCTTCATCATATGAAGAAAATGAAGCTGAGGAAGAGGCAAATATATGTCTCATGGTAGACACTGCATCAGAAATTGAATACACTGATGCTGAGGTAATGGACTCTGACCCATCCACTCTTCAAAAAGCTTTTGATGAATTTTTGCATGAGTCGTCCATACTATCATGAGAGTATAGGAGTCTTAAAAAGAAATTTTCAAAACTGTTTAGAGAATATGATAGGGTCTGCACTGAGAAACAAAATCTTAAAGATGAAAATGACATATTAAAATCGGTGAATGTCAGTCTAGATGACATAATGGAGTTTGAGCCTGATGTTTCTTGCGAAGTTGCAAAACTGAAACAAGATGTAACATATCTGACAGACTCTCTGTCAAAGCTTATAAGTGGCTCAGATAAGCTTAGTCTCATTTTAAGGTACTCTAGGTCACCTCATGATAAATCTGGCCTTGGTTATGACAAAAAGAAGCAAGAAGCATCTCACAAAAAGTCAAAACCACATACACAGCATAGAGCTTCAAAAGTTCCAGATAAATATGCTAAAGTTAAGTCTAGCTTGTCCAATACCTTTTGCAAAGTGTGTGGAAAAAGTGGACATATTATATCTAGATGCATACACAATAAACATGCTAAGCATACTTGTCCAGTGACTGCTAACAAGAAAGGACCCAAGTCGGTTTGGGTACCTAAAGATAAGATAATACATGTTGCAGATTTGCTTAACAACAGGAAGAAAACAGACGTCTTGGTACTTGGACAGTGGCTGCTCACGTCACATGACGGGAGAAAGGTCTATGTTCCAAAGCCTTAAGCCCAAAGATGGTGGCTGAGTCACTTTTAGAGGAAATCAGAAAGGGAAGATCATTGGTATAGGTAAAATTGGTAAACATCCTTTTCCCTCCATTGATAATGTTCTTTTAGTAAATGGCTTGATGCACAATCTGCTGAGCATAAGTCAATTATGTGACAGTGGATATGTAGTTTCTTTTGATAAGAACATGTGTACTATCAAGAAAGATGATGGATCACTTTTATTCACTGCTAAGAGGCAAAACAATCTTTATAAGATTGACTTGGAGGACCTCTCAAGTCAAAGTGTCTCATGTCTAGTTTCCATTGAAGATGAGCGATGGATTTGGCACAAAAGGCTAGGTCATGCAAGCTTGAAATTAATTTCAAAGCTAAACAAGAATAACCTCGTGAGAGAACTACCAAACCTTAAGTTCAAATCTGATGCTCTCTGTGATGCATGTCAAACGGGAAAACAAGTCAAAGGTTCTTTTGAATCTAAGAATGTCGTTAGTACCAATAGACCACTACAGTTGCTACACCATGATCTTTTTGGTCCAACAAGGACTGCTTCTGTCAGTGGTAATAAATATGGTCTTGTCATAGTAGACAACTACACTAGATGGACATGGGTTTTGTTCCTAACTCACTAGGATGAGTCTTTCAAGGTCTTTTCTATATTTTTCAAACGTGTACAGAATGAAAAAGGCATGTGTATCACTTCAATCAGAAGTGACCATGGGAGAGAGTTTGAAAATAAGCTATTTCATAAGTTCTGTGAAGAAAGTGGTATTCTTCACAACTTCTCAATACCTAGAACACCACATCAAAATGGTGTGGTAGAGAGAAAGAACAGATCTCTTCAAGAGATGGCTAGGACTATGCTCAATGAAAACTCTATCCCTAGGCACTTTTGGGCTGAAGCTGTTAACACTGCCTGCTACATTCAGAACAGAATATACATTAGACCTATGCTGAACAAGACTCCTTATGAACTGTGGAAAGGATGAAAACCCAACATATCTTATTTTCATCCTTTTGGTTGTAAATGCTATATACTGAATACTAAAGATCAACTTGGTAAGTTTGATGCTAAAACAGATAATGGAATACTATTAGGATATTCTGAATCTTCTAAAGGCTTTAGAGTTTACAATTCTAGGACTCTGATGGTAGAGGAAAGTATTCATGTCAAGTTTGATGACAAACTGCCTGATAAGAAATTATCAGAGCTCGATAAAGCTTTTGCAGATCTTGATCTAAACATCTCAGGAGACACACCAGAGATGAAAGTTGATGATCAAGTAGACAACACCACTCAACAACCAGAAACCTCCACTTCTCAACATGATATAGTTCAAAAATATTGGTACTTCAAGAATTATCACCCGCAAGATCAGATCATTGGAAACCCCAATGACAAGCTAAGAACCAGATCAACTTTTAGAGAACAGGATATTTCTGCACTAGTCTCTGAGTTGGAACCAAAGACAGTAGACGAGGCTCTGCTAGACGACGGTTGGATTCTAGCTATGCAAGAAGAACTGAATCAGTTTGAAAGAAGTGAAGTTTGGACTCTGGTTCCCCTGCCCAAAGACAAATCAGTGATTGAAACAAAGTGGGTTTACAGAAACAAACTTGATGAAAATGGTAAGATAATAAGAAACAAAGCAAGACTTGTTGCTCAAGGTTTTTCTCAAGAAGAAGGTATAGATTACACTGAAACCTTTGCACCTGTTGCTAGATTAGAAGCAATTAGAATTCTAATTTCATTTGCTGCACATCATAGTATTATGCCTTTTCATATGGATGTTAAAAGTGTTTTTCTAAATGACTTTATTAATGAAGAAGTTTATGTTATGCAACCTCCGAGTTTTGAGAGTGAAACCCACCCTGAACATGTATATAAGCTTAAGAAAGCTTTGTACGGCCTTAAGAAAGCCCCTAGAGCTTGGTATGACAGGCTAAGTTCATTTCTTATGGAAAATGGCTTTAATAGAGGAAAAGTAGACACAACTCTGTTTAGAAAATCAATTAAGTTTAATTTCATAGTTGTGCAAATTTATGTTGATGATATCATTTTTGGTGCTACTAATGAATCTCTTTGCAAAGAATTCTCTAAGTTAATGCAGAAAGAATTTGAAATGAGCATGATGGGAGAACTCAAATTATTCCTTGGACTTCAAGTAAAACAAACCTTGGACGAGGTGCTCATCGATCAAACTAAGTATACAAAAGAGCTTATGAAGAAGTTTAAGATGGATGATTGTAAGCCAATGAATACCCCTATGCACCCCACTTCTATACTGAACAAAGATGATAAAGAGAAAAAGATAGACCAAAAGGTATATAGAGGTATGATAGGATCTCTCTTATATCTTACTTCGTCTAGGCCTGATATTCTGTTCAATGTATGTTTGTGTGCTCGATTTCAATCTGATCCTAGAGAATCTCACTTATCAGCAGTTAAGATAATTTTTAGATATTTAAAAGGGACTACTAATCTTGGTTTGTGCTTTAAGAAAAATGAAGATTGCAGATTAGTTGGTTTATGTGATGCTGACTATGCTGGAGATAGAATTGAAATAAAAAGCACTAGTGGAGGATGTCACTTTATTGGAGCTAATCTTGTCTCTTGGTCAAGCAAGAGGCAAAGTACCATTGCTTTATTAACTGTTGAAGCTGAGTATATATCAGCTGCAAGTTGCTGCTCACAACTTCTTTGGATCAAACATCAATTGGAGGACTACAATGTGTTTGTAAGTAGTATTCCACTTATGTGTGATAACACTGTTGCAATAAATCTATCTAAGAATCCAATTTTGCATTCTAGAGCTAAGCACACAGATTAAACATCATTTTATTAGGGATTATGTGCAAAAATGTGTGTTTGATATTCAATTTATAGATACTGACCATCAATGGGCAGATATCCTTACTAAACCTCTTGCAGAGGACAGATTTATCTTTATTAGAAAGCATCTTAACATGATATGTGTGGATTGACTTAGGCGTCCAACTTTGAGAAAATTGTTTTGATAATTTTGCGTCTATTGCATATGCGCGTCTAATGCCTGTTAAATTTCCGTGTCTATTGCATGTTGTGTAGCGCGACCACTATATGTTGTATCCATTGTTGTGGTTTACTACGTCCATTGTATAATTTCATACGCATCCACAACTGCTTGCGTCTAAGCATATTTTTATTAAATGCATTTATTTTGTCTTACTAGACATATATATCTAGTATATTCTCTTTGCTGAGTCAGTAATTTCCATCAATCCCATCATAACCTTTTTATGGTTTTAAAATAACAACATCGTTTTACTCTTAATGACATGTCTTGTCATTAAATTTTCTTTCAAATTATTTTCGAAGAAAAACCTTTGAAATTCAGAAACCTTTAAAGCAACTTCTCTTCCCTCGGAAAAACTTTTCATTGCCTAAGTTTTTTTTTTCACGAACCTCTGTTTCTTTGCTTTTTTGAACCCTAACCTTCAAACCTTAAAAAATTGCTTCACCTTCACTCCCTGTCCGTACCTACGTCACTGATTCTCTGAACTTAGCGGTTGAACACCACTTTAATTTTGAAGTCTTGGAGGAGTACAACTTGAATGTTAGCAAGTATATAAATGCAGCTAGATGGGACGACATGTTCTTAGAGAAAGTATCAATCTACCCCAATCTCATTAGGACCTTCTGGAGGAAACCTGCAATCACTGAAACTGAGATTATTAGCTTCATGCTGGGAAAGAAGGTGATTGTCCATGAGAAGACCATTTCCGATGCTATTGCTTGTGCCCAAGAGGGTTTGGTGATTACTGATACTTGGGAAGAAGACTTAGGTGGTTCTGAGACCATTGTTGTTACCCTAATGAAAGAAGATACTGTAAGAACTCATTCCTGGAAGTCAACTGAGATGAAAGATGAAATCAGAATCCTCCATCATATTCTGAACAAGACTGTCTTACACAAGACTGGCTCCAAGGACAACCTCTCCGCTCTCCACTAATTCTGGCTATGCAATCTCTTCTGGGAAACCAAAATCAACCTTCCCTGGATTCTGTTTAACAGACTCAAACAAGCTATGCAAAATAGAAAGAACCTCTCTGCCATTCCCTACACTCACCTTCTATCAAAGATTCTCAGGAATCAAGGTGTTTATGATGTCCTTGCTGCCATGTCTGAAGAAGATCAGAACAAAATTCTATCTGAGAAAGGAATGTCCGCTGCTGATTTTGGGAGAAGCAATCTCTTAGGCATGCAACTAAGTACTTACAAACAAATTGCCTTGGCCAAAGCAGAAGAAGCTATGAAAATAAAGGAAGAAATTATTGAGGCCAACAATGCTGAAGTCCTAGGAATACAAAGGAACTAGGCAAAAGACCACTGCAGCAAGGAAACCTGCCCCCAAGAGGCCAACTGGTGGCATTGTAATTAGGGAACCTACTGGTGCTCCTGCTATGAAGAGGCAAAGAAGAGTCATCTTCTCACACAATGAGGATGAGGAAGATGATGAGGACAGAGTTCCTATCAGTACCATCCTGAAGAAGCCGAAAACTTCTGCTATTACTATTGTTGTCACTGTTGGTGAAGACTTTGTGCCTATCTAAACACAAACCAGAAGGCAACCTGCAAGAAAGGCCAGAACAACTATGACCTCTAAGGTAACCATCTCTGCTAGTGATCCTGTTCAAATAGCAGTAGACACCTTAGTGTCTAGTTTAGAAAATAGAGATGATACTCTCCCTACTGCTGTTGCCTCTGTTGAAAATATTATTGTCTCTCCTCCAGATGAGGTGTTTAACCAAAACATAACTGACAATGTTTCTCCACCCTTACCCCAACCAACACAAACTGACCAAACCACAAATTTATCTACGCATTCCCCTGCTCACTCACAAATAGCCTCCTTATCTAGACCATAATTTCAACCAATTATCCCTGCTGATGATCCCTGGTTCAACCAACCAGATACTGGCATTTCCCCTGGTGCTCCCTTCCCAAAACCTTTAATAACTTTATTTCCTTTCACTCCAAATTCTGTTGTATATGATGACAAATCTGAGGATTGAGCTAAAGTAAAGAGAGATTGGAGAGTTATGTTTCTCATTCACTAGTCTGAACCTAAACACATCCCTGATAGGTGGTACCCCCCACCTGAGTATGAAGAAGAGATAGACCCACCCGTGACACCCTAAACTCAGTCATCACATGATTACCCTTTTTGCGGAAAAGAACACATTAAAATGCTGGTCGCTTTCGGAAAAGAAAACCTTTTGTATCAAATTACCGAAAAGGTACTTAAATATATTTTTTTTAAAGAGGTTAAGAAAAGGTGATGAACACTCAGAACATGAATATAAACATCATACATAGATACATGTATAACATTTCCCCATTGGGATCTTAAGTTTTTGGATTGCAAAACGGGCCTTAAATAAACAGGCCAACTTCGCTGAAAACATAAACTAAAGAAACAGATAAAACATCAAACTGGAAATGAGGAATCTGGGTACTGAACTCAAAAGGAGGCTCTAAAAAGCCAGGGACAAACAAAACTACTCCTAAAAGCCGACGACGATCACCAAAGCCTCCTACAGTATGAGGGGCCACAAATACTACCTCCAGATGATATATTAGACTCCGGATCGATAACCTCACCACCATCGTCGATCGGAACATCGTCCTCTCTTGGGTCCTGCAGATGGTACTCTGCCTCTAGGTCGTCCTCCCACCAGTCGCCTACCAACTCAATAGGATCCTCCTCCGGATCCTCTTTGGGATCCTCTTCAGGGTCCTCCTCGATAGGTTCCTCCGGCTCAACGTCTAGATGAAGAAGTCCAGCCATCTGTAGAGTATGAAGGTACAACCAGGGAGGTGAAAGTGCCACTGCCCGTGTCTCGATCGTGTGAATCCTCCGAATCGGTTCTCCGTTGGCATTAGACTCCATCGTCGTAATCGGTCCTCGATACGTAGCTGTCGTCGCATCATCGCTCACCATCCTGTTCCTCACTAGCCCAGCCTCGTCGAACACCTCATTCCTCGAAATCGAGGGTGCTAGGGGAACGTTGGGTTCCATCTAAAGCACGTACATATACCGATACAAGAAAAGGAAAAGAACATATAGATATGCAAGAGTGAGATACCGTCATAAGATATATCCCACAACAACCATATACATGATACATGCAACACATAATCAAGTCAACAATTAAATCATGCATAATCATAATATAACCGTGTTATATCAGGGGATCTCAAGCCCGCACAATCAATTTTCGAAAATATGCATGACACTTTAATATCAGGCTCTATCCTAATCTCATGAGATCTCAACACCGTGTTTCACTGGAGAAGAATTAGAGTTGGTCAATCTCGAGCCCACCGGGCAGTTGCCTCCATACCCTCATGCATTTAAGGTCTCAGGTCGAGCAACGTCACATGTGCCTCTGAATCGGTCACATGGACAGACTCCCAGATACCACCGTGTATCTGATATATAAGAAATGCACGTCTGCCTAGGGAAAGGCACATGGAAAATATTTTGTTTACAAGGTTTTCTTTGTTTTCATTCTTTTTCGCTGTCGAAGCTCAAAGCTAACGACTAAATCATCATTTCCCCATCACTTGAAAACTCAGAAACATAGGACACACAGTCTGAATGCTCAATCACAACGCCCTAAACCGTGGCCGCAGTCCAGGGTTGTGGTCATAAAATCAATTATACTTTTACTCATGTTTTAAACTTAACATGATAAGGACAATAGCCCACACCAATGAAATCGAAACGCACTGTCCTCGATTTCGAGAATTGGACTCTCAGTCCATAACATCATGAATAGGACTCATAATCCCGAATTAACATTGATCCAAGATCACGTGCGCATAACTGAATACTAGAGGCGACGTCTCGCGTTCTAGATTCTCACGAACGTCCTGGCTCCGCTTGGCGATGGAAGTCTAAGGTTACAAAACATGAAATCATGAGTTAAAACTCAATCAAAGAACACTAACCACAAGGTATAGGTTCGGTTTAGACAATAATTTAGGATTAGGGTTTTTTTCCGAAATTTATCCAACTTGTGGATTTATGATCATTAAGTGCTAGAAGTTCTTAAACACCAATCATTTAACAAAGTTGAATTAAAAATCCTAATAAGTACTTGACTTAGGATTTTCGGCCTTCACTAATAAATAGGCTAGAAATTTCTAAACTTTCCAATCTCTTTAGGTTAGCATCCATACATAGTAAGGAGCTTGAAACCATGATCATTTTGGAAAATGGAAAAAAAAACAAATGACTTAGGCCATGAACACCTAGGTTCGGCCTTGACATGTTTGTGAGACTAAAAATCTTTAAATCCTCCAATATTTTGGACATAGCCTCCTTTAACATAAAGAAGCTTAAATCCTTAATCATTTTGGAAGGACAAAAAAACACATTCCTAGGTCCAAACATATGAGTTTTGGCCATCATAGGGAACTTAATGAAAAAGATTTAAACATTCAAATCACTTTAGACATAGCATCCTTTATTAAAAGGAGCTTTAATCTATGATCATTTTGGAAGAAAACAAAACTTAATATTTTTGCCAAAAACCTTTAAAGTTTCAGCCTTGATACAAAATAACGGTTAGAAATTTTTCAAACTTTCCAATCCCTTGGATTTAGCATCCTTATACATCAAGAAGCCTTAATCCATGATCACTTTGGAGAAACATCAACTAAGCATCAATGTCTTAAACTACTTAAAGTTTAGGCCTTTACATGAAAATGTGTAAAATCTCTAAACTTTTTCAATCACTTAAACCTAATATCCTTTAGTACAAAGGATCCCTTGGTCATGATCATCTTGGAATAGGACTCAAATACAAGTCCATACAAGCAAAGTTAAACAAAACCCACCAAAACCAAAAAGCATGGTTTCGGCCTCATCAAGAAAATAGGGTTAGAAAATTTTTTTACACAAGCTTTTAGTATGTTGTAGTAGGAGTAAAAATAAGAACATAGAAATTGGTTTCAACTCAAACGGAGTTTTCTACCATTTTTAAGAGATTTTAGAAGTTTGAAATCTTAAAGGAAACTTAAAGCAAAACTATGAACATAAAGACAAGAAATTGAAAAATAAAAAAGATAGGATCATTACCCTCAACAATATGAAGAACTTTGATGAAGAAATTAAAGTAAAAATCTTGATAAAAAAATGAACTTTAGAAGAGAAAGGAAGAGAAAGTAAGGAAATAAGTGTAAGTGTGAAATGTGTGAAGTGAGGAAAAGTGATTAAGTGTTGTAGGTTGAAGTTTATTTAGAGGGGGGAGAAGAAGAAGGGGTCACAGCTGGAAGGAAGAAAGAAGAGAAAGAAAAGTTGGTTTGCTTGTAGGGAAAGAAAGAAGGTAAGGTGTGGTAAGGTGAAGGTATGGTGTGGAGGTAAGGTTGGAGAGAGAATGTAAGAAAAGGTGATTTGATGAAAAAGTGAAGTATGGCTTGTTGAAAAGGTGTCATAACTTTCACATCAGTCATTCCATTCCCTCTTTGCTCTGCTCCATTACGCATCAGATGACTTTCCCGATCATATTTCCCGACAATTTCGCCCGGGTAATACTCGAAATTTTGCCCCAAACACGATTTTTTTGAAAAACTCCAAACCCACACAAAAAATCAAAAAAACACTAATTGTCTCATTCATGAGTCAAGATTAGGTCTCTAGCTCAGTAAACTTGTACTGGCTATGAAAACCCAGACCGACTTTCGTCTGAATTTTCGACCGAAAGTTTTATTGTGACTTCATACAATAAAACTACACAAGAAAATAATTTTATTTAAAATAAATCATCTTCTGGGTTTTACCACAAATAATTACATTAAAGCATGTATTTACTGATTAAGAAGCATACGAAAAACAGGGTGTTACAACTGTACCGCTCTAAAAAAAATCGCGTCCTCGAGATTACGTACCTTGAAATAACTCAGGATATTGCATCTTTATCTTGTCCTCAAATTCCCACGTAGCTTCTCCGGTTGTCTCATTCCATATGACTTTTAGAGGAATTTGTTTACCTCTGAGCTGCTTCGTCATCTTATCCGCAATTCGTACGGTGACGTCACAAAAGACAAGTTCTCTTTTAATTGTAGATTATCAGACTTTATGATATGTGATGGATCAGGAATATATTTTCTCAATTGAGAGACATGAAAGAAATCATGGATGTTGGAAAGAAAATGTGGTAAGGTTATCTTATAAGCTTCTGGACCTACACGACGAAGAATTTGGTAGGGTCCAAGGAATTTGGGAGTGAGCTTCCTGGATTTAATTACTCTGCCAATCCCAGTCATTGGCGTGACTCTCAAGAACACATGCTCGCCTTCCTCAAACTCCAAGGGTCGTCGTCTCTTATCCGCATAACTTTTCTGTCTATTTTGGGCCGTCCGCATTTTCTCCTGGATCATCTTCACTTTCTCGGTCATCTGTTGCACCAGCTCTGGTCCTAACAACAGGCTTTCTCCATCCTGATACCAACATAGTGGTGTTCTGTACCGTCGACCATATAGAGCTTCATAGGGTGTCATTCTTATGCTTGAATGGAAACTGTTGTTATAGGTAAACTCTATCAACGATAACGACTCATCCCAACTCCCTGCATCCTCCAAAATGCAGGCTCTAAGCAAGTCTTCAAGCGACTGAATCGTCCTTTCCGATTGTCCATCAGTCTGGGGATGATACGCAGAACTCAATTTAACTTTTGTTCCCAAAGAGTTTTGTAGTCCCTTCCAGAACTCTAATGTAAATCTCAGATAACGATCCGAAACAATACTCGAGGGTATACCGTGCAACCTAACAATCTCATCGATGTATAACTGAGTCAACCTTTTCATTGGGTACTTCATGTTGATAGGTAGAAAGTGAGCAGACTTGGTCAGTCGATCTACAATTACCCATATAGCCTCATACCCTTTTCTAGTTCTTGGTAAACTGGTTATGAAATCCATTGATATCCCGTCCCACTTCCATTCAGGAATATCTAGAGATTGCAACATTCTTGCGGGTCTCTGATGTTCTACTTTGTCTTTCTGACATACTAGACATGAAGCGACAAATTCCATTACATCTCTCTTCATTCCATACCACCAATACAACTTCTTTAAGTCTTGATACATTTTGGTGGCTCCCGGATGCATACTCAACTTACTCTTATGAGCCTCTTCTAAAATCAGCTTCCTCAGCTCAACATCGTCAGGTACACAAATCTTTTCACCAAACCTCAAGATCCCATCCTTTCTATCTCTGAAATTTGACAATGCTCCTTGCCGCACTAAGTCCCTTTCGGTTTGCAGATACTGATCAGTCTCTTGCTTCTCCTTTATTTGTTCTATCAATCCATTTGACACGGTGATCTTGTTTAGACACAGCCTTCCTGGCGTAACCTCAACCGACAAACTCAGATCTCGGAATTGTTCCAACAATCCCTTCTCCCTAACCATCATCACTGACACGTGAATCGACTTTCTGCTTAGTGCATCGGCCACTACATTCGCCTTCCCTGGGTGATACTGTAGTTGAAAGTCGTCATCCTTTAGAAACTCTAACCAACGTCTTTGACGCATATTCAACTCCTTCTGGTTGAACAAGTACTTCAAGCTTTTATGGTCGCTGAAAACATTAAAAGTAGCTCCATACAAGTAATGTCTCCAGATTTTCAAAGTAAAAACCACAGCCGCCAACTCTAAATCATGCGTCAGGTAGTTCTTCTCGTTAATCTTCAACTGCCTCGAAGCATAAGCCACGACTTTTCGGTTCTACATCAGCACACAACCCAACCCTTGATACGAAGCATCACAGTAAACCTCAAAAGATTCCCTGGGATGGGGTAGGATCAATACAGGTGAGGTCGTCAACCTCCTTTTCAACTCTTGAAAGCTTCTTTCACAGGCTTCTGCCCAAACGAACGCTTGGTCCATACTAGTTAACTGAGTGAGAGGTCCTACAATCTTGGAAAATCCTTCAATGAACCTCCTGTAGTAGCCATCCAAACCCATAAAACTACGGATTTCTGTTGCCGTTGTTGGCCTTTCCCATTCCAACACAGCCTCGACCTTCGTTGGATCCACAGCGATTCCTTCGCGAGATATCACATGACCCAAGAATTGAACTTGATCCTACCAAAACTCACACTTTTCCGGTTTCGCATTGAGTTGCTTCTCTCTTAGGACTTAAAGAACAATGCTAAGGTGTTCGGCATGTTTCTCCTGGTTTAGAGAATAGATCAGAATGTCATCAATGAAGACGACCACGAGCTGATCCAAATAAGGATGAAAGATTCTATTCATGTAGTCCATGAATATAGCAGGTGCATTCGTCACTCCAAACGGCATCACCAAATACTCATAATGCCCATAGCGTGTTCGAAACACTGTCTTAGGAACATCCTCTGCTTTTACTCGAATCTGGTGATAGCCTGACCTCAGATCTATCTTTGAAAACACTACCGCGCCACGTAACTGATCCATAAGATCATCTATCCTTGGAAGAGGGTATATGTTTTTGAACATAACTTTGTTCAACTGACGAAAGTCCACACATAGCCTAGCCGTTCCATCTTTCTTCTTCACTAACAGAATCGGAGCTCCCCACGGTGATACACTAGGTCGTATAAACTCCTTCCTCATCAGATCCTCAAGTTGCTCCTTCAAGGTTTCTAAATCTGATGGCGACATACGATACGGTGCCATGGATATTGGTCCAGTGCCTGGAATCAGATCAATCGCGAACTCGATATCTCGAACAGGTGGCAATCTAGGTACATCCTCAGGGAAAACTTCCGGAAACTCTCTAACGACAGGTACGGATTCTAAGTCAAACTTGCTCTCGACATCCGAAGAAAACAACAACATGTATCCTTGAGCTCCCGCTTTCAAATAAGCTCTTACCTGACTAGCAGATAATGATCCAGAAATCTCATCCCTAAAAACTAAGGTTTTCTGAGCACAATCTATTAGAATATGGTTGGAAGATAACCAATCCATGCATAATATCACATCTAGTTGTACTAAAGGTAAACATATCAAGTCTACAAGGAAATTTCTACTCTGAAAAATGATAGGACAATTTAAGCAAACAGAATTAACAGTCACGGGTTTAGCAGTTGGGGTAGAAACAATCAGATTATAAGGTAAGGAAGAAACAGGCAAGTTTAGAGTTTTCACACGATCCATCGAAATAAAAGAATGGGTTGCTCCCGAATCAAACAGTACAATTAAGAGATTACCATCAATGTCACACTCACCCTGCACGAGATTGTCGGAGTTCGATGCCTCCGCACCACTCATCGTGTAAACTCTTCCCTTGGCAGTTGGCTTGTTTGCTCTGGTATGATTGATTGACTGTTCCCTCTTCGGCGCACGACATTCCCTTGTCAAGTGTCCAATGTGGTCACAGTTGTTGCACTTGGAGTCCTTCTTTGGGAAAACATTAGCAAGGTGGTTCGGATCTCCGCATCTGAAGCATCTTCGTTCTTGGCCTTGATTGTTGTTTCTCTGGCCTCCACTCCCTGTCCCCGAAACACTGGGACGAGCTTGTTGTTGCTTCTGGTTGTAGCTAGGTGCCTGATAATATGGCTTCCTCTGCTTCCACTTAGAACTCTGGCCTTGGTTCTGGCCCTTAGGACAAACAGGTCCTCCTGCGCTTCCTCTATTATCCCTTCCTCTGAGCATCAGCTCAATCTTTCGACACTTTTCCACTAACACTTGGAAATTCCGAATTTCCAAGGGAAGTACTGACTCTTTGATCTTGAAGCGCAAACCGGCGTCAAACTGTTCACACTTCCACTCTTCGTTGGGGTTGTTTTGAAAGAAGCGGAAGTATTTGGCAAGTGATTCGAACTTGGCCTCATACTCCCCTACCGTCAGGTCTCGCTGACTCAGCCACATAAACTATTGTTCCTTCTCCTTTCGGGCACTCTGGGGAAAGTATTTGTCCAGAAACTTGCCGTAAAATACTCCCCAGGTGATCGTCTGATGTTCAGCCTCTAACAGTTGCTTAGTACCCTTCCACGAGTACTCGGCATCTCCCACGAGCTGAAATGTCGAATAAGGTACCTTGGATTCTTCAGGGGTATGCACCAACTCGAAGATCTTTTCTAGCTATTGAATCCAAAGGTCCGCTTTAATCGGATCCATGTCTCCGTCGAACTGAGATGGGTTCTGACGTTTGAAGGCGTCCAGATGTCTTCCCTCTGCAGCTTGCTCCGCTCGCAGTTGTTCTTGCTGATTCTGAGCAGCAGCATTGGCAGTCTAAAGAGTTATAGCAGCAGCTACATCAGCTAGTGCTTGAGCAGCAAAGTCCATTCCTCTGTTGGCTCATCCATGTCCACGAGCACCTCTTGGATTCATACTGACCTGTATCACACAAGCAGTCAGATGACGGTCCAAAAGAGAGAACTCACCGGTCACAACATATTACCTCAAAGGAAGTAATTCAAACAGCATCCAAACAAAGAAAACACAACATCAACACAACAGACCTAACCCAGACATTCCCGAAAGACTCGACTAGCTCTGATACCAACTAATGTGACACCCCAAACTCGGTCATCACATGGACCCTTTTTGCGGAAAAGAACACATTAAAACGCTGGTCGCTTTTGAAAAAGAAAACCTTTTGTATCAAATTACCGAAAAGGTACTTAAATTTTTTTAAAAAAAAAAAGAGGTTAAGAAAAGGTGATAAACACTCAGAACATGAATATAAACATCATACATAGATACATGTATAAAATTTCCCCATTGGGATCTTAAGTTTTTGGATTGCAAAACGAGCCTTAAACAAACAGGTCAACTTCACTGAAAACATAAACTAAAGAAACAGATAAAACATCAAACCGGGAATGAGGAATCTGGGTACTGAACTCAAAAGGAGACTCTAAAAAGCCAGGGACAAACAGAACAACTCCAAAAAGCCGACGACGATCACCAAAGCCTCCTACAGTCTGAGTGGCCACAAACACTACCTCCAGATGAGTTATCAGACTCCGGATCGATAAACTCACCACCATAGTCGATCGGAACATCGTCCTCTCCGGGGTCCTGTGGCTGGTACTTTGCCTCTAGGTCGTCCTCCAACCAGTCGCCTACCAACTCAAGAGGCTCCTCCTCCGTATCCTCTTCGGGATCCTCTTCAGGGTCCTCCTCGATAGGTTCCTCCGGCTCAACGTGTGGATGAAGAAGTCCAGCCATCTGTAGAGTATGAAGGTACAGCCAGGGAGGTGGAAGTGCCACTGTCCGTGTCTCGATCGTGTGAATCCTCCGGATCGGTTCTCCATTGGCATTAGACTCCGTCGTCGTAATCGGTCCCTGATACGTAGATGTCATCACATTATCGCGCACCATCTAGTTCCTCACTAGCCCAGCCTCGTCGAACACCTCATTCCTCAAAATCGAGGGTGCTAGGGGAACGTTGGGTTCCATCTAAAGCACGTACATATACCCATACAAGAAAAGGAAAAGAACATATAGATATGCAAGAGTGAGATACCGTCATAAGATATATCCCACAACAACCATATACATGATACATGCAACACATAATCAAGTCAACAGTTAAATCATGCTTAATCATAATATAACCGTGTTATATCATGGGATCTCAAGCCCGCACAATCAATTTTCGAAAATATACATGACACTTCAATATCAAGCTCTATCCTAATCTCATGAGATCTCAACACCATGTTTCACTGGAGAAGAATTAGAGTTGGTCAATCTCTAGCCCACCGGGCATTTGCCTCCATACCCTCATGCATTTAAGGTTTCGGGACGAGCAACGTCACATGTGCCTCTGACCGGTCACATGGACAGACTCCCAGATACCACCTTGTATCTGATATATAAGAAAGGCACGTCTTCCTGGGGAAATGCACATGGGAAATATTTTGTTTACAAGGTTTTCTTTGTGTTCATTCTTTTTCGCCGTCGAAGCTCAAAGCTAACGAGTAAATCATCATTTCCCCATCACTTGAAAACTCAGAAACATAGGGCACACAGCCCGAATGCTCAATCACAACGCCCTAAACAGTGGCCACAGTCCAGGGTTGTCGTCATAAAAATCAATTATACTTTTATTCATGTTTTAAACTTAACATGATAAGGACAATAGCCCACAACAATGAAATCAGAACGCATTGTCCTCAATTTCGAGAATTGGACTCTCAGTCCATAACATCATGAATAGGACTCATAGTCCCGAATTAACACTGATCCAAGATCACATGCGCATAACCGAATACTAGAGGCGACGTCTCGCGTTCTAGATTCTCTTTCTTAAGTACTTTTTTTTCGTTCAGTGAAAATCAAATTCAAAACCAAATCCTCGATAACCTATCCAAGCTATCGGAAAGTTTCTAAAACATTTAGGAAAAACCTTTTCTTTGAAAATCTTTTATAAAGCATCTTTGAAATACTTTTATCATTGAAAATTTCCCCCAATAGGACATTTCCAAATAGTTCATGAAAGTTTTCACTTGAAAACACATAGTTCGAAAAGGATTTTTCTATTGTATAACAATAGTTCACCAAACCATTTCAACATTTAAAACAGTTCTTTAGTTAAAGAGCTTTTGGAAAAGAACACCAATCCTTTCATCTTCAAAGCTTATTCAGGTTTTTAATCCTTATAACAGTTGAGCACAGAAACAAGTTTGGCTTAGAAAACTTTCAATCAACAGCAGTATATATTCTCAGTTCAATGTTAATATCACAGTTGAAAACAGTTCATCACAGATTTGCATTATAACATTTAGAGTAAGTTTATTCAACATCAGATAATAGCATAACTGTTCAAGTACATCGGATCACCAAGTAAGTTCAATCAACATATAAATATCCAGTTAAACACCTACACACATGCATACAGTTATTGAATATCTTTAGGAAATCCCCTCTTTCCTCACGTGGAAGTTAAGAGTTTTGGATTCGAAGAGAAAAGCTCACGAACGTCTTGGCTCCGCTTGGCGATGGAAGTCTAAGGTTACAAAACATGAAATCATGAGTTAAAACTCAATCAAAGAACACTAACCACAACGTATAGGTTCAGTTTAGACAATAATTTAGGATTAGGGTTTTTTTTCGAAATTTATGCAACTCGTGGATTTATGATCATTAAGTGCTAGAAGTTCTTAAACACCAATCATTTAACAAATTTGAATTAAAAATCCCACTAAGTACTTGACTTAGGGTTTTCGGCCTTCACTAATAAATAGGCTATAAATTTCTAAACTTTCCAATCTCTTTAGGTTAGCATCCATACATAGTAAGGAGCTTGAAGCCATGATCATTTTGGAAAATGGAAAAAAAAAACAAATGTCATAGGCCATGAACACCTAGGTTCGGCCTTGACATGTTTATGAGACTAAAAATCTTTAAATCATCCAATCTTTTGGACATAGCCTCCTTTAACATAAAGAAGCTTAAATCCTTAATCATTTTGGAAGGACAAAACAACACATTCCTAGGTCCAAACATATGAGTTTCGTCCATCATAGGGAACTTAATGAAAAAGATTTAAACTTTCCAATCACTTTAGACATAGCATCCTTTATTATAAGGAGCTTTAATCTATGATCATTTTGGAAGAAAACAAAACTTAATATTTTTACCAAAAACCTTTAAAGTTTCAGCCTTGATACAAAATAAAGGTTAGAAATTTTTCAAACTCTCCAATCCCTTGGATTTAGCATCCTTATACATCAAGAAGACTCAATCCATGATCGCTTTGGAGAAACATCAACTAAGCATCAATGTCTTAAACTACTTAAAGTTTAGGCCTTTACATGAAAATGTGTAAAATCTCTAAAATTTTTCAATCACTTAAACCTAAC
The DNA here is from genome assembly GCA_030762895.1 of Sophora flavescens. Classification (NCBI taxonomy): domain Eukaryota; kingdom Viridiplantae; phylum Streptophyta; class Magnoliopsida; order Fabales; family Fabaceae; genus Sophora; species Sophora flavescens. Next base: position 52,405,910 of record CM061063.1, read on the forward strand.
ATCCTTTAGTACAAAGGAGCCCTTGGTCATGATCATCTTGGAATAGAACTCAAATACAAGTCCATACAAGCAAAGTTAAACAAAACCCACCAAAACCAAAAAGCATGGTTTCGGCCTCATCAAGAAAATAGGGTTAGAAATATTTTTTACACAAGATTTTAGTATGTTTTAGTAGGAGTAAAAATAAGAACATAGAAATTGGTTTCAACTCAAACGGAGTTTTCTACCATTTTTAAGAGATTTTAGAAGTTTGAAAGCTTAAAGGAAACTTAAAGCAAAACTATGAACATAAAGACAAGAACTTGAAAATAAAAAACATAGGATCATTAACCTCAACAATATGAAGAACTTTGATGAAGAACTTAAAGTAAAAATCTTGATAAAAATATGAACTTTAGAAGAAAGAAGAAGAGAAAGTAAGGAAATAAATGTAAGTGTGAAATGTGTGAAGTGAGGAAAAGTGATTAAGTGTTGTAGGTTGAAGTTTATATAGAGGGGGGGAGAAGAAGAAGGGGTCACGGCTGGAAGGAAGAAAGAAGAGAAAGAAAAGTTGGTTTGCTTGTAGGGAAAGAAAGAAGGTAAGGTGTGGTAAAGTGGAGGTATGGTGTGGAGGTAAGGTTGGAGAGAGAATGTAAGAAAATGTGATTTGATGAAAAAGTGAAGTATGACTTGTTGAAAAGGTGTCATAACTTTCACATCAGTCATTCCATTCCCTCTTTGCTCTGCTCCATTGTGCATCAGATGACTTTCCCGATCGTATTTCCCGACGATTTCGCCCGGGTAACACTCGGAATTTTGCCCCGAATAAGATTTTTTTGAAAAACTCCAAACCCACACAAAACATCAAAAAAACACTAATCGTCTCGTTCACGAGTCAAGATTAGGTCTCTAGCTCAGTAAACTTGTACTGGCTGTGAAAACCCAGGCCGACTTTCGTCTGAATTTTCGACCAAAAATTTTACTGTGACTTCATACAGTAAAACTACACGAGAAAATAATTTTATTTAAAATAAAATCATCTTCTGGATTTTACCACAAATAATTACATTAAAGCATGTATTTACTGATAAAGAAGAATACGAAAAACAGGGTGTTACACCACCAGTTGAACCCTACCACAAACCACATCCTGACTGCAAACTAATCACTAATGTTCCTACACAACTGTTTAACAACCTTGGACCCTTAGTCACTCACTTGCCCCAGAAAAGATTCCCTCCCAAGAAAATCTATCCTAATCTTGTCAAAACTCCAACTCTCATACCTTTCACTGATGGAGTTCAGAGATATGTGATAAGTGTCTGGGAGAGACCCACTAAGGAAGAATCTTCCTACCCTCCCTGATAGAAGAGCGAGATCCTCACAACATGTCCTTATGATCATGGACAGTGACACAAAATGGGCATCCTTCAAGCATCCCAGTGTCTGTGGGGGGGCCTCTGATTTCTTCAAGGTTAAGCTCATCTATGAAATACTGAAGTGGGAATTCAGTCATTTCAGAGTTGACAGAGCTGCACATTTTGTCCCTCCATTATGGCTGAGGCATAATGCATAAACAAGAGTTGGAATCATACCCTATATGATCTGTCCAAGACTACAGATGATTGATCTGAACAAGGACAAGGACAGGAAGTATAGAAGATTCAAAGGAGTAATGCCACAAGCTGAATCAGTAATGCTTGATCTGAATCAAGAAACCTTTGACTACTCATTGCTGGACTATTATTTGAAATCTAAGTCTATTGGGATGATTAATGAAAAACGTGCTGCTGACTTCTGGAAATCCGACATCATTCATTGGACAAGAGAAGCATCTTCCTCTGGTATGACCCAAGAAGTGAAAAAGGCCATTCCTAAAGTCAGAGGAAAATGTGAACTTTCATACTTCAGATACATGATCTACAAAGATCTCCGGGGACTTCCTATAACAAGTAGGAATGTGGAATTCTCCTATCCCATTAAATGGGCAAAGGAAATAACAGCAACCACTTTACCACTTCTTGTAATCCCCTCCTTCACCTCCTTCAGAGCACACAGGAGATGAACATTATCTGGCTGTGGTTCATCCTTCAGACCATCCTAAACATTCCAGAGCATTAAGCACCTTTCAAGCACCTGCTCATTTCCAAGAATCTGCTGAAAGTTCTAGACAACATGCTCTGCCACCAAATCTTGAAGAAGTTCTTGGCAAGATAGTTGATGAAAGAGTTGGCAAACTGGTTGAAGTATCTCAGAGAGTTCAAGTATCTATGGCTCCAACCTTAGAGGTTGTGAACAAAATGCTGGAATTTTTGACTGATTTCAAGAAAACCCAGACTCAGAATCAACCTCCTCCTGCCTAACTTTGAATTTTTTTTTTGTTACTGACAATGATGGTCCACTCCCTTCACCTTTTCGTCCGATGACAAAAAAGGGGGGAAAAGGAAAGAAAATAGATTTTTTTTTATATATACAAAGTCAGTTTTGAAAAGCTCATATTCGTCTGCGTATGCATATTCTGTTTATAACTACTCTGATACTTCTGTTTGCTTATTTGCTCTGATATCTGCTTAACCATGCTTATATATTCTTTCATATATACTCTAAGTTTGATAAACAATTGCATGGATCTAATAGCTTATATGCAGTTTGTCTCATATGCTTTTACTGATTATATATCTGAATGCTTTGTCTTAGGGGGAGATTTGCAAGCTCTCTTAGACTTTGCTTTTCAAATTTAATTAGTTTTTGTCATCATCAAAAAAGGAGAGATTGTTGGAACCAAAGTGGTTTTGATTTAAATAATCTCTATGCTTTGATGTTAACAAAATGATTAAATTTGCTTGGAAAAGTGTTAGTTGAGATCTAACATGTGCTTTCAGTTATGCAGGAATATTTATAATATAAGTAATGGAAACTTGGGATAAGTTTTTGTTGGACTCCTTGAGAAAAATACACATCCACCCTTGTAGACGGCTGCTCTAGTATTGGTAAAGTTATTTATTTATTTAATTGAGTAGACTGGTTTTTTTAAATAGACAAGGCACTAAATGTTTACTAGTCAGAAATCAAGATAACTTACTTAGATACAACAAGTCCAAATACTTGATAGTAGACGTGTCTAGCTTGCCACGTCAGCAGACGGGAATAATTAGTAGAATTGAATGAACCCAAAGATAAAATAATCAAGTAGACGAGCTCTAAGTGTCACGTCACCGGACGGAGATTATGATAACTCACTGAGGTATAGCAAGTCCAAAGAGTTGATAGACGAGGGGATATGCCACGTCAGTAGACGAGCAAAATAAAATAGTGAACAGACTTAGTCTCACATAATTACACGGAGTTCTTAAGTAGACGAGCTCCATCTCTTGAATGAATAAATGCAATCCGAATCTCTTGAATTTATTTCAAATGATTGATATTTATTTCTACAGAATATTTGTTCTTCACATTTGTTTTATCTGCTTTAATATTTTACCTTATTTTAAAAGAAACATAGTACCATCAAAGAAATGAAAAAAGCAGAATTGTACAATGAGAAACTGCAAAACGATATGTACGATGACAACTTTATAGCTGAAAAATCTGGATTGTACACAAAGGAGGAACAACAAGTTTTCAAGCTGCAATGCTCAGAGCAGTGAGCCTCCATTTCGTGCTACCTCGATAACCAAGAGTACTTTTCAGCATCAATCTAGCTATCAGTCACAACGGATATCATGCATTCAATGCTATCTCTGAACGGGACTATTCAAAATAACCATTGAAGAAATACAAGTGAAGAAGAAGGTCGCTATAAATAGAAGACTTCAAGTTCTGAAGAATAACTTTTTGCCAATCAATAATCACTCATTCTAATTTCCTTTTAAAGAGCAAGAGTCTGTATTCTTTAGTTTGAATATTGTTGCAATATTCAACTGATCTTAAACTTTCATATCCTCACACATAGTGAGTTAAGAAGATCATAAGTTAAATCTCTTTGTTAGAGTTAGAGCCTGGAGAGGCTTGGTAAAAAAGGAATACTTGTAAGCCTGGAGAGGTGTTGAATACTTGGTTGTAATCTATTTGGAAAATAGTGGAGAAAATCCTTCAAGTAGAAAGGACTGGACGTAACTCTTGGTTAGAAGAGAGGAAACCATGATAAAACATCTTGTGTGAATATTCTATCCCTAAACTCTTACGGCTTTATTTGTTTTTACTGGCTGAGGGGTTTTGATATTGCTTTTGTTAAAGATTTTTAAAAAGGATCCATTTCTTTGTGCTTGCTTCTGATTTAATCTTCTTATGTGCAAAAATAGTTTTGAAGGGTGTTTTCGAAAATTATTAACAAACACAATTCAACCCCCTTCTTGTATTTACCTGTGTCAACTTCAGAGTGTAGAGTAATTATGGTTAAAATTTGTAAATAATTAATGATACTATATATAAGTGTATTTTGGTATAAACAAATTAATGATTTCTTAATTTGATTGTAGAAACCTTTAATTATCACATAAAAAGAATGGAGGGAGTAATTAAAATATCCCATTAACTGAAAATCAAAATCAGTGCTAACCCACTCTCAGCTTTGATTTCTAAAATCCCTAATCCCTAACCTCCCCACCATCACAATCCAAACAACAAAAATCCCCATTGACGCAAGGTCCGCTACTCATCCTCCGATGTCTTCTCTAACCCATCCGCAAATGGAATCCTTGAAGAAATCTTCTTTATTGTGTTAAATTAAAGAAAATAGAATCCCTGAAGAAATATGAAAAGTTTGCTATCCACCTTCGATCTGGTTGCTGCACCTCATATGTGTTGGGTTCTGCTCTAGTTTAAGGAATAAGCACCAAGCTTTCCATTTTGTTCACAGCAACAGGAAAAATAAAAAGGGACTCCTTCCTCCAATTTGTCTTTCTATAATTATGTTTTCCTGTCATGGAGCAATGAGCCTTTCTATACGGACATACGGTGGCGGTGGTAGCAGTTTTGGTGGTGGTTTTACGAAAAACGGTGTGGATGACTGGGCAGTTGGGCACCACCGTGTGAGGAGTGGGAGCCGGCGAGGTTGGTATTGGATCCAAAAGAATAACCAGGGGAAGATTGAAGAATATGGGTGAAAAAAATAATATAATAAAAAGTATTTAATAAATAAATATGATGATGGGATGGAAATCTAGGAGAGGATTAGAGATTTGGAGATGAAAGGAGAACACTGATTTCAGTTGATGAATTTTATTATTTTATTTTTCTTAGTTTTGTACAAGTACAATGAACAAATACATACAATGTTGTTTCTGAAAATACATCAACTAGTATACAAGTGATGTGTCAAAATCAAAGTTTTTCATTGGTTAGTCAAATTGAAGTAAGGTTGCACCAGGTTTTTTGCTGGTGCAACTTAGACAACACCATTGTTTACTCCATTTATTTGCTCTTAACTTTCTCATCAACCTTCCATTATTTGTCCGAAACATTCTCATCTTTTATTCTTTTCAAAAACATTGAGGATAGGTCTTCAACTCAACAAAAAAAACAATAAGCGTAAAAGGAACAAAAGAAGTCACACACTCATCAGAACCACAACTTGTTTCGTGACCCATGCCACCCTTATATGAATCAAATTTTTCTTTCCATCTTTCATTTTTTATTTGCTTTGCTTGCGGGGTTCTCAAATCTTGGCTACCCCGATCTACTAGTGCAGCGAGTGGTGACTATGAGAGGATTTTTAGAAATATTAAAAAAAAATAACAAAGTGATCTCTGTATAATTATTATTTTGTTTACTTTGAAGAAGATTCTCCAATATGGGCACCAATGGGTTTGGTTCTGTAGATTGGGGTGGCCTGGTTTTGTTTTTTGGAGTGATGGTGGTTGTTGATGAGTTGTCTCTATTAGGAAATATGGCATGCATGGAAAAGATAGAAAAGTATGAAATGTAGAATTGACAGAATGAGAAAGTATGTTTACAAATGAGTACATCAAGCCTTTATTTAGGCTAACAAATGAGTAACTAACTATTAGCAAACTAATAACTAATCTAACTAATTGTTATCTCTAATAGCCTCCCGCAAGCTGGAAGTGCTCCTTAGCAAGTTCAGCTTGGAATGAACAACACAACAAGAGAAAAAGAAAGAACAATTAATGAAAATTACAAATGCATAACTCTAATTACATTGGCTAATCAAGAAAAGTCTAACAATGATATAGGTAACAACCGAAGTTCGTAGATCTGAGAAGTCTTGGACATTCTTTTGGGCCTCTTTGATCTTCTTCCGTCGTCTCCACAGCTTTCGTTCCAAAAACAAATGAATTTTACCGGAATGAACACTGGCAAGAATGAATCCATACATGAAATGAGTCGACTCGCTGGAATTAACATCAGTCAAAAGTCGCTCTAAAATTGGTCTATATAGGCCTCAAAATATTATTGCCAATTTTAGGCAAACACTTAACCATCATCAAGATAGAAGCAAGAAAAAAATTATCAATGCTACTTAACCACAAAGGCTTTCTTGTAGCAATATTGAAAATGTTAAAATGTGGTACACTAGCCACTGAATAAATCTTCATGAGATCAACTAATCATCAAGAAATACATTAGTTAAGAACCCGAAACTGGAAATGAAAAAGAAGGAACCCGATCTTGGCGCTCACGTTCTTCAAAATCCAACATTAAAGAGTTGGGAGAGGTGACGTGTTTTGTGGCTGCAACACCTACCCCTATGCTGCTACTTCTCACATTAACATCTTTCAAATTCTTTCATGCACAAGATAATAGATGAGTTTTGAGAAAATGCTAGCCTTTGATTTATGAAAAGATATGCTTTAGCAATGAGAAGTGTGGAACAACATATTATGAAATATGGCAAATATTGAACGAAAACATGCTTCCTCATCGTCATACACCTTGTGCTACCTTTCTTCTTATTTTCTTGGGGTAGAATAAAAGGTGCTCATCTCGATGAAAAAATACCACTGAGTGAGCAGGAGGATCTTATTGTCTGGATGCGAACTTATACTTTGCCAACTTTTAGGAAGTTGTACGAAAAGATTGAGGTGGATCAACAGACTTGAAAATTTTGTGTGAGTTCTTTCAACTCAATTGCAGCGATGATGCAAGGATCTAAAGAAGATGAAGAGGTTTTTTTTTATTTGCTTGGAAAAATTGAAAAAAGAAGATGAATCAAGAAAAGAAAACTAAAGGAAGAGAAAGCAGCATAAAATTCTCCTATGGTGGATGATATCGATCTGATACCATATTAGGAAATATGGCATCCATGGAGAAGATAGAAAAGTATAAAATGTAGAATTGATAGAATGAGAAAGTATATTTTTACAAGTGAGTACATCAAGCCTTTATTTAGGCTAACAAATGAGTAACTAACTATTAGCAAACTAATAACTAGTCTAACTAACAGTATCTCTAATAGCCTCCCGCAAGCTGGAAGTGCTCCTTAGCAAGTTCAGCTTGGAATGAACAACACAATAACAGAAAAGTGTAACGCCCCAATTTTTCAGTTTCTTGTTAATCTGTGCTTAAATGTGTACTTGCCAGTAATTGATTTTAAATTTTTAGAGATTATTTTGATAAACTAAAATCATTTTCATAACTTAGACTATCTTAGGAAGCTCCAGTAAAAATTTCAGCTGAAAATTCAGACGAATCCCAGTCTGCATTTTCTTTATCGGTACAAGTTTACTGATCAGAAAATGAAATTTTTACTCGTGAAAAAAACGATTAGACTTCTAATTAGGATTGCTAATGTTTCCACTATTTTAAAAAATTTCGTTAAAAAATTTTATTTCATTGATTTTTCAGGTGCGATTTTCATTAAAAATACGATCGATTCGGTATAGATATTTAACCGGAACGAAACAAAAATCAAGGGAAATAACTTGTATCATATTTTGGAGTGTTGGGTGAGGAAAATATGATTTTTGTAGGATGAGTAGTAATTTTATGGCACAAAATCATAATTATCAAAATAAATTATTATATTTCAAAATTTATATTAAAAATACTTTTAATATTTTTTTTATTTTTCTCTCCCTTTTCTGATGAAACCAGCACCCACCCCCCCCAATAATTTAAACCCTTCTCCTTCACTCTTCACCACCTTTTCTCTTTTAAACTTCAAAACCACACCTAGTTCTTTTTCTTCTCAAGAAAGATCAAGTTTTTTTTATGGTTTCAAGCTTCCATTTTCAACCAACTCCTAGGTATAAACTTCATATATGGTTCTGCACTTTTCTTCTATGATCATTATCTTCACTTGCATGTTGAGTTGATTCATGAAAGTTTGTTTATTTTGTTTCAAAACTACATTTTTTTTTAACTTCTACTCATTCTTCTTACCATCATCAACACTTGCATGTTGAAGAAGACTTTCCCATGACCTATTTTGAGGGGTTGGCCAAACCCTAAGGGAGGAAAAGTTGATGGTTTTGCAAAAAAAATTCATGCATGATGATATTATGTTATATGTTCATGATTCCAACTTATGATCTTGAAAACAAAATCATTTTTGCATAAGAATGGTTCCTATCAACTTCTACTCATTTTCACTTTCATGTTTATATCTTGCATGTGGTAAAAAATCTTCATACCCTATGATCATAGTGTAACCAAAAACACCAAGAGGGGAAAAATGAAAGATTTTGATGAAAATCTCACATGCATGGCTTTAGATCTTTGGTTCATGAATTTTCTCAACCAAAGTTTTTTGAGCCTATGTATACTTCCTTGTGATGGTTCTATGCCAAAAATATAAAATTTTTAAGTTAGTGCGGCCAAATTTTTAATCACTTGGAAGGTTGCATGATTAATACACTAAGTTCTTTACATTAGTAGCTTAACAATGGTGCTTGAAAAATTTTAGTGTTCCTAACCTTGTTGGCTTGTGATAGCCGAAACTCACTTGATGAGTTGAGGAGGTTGGTTCAATTTTTTTAAGCTAAATGAAGCTTAGAATACTATAAAGTTTACATGCATGAAATTAGATTGATGAAAAATAGTATTTTTCCACCATTTCTTGATATGGCCAAAACATGTATGATGATTTTATGAAAATTTTAACATATGTTAAACCTTGGTTTTGTTTAGATTTGCAATCGTAACGTGAAACTCAAGTTCGTTGTTTTGAAACCGCTATCAAATCCTTTACCGGTTTAATTTGAGGTAAGGGAAGACAGCCTGAGGGATATTAATTTGTGGATAACTATGTGTTTCCTATTGTTGTTTGATGATGCTTGGTTGATATTTTGCCATGATGTTTGATTGATGGTTGATGTTGGTCTGTATTGATATGCTGAGTTTGATTTGTTTTTCATGTACTATATGTTGGTTTATTTTATAAAATGCTTATGATGCTGTGAATATGTTGAAGTGATAGTTTAATTGTTGAGTTGTTGCATGAGAAGCCTAACCGTGGGTTAGAGCTCAATTTAATAAGTTAAGATAAAAGTCTTAACAAAATTATGAAAGAAGTTTACAAATAAATAATGTTTTTGAAAAGAAGTTTCATTTTGTTTGAAAAAGAGAAGAAAGTTAAGATTATATTTCGAAATTTGTAACATTAGAAATGTTATAAAAAAACATATTTTGAACAAAGAAATTTCATATCAATTTGAATAAAGAAAATGATTAGAATTATTGAAATATTTTAAAAAGAATTTCCAAATTAAATTCTTGAGTTAAAAGAATTTTTTTAAGGAAAATAAATTTGGTTTTATTGAAAAGAGTGAATCAAGGTGATAATTTAAAAAATTGAATTTCAAATAATTTTTTTTACTTTGCTCAATACAATATTCCAATAACTTGGATAAGTTATGGAGACATAATTTTGTTTTGTTTTTCACTGAACGAAAAATAACGTTGAAAAGTGGATCTAGTAACCGAGACGTCGGGCTACTAGTGTAATTAAACACGTTGATCTATGATCCGTGCCACGTTGTTGTGGACTGTGTGTCCCTATACGTTATTGTGGACTGTGTGTCCTACATACGTTATACAAACGTGGTAAAAGCAGTAAAGGTGAAAAGTTGATTTCTACTAGCACAAAGTCTTAGACTGGTACATCGGTTTAAGACTCTTGTGGTTGGACACTCGGACTCAAATGTCCTGTGTTTAAAAATTTTAATACACTGAAAAATTATGGAGGTCGTGAGCCTTTGAGCTTCGACAAGGAAAGAATTACACACAAAGAGAAGCTGGGAAAATAAAATGTTTTTCATGCATTTGGCAGACGTGCCCAAAGTTGTATTTCATGCCACGTTGTATCATTGTGCCTTGATGGACAATGAAATCCATATGCCTTGATTACTATGCCTTGAGTTGGATAGTATGCTATGGATATCCACGCACGTTGCACACTGTGCCAAGAGTTTTGGGCAGTGCAGTGGACTAACACGTTGTGCCTTTTATGGCAAGGATTTTGGGCCTGGTCAGCTCATTTTAAACAAAATGAAGTTGAGGTCTCCGGAGATTAGGAAAGACATGGAATCATAGAAGTGCTATGGTTTTCAAAAGCGATGATTATCTCTTGCTATGCACTTTTTAAAATGATATCTTGTTACTTGTATATGTTACTCTGTGTGTTTTGGGTGCATATAGTTGTCATAATTATCCATATATTGGTATCTTACCCTTGCATTTTCCTTCATGTATATATGTATGTATCTTGTTATGTTGAGACTAGATGGACCCAGCTCGGCCTCTCGTGCACTCCCGGGTGCGAACGATCATGTTTGAGGATGCCGACAACCCTCGGGCTTGGGTGATTCATCCGGGGAATCACATGGCCGAGTACACTGGCCCGGTTTGCACTATAGAAGGAACACATGAGGGAGGTACAGAGAGGAGGATTCATACCGTGGAGACCATCCAGATATCACTTCCTCCAGCTTGGTTGTATGTACAGCACCTAGCAGACTTAGGACAGCCAGTGTTGAATCCACCACCTCTGAATATGGTGCCAGCTTCACCCATAGAGGAGGATCCGGAGGAATTCATGGATGAGGACCCTCAGTATCATCCTATGAGCAGTGATGATGATGATGCACCTGGCGAGGGAGCCGGGGTGGAAGTATCCTCTTCTGATACTTCTTCTGGAAATGAGGGAGACTTTCGTGGTCTCCCGAATGGGTATCACTAGTTGTCTTGACTAGCTTAGGAAGTCTTGTTTCATTTTGGAGTGGTGATGTTGGATGGATCCTTTCAAGAACATGTTTAAATTGTCTCCTTAACCTCTAGTATGACTTTAGTATTTTGTTTTAAGTAACTTGGATGTATACTCAAGGAAACTTCTGTCAATGCACCTGTCACTAAGAAGGTGTCTGTTACCAATGTGAATATTATGTATGTCTTCTACGAATATAAGTTTATTTTTAATTTCCCCATCTTATGTTGAGAGTTTTAACTTAAAATGAATTACCAATTAAGTATTAACTTCCGAAAGAAATCGACATGCCTTTAAAATGTCGTTAATATTGGTAAAAAGGGTCGATTAATTTAATGCCCGGGAAAGGGTGTCACATTAAGGGTCGTAACAGAGCTGGTCGAGTCTTTCGGGAATCTTTGGGAACTAGGCCTATCGTGTTTGTGTTGTGTGATCTCTGAATAGGCTTGTTTGAATTACTTCTTAAAAGTAATAGATGTTGTAGAAATAATTGATTATTCCTTATCTAGTTGCCATTTAACTGATTTTCTCTTGTTGGTCAGTTAAGAAGCTAGAGGCAGGATGAGGATGTGACCGCAGAGGAGGCCGTAGAGGTGGTTTTGTTGGTGGGCACGGACCGGTTGGTGGGGGAATGGATTTTTCAGCACCAGCTATGGCAGACGTTGCAGCTGTCATTGCTCAACAGACCGCTACTATGGCTGCACAACACCAACAGGAGCAAGCTCGTGCTGAACAAGCTGCTAAAAGTCATGCTCAGACAGCTTTCCGATGCCAGAGTCCACCACAGTTTCATGGGGATGTTGATCCCATGAAAGCCGACTTGTGGATTCAAGAGATAGAGAAGATTTTCGAACTGATCAACAGCCCTGAGGTAGTTAGAGTGCCTTATGCCACTTTCTTGTTGATGGGAGATGCGGAGTACTGGTGGAGAGGCACCAGGCGACTACTCGAGGTGAACCAACAAGAGATTACTTGGGAGGTTTTCCGTACAGCATTTCTAGACAAATACTTTCCCCAGAGTGCTCAAGCTAAGAAAGAGCAGGAATTCTTGAGTTTGCGACAAGGAGAGATGACCATCAGAGAATATGCAGCCAAGTTCGAGTCATTGGCCAAATTAATCAGTTTTTCCAAGACAACCCAGATGAAGATTGGAAATGTGAAAGATTTGAAGGAGGATTGTGGTACAAAATCAGAGACTCGGTACTACCCCTGGAGATCAGGAATTTTCAAGCGCTGGTGGAGAAATGTAGAAAAGTGGAACAAATGTGGAAAGGAAGGGATAATCGAGGGAATGTTGGGGGACCCTCATAAACAAGGAACCAAGGCCAGAAAGGAAGACAAGCCCAGAAGAAGCCATACTCTAGACCAACTAGGAACAATTGGAGCCACCCACAGTACCGTTAAGTTGCTTCAGCCACCGGAAGTATTAACTAGAGGAGTCAAGGTAATAGTCAAGGGATGAGGTGTTTTAAATGTGGAGATCCGACCCACTTAGCTGATGTATGTCCCGTGAGAGGGATGAAATGCTTCAACTGTGATCAGATGGGACACTTAGCAAAGGACTATAAGGGGAAGAAGCAGGAACCCACAGTCAACAGTGCCAGTTTCAAAACCCACAGCTAAAGGAAGAGTTTTTACTATAAGTGATGCAGAAGCCTCGAACTCCAAAGACCTTATGAAAGGTACTTGTGAACTAGTTGGTAACCTTTTAACAGTGTTTTTCGATTCGGGTGCAACTCATTCCTTCATCTCAAATGATTGTGTGAGATTTTTTGCCTTACCTGTTACTTCATTACCATATGATTTGATCATCTCAACACCTACTGTTGAACCTGTTACGGTAAATTATGTGTGCTTGAATTGTCCGATTTTCATACAAGATCGACACTTTCTTGTTGATTTGATCTGCCTGCCCTTAATACAACTGGATGTGCTTTTAGACATGGATTGGTTGTCTTCCAATCATGTACTTTTAGACTGTGCTCACAAGAACCTGGTTTTTCCGGATTCCGAAATTTCTGGATTTCTATCTACCTATTTGATGAGGTCTTTCTCGAAGGAAAAAGATAAAAAATGCTTGTTTTTAACAAGTTTAGATGTCGAGGAAGAAGTTAGTTTGAAAGCTATACCGGTTGTAAGAGACTTTACAGTAGTGTTTACTCCTGATGTACCAGGATTACCACCGGCAAGGGAAATCGAATTCTCTATCGATCTAGTTCCGGGAACTGGACCAATATCGATTGCTCCTTATCGGATGTCACCCTCAGAGCTCGGTGAATTGAAGGCTCAACTAGAAGATCTGTTATCAAAGCAGTTAATAAGACCCAGTGTTTCTCCTTGGGGAGCACCTGTTCTTTTAGTACGAAAGAAAGATGGAGGCTCAAGACTCTGCGTGGATTTTAGGCAACTCAATAAGGTGACGATCAAGAATAAGTACTCGTTGCCACGTATAGATGATCTGTTGGACCAATTGCAAGGAGCTGCCGTTTTCTCGAAAATTGACTTGAGGACGGGCTATCATCAGATTAGAGTCAAGACTAAGGACATACCAAAGACAGTGTTCCGAACCCGCTATGGGCATTATGAGTATCTTGTGATGTCTTTCGGAGTGACGAATGCACCAGCTATTTTCATGGATTATATGAATCAAATTTTTCGACCATTTCTGGATAAGTCGGTAGTCGTATTCATCGATGATATCCTCATCTACTCTAGGAGTCATGAAGAGCACGAGGTACATTTGCGACAAGTTCTACAGATTCTACAGGAAAAGGAGTTATATGCGAAACTCTCTAAGTGTGACTTTTGGCTCGAAGAAGTAAAGTTCTTGGGACACGTAATTTCTAAAGATGGAATTGTTGTTGACCCCGCTAAAGTGGAGGCAGTGCTTTCTTGGGAAAGATCGAAGACCGTAACGGAAATCCGAAGTTTCATCGGTTTAGCTAGATATTACCGGAGATTCATCAAAGGATTCTCCAAGATAGTCGCGCCGCTAACTCAACTTACAAGAAAGGATCAACTCTTTGTGTGGACTGCGGAATGCGCGAGGAAAGCTTTCAAAGTATAAAAGAACGATTGACAACTTCACCGGTGCTGATACTTCTGGAACCCAATGTGCCTTATGAAGTGTACTGTGATGCTTCGTATCAAGGCTTAGGATTCGTATTGATGAAAAATCGGAAAGTTGTAGCATATGCATCACGACAACTAAAGACTCATGAAAAGAATTATCCAACGCACGATCTAGAGTTAGCCGCTGTGGTTTTTGCTCTAAAAATATAGAGACATCTTCTGTACGGAGCCAAGTTCGATGTTTTCAGCGATCACAAAAGTTTGAAATATATGTTCAATCAGAAGGAACTCAACATGAGACAAAGGAGATGGATGGAATTTTTGAAGGACTATATGACTTTGCATTACAATATCATCCTGGGAAGGCGAACATTGTAGCAGATTCTCTGAGCCGAAAGGCCATTCATGTCTCTGCAATGATGGTGAAGGAACTAGAGTTGATCGAGAAGTTCTGTGACCTTGATTTAATGATGGAAATGAGTCCGAAAAAGATCAGCATGGGGATGATCACAATATCAAGTAGATTGATGGAAGAGATCAGAGAGCAATAATTCACTGATGCATTCCTCCAAGAAAAGAAAGAGCTCATGGAGCAAGGAAAATCCATCGAGTTTAGCTTGTGATCAGATAACATCTTGAGATATAATGGTCGAATCTGTAATCCCGACAACCCTGAGATAAAGAAGATGATTCTCGCTAAATCACACAAAAGCAACCTGAGTATCCATCCAGGATCAACTAAGATGTATCAAGACTTGAAGCAAAGATTTTGGTGGCCAGGTATAAAGAAACAAGTAGCAGAGTATGTGGCATCTTGCCTAACTTGTCAAAAGGCAAAGATAGAACATCAAAGACCCGGTGGAATGTTACAATCTCTAGATATACCCCAATGGAAGTTGGACAGTATATCCATGGATTTCGTGGTAGGATTACCAAGGACTTCAAAGGGGTTTGACTCAATTTGGGTGATCATAGACAGGTTGACGAAGTCGGCACACTTCTTACCTTTCAAGGCGAACTACACGGTGGAGAGACTAACTGAAGAATACATTAGGGAAATAATTAGACTCCATGGAGTGCCTTCCAGTATAGTCTCAGATCAAGACCCAAAGTATACTTCGCGATTTCGAGGAAGCTTACAAAAAGCACTAGGAACTAGGATAAGGCTAAGCTCGGTTTACCATCCGCAAATAGATGGACAGATTGAAAGGACAATACAAACCTTGGAAGACTTGCTTAGATCTTGCGTTCTGGATAACCGTGGAAGTTGGGACGATTTGTTACCACTTATCGAGTTCACGTACAATAACAATTTCCACTCGAGTATAGGGATGGCACCCTACGAAGCTTTGTACGGAAGGGAATGTCAGACGCCGTCGTGTTGGTATCAGGATGGAGAAATCACCATTTTAGGACCTGAGATTGTGCAACAGACAATAGAGAAAGTGAGGCAAATCCGCGAAAAGATGAAGGCCTCTCAAAGCAGACAGAAGAACTATGCCGACCGTAGGAGGAGACCTCTCGAATTCCAGGAAGGTGAGCATGTATTCCTAAGATTCACGCCTACCACAAGGATAGGCAGAGTCATAAAATCCATAAAACTTACCCCAAAATTCATTGGACCTTATCAAATCCTCCATCGTATTGGTCCAATAGCCTATCAAATTGCCTTGCCGCCTTTTCTTTCAAATATCCATGATGTGTTCCACGTTTCTCAATTGAAAAAATATGTTTCTGATCCCCACATGTAATTGAGCCCGATGAAGTAAAGTTAAAAGAGAATCTATCCTATGAAACTACACCGGTATGGTTCGAAGACAGAAGGATTAAGCAACTCCGGGGAAAACAAATTCCCTTGATCAAAGTTATCTGGGATGAAGCAACTTGGGAGACTGAAGATAATATGAGATTACAGTACCCCGACCTTTTTATCGATACGTAATTTCGAGGACGAAATTTATTTTTAGTGGGGTAGTAATGTAACGCCCCGATTTTTGTTCCTTGTTAATCTATGCTTAAATGTGTGCTTGCCAGTAATTGATTTTAAAGTTTTAGAGATTATTTTGATAAAATAAAATCATTTTCATAACCTAGTCTATCTTAGGAAGCTCCAGTAAAAATTGCAGCTGAAAATTCAGACGAATACCAGTCTGCGTTTTCTCTATCGGTACAAATTTTGATCGATGAAAATGAAATTTTTACTCGTGAACGAAACGATTAGGCTTCTAATTACGATTGATAATGTTTCCACTATTTTAACATTTTTTCGTTAAAAAATTTTATTTTATTGATTTTTCGGGTGCGATTCTCATTAGAAATACGATCGATTCGGTATAGATATTTAACCGGAACGAAACAAAAATAAAGGGAAATAAGTTGTATCAGATTTTGGAGTGTTGGGAGAGGAAAATCTAATTTTTGTAAGATGAATAGTAATTTTATGACACAAAATCATAATAAATTATTATATTTCAAAATTTATATTAAAAATACATTTTTTTTATTTTCCTCTCCCTTTTCTGCTGAAACCAGTCCGCCCCCCCCCCCCCCCCCCCCCCCCAATTTAAACCCTTCTCCTTCATTCTTCACCACCTTTTCTCTCTTAAACTTCAAAACCACACTTAGTTCTTTTTCTTCTTAAGAAAGATCAAGTTTTTTTTATGCTTTCAAGCTTCTATTTTCCAGCAGCTCCTAGGTATAAACTTCATATATGGTTCTGAATTTTTCTTCTATGATCATTATCTTCAATTGCATGTTGAGTTGATTCATGAAAGTTTTTTTCCCCCTTCAAAACTACATTTTTTTCAACTTCTATTCATTCTTCTTGCCATCATCAACACTTGCATGTTGAAGAAGACTTTCCCATGACCTATTCTGAGGGATTGGACGAAACCCTAAGGGAGGAAAAGTTGATGGTTTTGCAAAATGTTTTCATGCATGTTGATTTTATGTTATATGTTCATGATTCCAACTTATGATCTTGAAAACAAAATTCTTTTTGCATAAGAATGATTCCTATGAACTTCTACTCATTTTCACTTTCATGTTTATATCTTGCATGTGGTGAAAAATCTTCATACCCTATGATCATGGTGTAACCAAAAACACCAAGAGGGAAAAAATGAAAGATTTTGATGAAAATCTCACATCCATGGCTTTAGATCTTTGGTTCATGAATTTTCTCAACCAAAGCATTTTTTTTAGACTATGTATACTTTCTTGTGATGGTTCCAGGGCCAAAAATATAAAATTTTTAAGTTAGTGAGGCCAAATTTTTAATCACTTGGAAGGTTGTATGGTTGATATACTAAGTTCTTTACATTAGTAGCTTAACAATGGTGCTTGAAAAATTTTAGTGTTCCTAGCCTTGTTGGCTTGTGATAGCCGAAACTCACTTGATGAGTTGATGAGGCTTGTTCAATTTTTTTAAGCTAAATGATGCTTAGAACACTATAAAGTTTATATGCAAGAAATTAGATTGATGAAAAATAGTATTTTTCCACCGTTTCTTGATATGGTCGAAACATGTATGATGTGATTTTATGAAAATTTTAACATATGTTAAACCTTGGTTTTGTTTAGATTTGCAATCGTAATATGAAACTCAAGTTCGTTGCTTTGAGACCGTTATCAAATCCTTTATCGGTTTAATCTAAGGTAAGGAAAGACGGCCTGAGGGATATTAATTTGTGATAACTATGTGTTACCTATTGTTGTTTGATGATGCTTGGTTGATATTTTGCCGTGATGTTTGGCTGATGGTTGATGTTGGTCTGTATTGATATGCTGAGTTTGATTTGTTTTTCATGTACTACATGTTGGTTTATTTTATAAAATGCTTATGATGCTGTGAATATGTTGACGTGATAGTTTAATTGTTGAGTTGTTGCATGAGAAGCCTAACCTTGGGTTAGAGCTCAATTTAATAAGTTAAGATAAAAGTCTTAACAAAATTATGAAAGAAGTTTACAAATAAATAATGTTTTTGAAAAAAAGTTTAATTTTGTTTGAAAAAGAAAAGAAAGTTAAGATTATATTTCGAAATTTGTAACATTAGAAATGTTATGAAAAACATATTTTGAACAAAGAAATTTCATATCATTTTGAATAAGGAAAAGGATTAGAATTTTTGGAAATATTTTAAAAAGAATTTCCAAATTAAATTCTTGAGTTAAAAGAATTTTTTTAAGGAAAATAAATTTGGTTTTATTGAAAAGAGTGAATCAAGGTGATTTTTTTTTAAAATGAATTTCAAATAAATTTTTTTACTTTGATCAATACAAATATTCCAATAACTTGGATAAGTTATAGAGATTTAATTTTTTTTGTTTTTCACTGAACGAAAAATAACATTGAAAAGTGGAACTAGTAACCCAGACGTCGGACTACTAGTGTAATTAAACACGTTGATCTATGCTCCATGTCACGTTTTTGTGGATTATGTGTCCCTATACGTTGTTGTGGACTGTGTGTCCTACATACGTTATACAAACGTGGTAAAAGCAGTAAAGGTGAAAAGGTTATTTCTACTACCACAAAGTCTTAGATTGGTGTATCGGTTTAAGACTCTTGTGATGGGACACTCGGACTCAAATCTCCTGTGTTTACAAATTTTAATACACTAAAAATTATGGAGGTCGTGAGCCTTTGAGCTTCGACAAAGAAAGAATTACACACAAAGAGAAGCTATGAAAATAAAATGTTTTTCATGCATTTGGCAGACGTGCCCAAATTTGTTTTGTGTGAGTACCTTGAAGGGCATGGTATTTCATGTCACGTTGTATCATTGTGCCTTGATGGACAATGAAATCCATATGCCTTGATTACCATGCATTGAGTTGGATAGTATGCTATGGATATCCACGCACGTTGCACACCGTTCCAAGAGTTTTGGGCAGTGTAGTGGACTAACACGTTGTGCCTTTTATGGCAAGGATTTCGGGCCTGGTCTGCTCATTTTAAACAAAGTGAAGTTGGGGTCTCCGGAAATTAGAATAGACATGGAATCATAGAAGTGTCATGGTTATCAAAAGCGATGATTATCTCTTGCTATACACATTTTAAAATGATATCTTGTTACTTGTATATGTTACTGTGTGTTTTAGGTGCATATAGTTGTCATAATTATCCATATATTGGTATCTTATCCTTACATTTTCCTTCATGTATATATGTATGTATCCTGTTGTGTTGAGACTAGATGGACCCAGCTACCCTCCCGAGTGAGGACGATCATGTTTGAGGATGCCGACAACCCTGGGGCTTGGGTGATTCATCTGAGGAATCACATGACCAAGTACACTGGCTTGGTTTGCACTGTAGAAGGAACACGGGAGGGAGGTCCAGAGAGGAGGATTCATACCGTGGAGACCATCCAGATATCACTTCCGTCAGCTTGATTATATGTATAGTACCTGGCAGACTTAGGACAGCTAGTGTTGAATCCACCACCTCTGAATACGGTGCCAGCTTCACCCGTAGAGGAGGATCCAGAGGAATTCATGGATGAGGACCCTCAGTATCATCCTATGAGCAGTGATGATGATGATGATGATGATGCACTTGGCGGGGGAGTTGGGGTGGAAGTATACTCTTCTTATACTTCTTCTGGAAATGAGGGAGACTTTCGTGGTCTCCCGAATGGGTATCACTAGTTGTCTTGACCAGCTTAGGAAGTCTTGTTTCATTTTGGAGTGGTGATGTTGGATGGATCATTTCAATAACATGTTTAAATTGTCTCCTTAATCTCTAGTATGCCTTTAGTATTTTGTTTTAAGTAACTTGGATGTATACTCAAGGAAACTTCTGTCAATGCACCTGTCACTAAGAAGGTGTCTGTTATCAATGTGAATATTATGTATGTCTTCTATGAATATAATTTTATCTTTTAATTTCCCCATCTTATGTTGAGAGTTTAAACTTAAAATGAATTACCAATTAAGTATTAACTTCCGAAAGAAATCGACATGCCTTTAAATATCGTTAATATTGATAAAAAGGGTCAGTTAATGTAATGCCCGAGAAAGGGTGTCACAAAAAGAATGAACAATTAATGAAAATTACAAATGTATAAGTCTAATTACATTGGCTAATCAAGAAAAGTCTTGGATATTCTTTTGGGCCTCTTTGATCTTCTTCCGTTGTCTCCACGACTTTCGTTCCAAAAACAAATGAATTTTGCCAGAATGAACATTGGCAACAATGAATCCATACATGAAATGAGTCGACTCGCTGGAATTAACATCAATCAAAAGTCGCTCTAAAATTGGGCTATATATGCCTCAAAATATGATTACCAATTTTAGGCAAACGCTTAACCATCATCAAGATAGAAGCAAGAAAAAAATTATCAATGCTACTTAACCACAAAGGCTTTCTTGTAGCAATATTGAAAATGTTAAAATGTGGCATACTAGCCACTGAATAAATCTTCATGAGATCAACTAATCATCAAGAAATGCATTAGTTAAGAACCCGAAACTGGAAATGAAACGAAGGAACCCGATCTTGGCGCTCACGTTCTTCAAAATCCAACAATAAAGAGTTGGGAGAGGTGACGTGTTTTGTGGCTACAACACCTACCCCTATGCTGCTACTTCTCACATTAACATCTTTCAAATTCTTTCGTGCACAAGATAATAGATGAGTTTTGAGAAAAAGCTAGCCTTTGATTTATGAAAAGATATGCTTTAGCAATGAGAAGTGTGGAACAACATATTATGAAATATGGCATATATTGAATGAAAACATGCTTACTCATCGTCATACACCTTGTGCTACCGTTCTTCTTATTTTCTTGGGGTAGAATAAAAGTTGCTCATCTCGATGAAAAAATACCACCGAGTGAGCAGGAGGATCTTATTGTCTGGATGCGAATTTCAAATTTGCCAACTTTTAGGAAGTTGTACGGAAAGATTGAGGTGGATCAACATACTTGAAAATTTTGTGTGAGTTCTTTCAACTCAACTGCAGCGATGATGCAAGAATCTAAAGAAGATGAAGAGGTGATTTTTTTTTTATTTGCTTGGAAAAATTGAAAAAAGAAGATGAATCAAGAAAAGAAAACTAAAGGAAGAGAATGCAGCGAAAAATTCTCCTATAGTGGATGATATTGCTCTGATACCATATTAGGAAATATGACATCCATGGAGAAGATAGAAAAGGATGAAATGTAGAATTGATAGAATGAGAAAGTATGTTTACAAATGAGTACATCAAACCTTTATTTAGGCTAACAAATGAGTAACTAACTATTAACAAACTAATAACTAATCTAACTAACTCTATCTCTAATAGTCTCACTTGTCTGGAGTTGGAAAGAGATGGAACTTTTTCAAGCTAATAATCCCTCCTCAATAGGAGTCAGAGTAATAATGGGCCCCATTTTTTGAGTTGTTGGTACATGTTATTTCCTGTCACTTTAGCTCCCTCACTCGTGAGGGACTTAGGTACTCTCTCATGTTAGAAGCAACTCTTGGTTAATATCATTCTCTGTAGACGACATAAATCAATTTTTTTTACATAAAAATGATAACAAATCATATCCCAATCGAGTAGAGCATGCATTTATACTCCCACGGAGGTAGATCACGAACTAATCCATCTTGTTAGGGGTGTTTACGGGTCGGTCTGGTTCGTATTTGTATGAAAAACAAATCTCAACCAATCAAAATCAATTAGTTTGGTTCGTATTTGCAACTCTTTTATCAGGAAATACGAACCAAACCGAACCAATCAAAAACAGATTGGTTGGGTTCGGTTCCAACCCGAAAAATATTAAAACATATAAATATTAAATTTTTTAAATATTAAATTATATATAAAAAAAATAAAAGATATTAAATATAAAATATTAAACTATTGAAACAATAAAAAATATATAAATATTAAAATACAATAAATATTAAAAAAGATAAATAAATATTAAAACATTGTACATTGGTTTGGATCGATCCGATGAATCCGAACCGAACCAATTAATTTGGTTCAGATTTTTTGGTGTTCAGATCCAAACTGAAGCGAACCAAATCCGACGATAATTGGTTCGGTTCTCGGATTCAACGATTCTGGATTCAAACCAAACCGAACCAGATCAAATACTATATTTTAATATTTATTTATATTTTAGTATTTAATATTTATTGTATTTTAATATTTATACATTTTTATTATTTTAATAGCTTAATATTTTCATATTTAATATATTTTATTTTTATATATATAATTTAATATTTGTATATTTTAATAGTTTTAATAATTTTCGGATTGGAACCGAACGGAACCGAACCAATCCGTTTTTGATTGGTTGGTTTGGTTGAGATTTATTGACAAAAAAATTACAAATCCGAATCAAACCAATTGATTTTGATTGGTTCAGATTTGTTTTTCATGAAAATCCGAACCAAACCGACCTGTGGACACCCTAACAAGAAGGAATAGTTCGTGATCTACCTCTGTGGGAGTATAAATAAATGCATATAAAGCTCAACTAATTGGGATATCATTTGTTATCATTTATATGTAAAAAAATTTATTTATGTCGTCTACAGAGAATGATATTAACCCAGAGTTAAATGCGTTAGAAAAATAGTGATTATTAAGGTATAATAATATTGTTGTTTTTGGTTCGATGGAACCTAAAATAAAAGAATTTATTTTTTTACGCCACTTCTAATATAAATCTCAAAAATGGTAATTATTTTTAAGAATGTTGAGAACATATTATTGATTTTCTTGAAATATTTTAGTATAGTGTTGTTGATATGTGTGTGTGTGTGGAGATTTGTTAAGATCATGGGAAATCTTATATTTTGGTTTAGCTTTGTATCCAGCGATTATACGGAGAATTACTATATAGACATAACTTAGTGATTTAGTTAGCAGATCGCATTAATTTGTATCATAAAAGCTTGTAGCTTTATCACCAAAGCAAAACATACCTACAAGATTTTATTTTGTCGAAACTTACGGGTTATAAGAATATTATTGTGGTCAATGTGATCACATTTTTAAAAAAAACATGTAAATAACTATAAACATGATTTCTCATTTGCGGAAAGATATTGATAATTTACTCTATTTTTCAATAGGTAATAGAACCGGAAGATACACTAATAGCTAAAGAACAACATTGGTAATAGCTAGCATTGGCAATAGTTGAGATTATTATTCATTTGCAAATACTATTATATTGCATTTGGTTGAGATCCCTTTTATTAAACCCGCATCGATCCACACCTCAGATGTGTTTGAGAGTCCCACATCGACTAGAGATATGGCTTAAGTAGTGCTTATAAGGGTTAGACAATCCTCACCTTACAAGTCGAATTTGTGGGGTTGAGTTAGGCCCAAATCCCAAAATTTAAGATAGTATCAGAGTCTATCCTAGATCTGTTACTGGGCCAAGATCTCCATTATTCCACCCGCATTTGTCCACGAGACGGAGATGTCTAGGTCTGGGCGTGAGGGGGTGTGTTGACATTAGGGATGGCAATGGGTAGGGTTTGGGTAGGGTACTATAGTACCCGCACTTTAACAAAGAAAACAAGTAAATAACAATAAGCATCCAAAACAATAAATTCATCAAGTTGTAATTCCCGAGCCGATGTTGCCGATGTTGTCCAAAACCAATAAAATAAAATAATCAGAGTCTTGAAAAGACCGCAAATGTTTGTCTTTCATGTCTAAATATTGCTTTGGTCCAATTATACCAATAGAAACTAGAACAAAAAATTAAATTAATGGTTAGGCTAAACACAAATTTCATTAAACAAATATATTAATGCAACATTCATTACCTTCCTTATCATGCTTTATCCAGCTTTGTGCATATATAAGCACCTCCAAAGTATTCTCATGAAGCCTAGAATGATGAGGACTCAACAATCTACCTCCTGTGTTAAAAGTAGATTCAGAAGCAACCGAAGAAATTGGGATGACTAAAATATCCTTAGCAATTTTTTATAATGTTGGAAACTTGATCCCATTTGTTTTCCACCATCCAAGTATATCAAATGTAGTACTCCTAGGCAATACCTTCTCTTCCAAGTATTATCAAACTCGGACTTTGATTGTATGTCATTAGTATCATTGACAAAGGAGTTATAACCATCTAAGAAAATTGTTACAAATAAGATTATTCATATATATATATATATATATATGGTCCTTTGTATTTAGTATTAATGCTCTATCCTTTATATGATCAAATCTATATGTGGTAGAAATATTTGAGAAAGTTGGTGTTATTTTTACATATGTTTTGGTTAATTCATCAAGTTTGTGAAAACTTCTTTATATCTCATCGTATATAATCAGCATTCAGAAAAGGATAATGAAAAGATGTGTCAAGGGATAATACAGGTTGTTAGATTAAGATTTTGTTTATCTCAAATGCACTTTTTCAGAGATAAAAGGCTTTGGGTTCGAAAAGTCATCATAATTCCTAACTTTATATATATATATATATATATATATATATATATATATATATATGGGGCGGGGTGGGTACTAAGGTACCCGTACCCGCACCCATACCCTCTTAGATTTGCGGGTAATTATATGTGCCCGTACCCATACCCAAAAAGCAAGTTTTTTACCCTACCTATCGTGGGTATTTTTTGCGGGTACCCAACGGGTAGGATCCGGATTGACATCCTTAGTTGAAATCCCTATTATTTCACCCGCATCAGTCCACGCCTCAGATGTCCAGTCATGAGCGTAAGGAGGTGTGTTGGGAGTCCCACATCGACTAGAAATATGACCTAAATAGTGCTTATAAGGCTTGGGATATCATCACCTTACAAGTCGGTTTTGTGAGTTTGAGTTATGCCTAAAACCTAAAATTTAAGAGTTATTATTATTCATATTCGCCAAAGTAAAGGAATTTGGTTAATCGCTTTTGTGATTAGAAGTTTGAACAAATAGTGTTAACCATAAATTTCAAATTATTTTGTCATTGATGATGCAATTTTAAGTTCTAAGTGAATGCTATTCTACAATGCTCTTCCACAATCATAGTGACAAAAATATTCATACAACAACACATGATAAATTGATTTTTGTACTAAACACATCATTTTTGTGTATCAGTAAAAAGAGCCAAATTTTATACAATACTTAATTATAATGAAATACCATTAAACTTATTCATTTTTTTTATGTAATGTACCCTTTTTCTACTACACAAATACTTACTAGTTATTCCTTACTATTTTAATTTATTATTTTCTATATATTTTTTTGGTAACCATATTATAGGTAAGAAGTATCCACCACCGTTAGCAGTGACTAATCTCTGTCGAGGAATCTGTTGGGCAAACAAGGTGGGCTCTCCCCTCCCAACCAGGTTTTTTCCATACACAAGAGTAAGGATTCGAACCCCTAACCACTTACTTAAGGTGTCCGAGTCCCTTATCACTCGTTCCAACCACATGTTGGTATATTTATTATTTTATGGATAAAGTCAAATGAACTATATGTTTCTTCACTTAAATTATTCAGTAATAACAATTGACGACATTTTCATACAAATAATCCAGGAGTTGATCTGTACAAATCATTTTATTTTATTTTTCGTAATTTCAGAATTTTCTATGCATAATACATTAATTCATTTGTTGACTAAAGGATACGATACAAGATACCATGCTCTTCCAGTTGATTTTAACCAAAAAAAAAAAAAAAATTAGAACAAAGCAGTGAACTAGTGCACAAAATTAAATGATCATTAAAAGCCTAAGTCAATTTAATAAGACGAGTTCCAATAAATACAACCATGGATTTTAGGTGTTCCCTCATGGTGACGAAAAAGAAAGTAAATTTAATTCACAAAAGCAAGTATTACATTATAAATACAACCAAACCTGAACCTCACTGTGAAACACCTTTCCTAAATTATTATTTTTCATTCCAAAAAAGGGGGGCTATATATGCTTCCATGTCCAAAGGTAAATTCTATCTATTCTTCAATCTTCCCAATAGGATTCTCCATCACCGCTTGCTATGAGAAACTGTCTGTTTGAGGAAAAAGAAATATACGCATAAGCAAGGGTACACAAATTAGCTCAAATTATTCTGTATAAATGCATTTCTTTTAAACTTCATCCATAAGATTTAGGGAAAAAAAAGAAACCCCCAGTCTCCAATAATTAATAGCGATAGCTGTCTGATTAAATTAACTGATATTGCACAATTAATCAAGGTCACATGATTCAATTAAGCAATGCAACACAAAAAACAATATTTGACTTTATGCGGACTATATAGAAATTGAAGTTATAACTATTATTATATGAAATTCTTAATATTTGGAGACAGCAACAAATTATTTCTCCGGATTCATATTTACTACGTCAGCATCATTTTATTGACAATGAGGAACACGCATAAACAAGAGACGTAAAACTAAGCAGCAAGAAACAAAAACTTGGTAATTTTTACCTTCATTTTTGTTGGGTATAGCAGCTACACACCACTAACAAAGTTAGATTTGCAATTTCTTTTATGTCCCATTTATGTGTGTAGTGGTCAAAGCACCCATCTCCCCCTTGCCATAAAATTCTCTGCCCCTCAGGTAATCTGCACGGAGTTACGTTGGAATAAGCTTCATTGGATCCATGCAGTTGTGGCAACGGTATATGGACGTTTTGACCACAACAGACATAAATGGTGTCAATACTAAAGCTCAGCCTCACTAGTCAAATAAAGGGCAAACCAATGCTATAAATCCCACTATGCACAGGATTCAGGAAGGGTTGGACCCATTATGTGGGTCTATAGTAGGCAGCCTTGCATTTGCAAGTCCCTGATTCCACGACTTGAACATGTGACCTTCTTATCACATGCAACAACTTTCGCTCTTGCATGAAGGCTCCGCATCAGTCTCGATAGTTAAATAATAAAATTTAATTGTTTTCTTATAGCAATATTACTTCATATGTTGATCTTAATATGTTGTATTTTCTCCTTAGTCTCCGGGCCTTAATTCTTTAAGGTGTCAAAATGTCGCCTACCTTTCTTTTCAACAAACTTACTAACAAAGAGGTACTGTAATAAAATCCTACTCTGGCTTGTAGCAACAATTTTTGAAGAGAGTCCACAATTTTTGCATCACATAAAAGTTGTACTCAGTAAATTGTGGTTCCAAATTCCAAATGACAAATATTGTTCAATGACAATGAAATTCGGCAATGGTTGATCATATGCAACCAGGAAGGTACACAGAACTACTCATGCTTACCATATCTTATATAACCAAACCAAAAAACAGTATACACCAAGACTAGATAGCACAAGTCCTATCTTAGATTTTAAATAACAATAATAACAACAAAAAACACCTACACTATACACGGTGATGTTATGCAGAAATTCTGTGTATCTGCAATGAACCAACTATGAAATTAATCAACCATCTAAAAGTTCTGAAAAATGTAACCAGGATAACAAATACCACATATAGCTATTGTTATAGTTTGGAATGCCAAAAAGAAGACAAAACCTAAGTACCAGGTAGTGCACTGATAATAAATATTAAAAAAAACCATTTAGAAACAATATTCTGGAAGTATGCAGAAAATAAGTTTCCCATCATAAGTTGATCTTGTTACCAGTCAGATCCAAGTTAGAAGCACATACAAGTGGGCCACTTCAGCAAACAACCTTTTTTTTCCAGAATAAAGCATATGATTGGGAACCAAAATGCAGCTTCCTTAAAAGGGAATGAGAAACATGAAACAAATCACTTTCCATCACAATCCGAGGGGCAACACATGTAGAAAAAACAGAAATGATCAAACATTAGTTTCAAACAAATTATAAAAAACAAGTCAATTCTAAAGAAACACCAACAATACAATCAAATCAAGTTTCCATTTTTTCCTTCTACATCGGAGCTACAAAACTGCCCATTAGTCTAACTGTAGCAGTAGCAGGCAACCATATAACCAAAATTAAACAAAAGTGTAATTCAAAAGGATTTAGCGTTTGAAGCCAATAAATAAAGCAATTGCAAAAAGGGCCTCACCAGCATCTCCAGAAGAACGTTTTGTGCGCTTGAGTTTGTGAAGCTGAAGCTGCGTTTCCATGAAGAGCTGCATCCTTTGGTACTCCAAATCCTTAGCAAACTGCATCCTCTGTTTCTCCAACTCAACCATTTGCCTCTGTTTCGCTGATTCAACTCTCTCATATATCTCACCGAACCTCTCTATAGCATGAGCAATCTCTCTGTAACCATTTTCCCATTCTTCTCTCTCTCGAATTCCCCTCTCTCTGGTGCCGCTGCTTGACCTCAATCCCTCCGAATCGTCGCTCTCGGCCTCTGCGGCCGCGGCTGCAGCCGCCGCGAAGGCCGAGAAATTCCGCCGGAAGGAGAAGTCCGCCCTGCTCGCCGCCGCCGCCGGCCGTTTCTGTGTTCCGGATCGGGGACCCACCGGGACCGATGTAATCCACGCCGGTGGCGGTGGCGGCGGCTTCGATGCGGCGGAAGGATTGCTCCGGGAGGTCGCCGGCGGCGAGGGCTTCTTCGCCGGAAAAGTGTCGCCGATTAGGGCGTCGAGGCGGGAGAAGAAGGGCCAGGGGCTTTCGTAACCGCCGGCGGAATCGGAAACCCTAGCCTTCTCGATCTTGTACTTCTTCTTGAGGGTGTCGATTCGGTTCTTGCACTGCACGTCGGTTCGGCGCGCGTTCTTCTTGTTGTTGCCGTTGCCGGTGTCGATGCCGGCGGTGGTGACGTGTCGGTGATTGACGGCGTCGGCGACCTCCTGCCAGTGTTTCTGGCGGAGGTTGCCGCGGTTGAGCTCGAGGTATCGGTCGCCCCAGGCGTCGATGAGGGCGAAGGTGGCGTCCTCGCTCCAGCAGTCTTCCCGGCCGGAGAGGGGCGTGGAGGAGGGAGGACGAGGAGGAGCAGGGGTGGCGGGTGACGGAGCTCCGGCGAGGGAGTCCATGAGCGGCGGTTGAGCTCAAAATTGGTGGGTGGCCGGTAGGGCTGAGAGAGAAACGTGGTTAAAAAAAAAAAGGCCGACTCCAGTGAGGAAGGAACGGAACACTTCGGCCTTTGCCAATGTAATACGAACGAGTACGACGATAGTCGTTTACCGTGCGGGAAAACAAACACATTCGCTACTGTTTTTTTTTTATGTTTTTGGTTTGGCGGCCCATAGATCATGGGCTTTTGAGAAAAGTTGAGCTTTTTAGGGAAATTGTTATTGGCACCCCATATGCTGATTTCCCCATAAGAGCTTTAAGAATTCGGTGTCCTTTGTCTCTGGCCATATTAGGTTCACAAAATGGGGCTTAAGTGTAGTGACTGATAGTATTCTAGTTGGGAAGCCCACGCTACGATTTTGGTAATATATATAGATCCAGAAAGAAACCTGTTAAGGTTTGAGTTTCCGGTGCTCCAGTGCTCATGATTGTTCGTGCTGGTGGGCTTTTAATAGCACCAGGATTTATAATGCGTTTGATTTGTAAAAATTCAGGGGATTGGATATCACAAAAATTTTTATCCCCTATTTGATTTGAAAAGTGGTTAGGGGACATGACAAAAAAAGATGAGGGACAGGACAAAAACCCAAAATTTTGCCCCCCACCAAACCATGAGACAACATTTTGTCTCACGAACAGACTACCAAAAAGATAAAATTATCCTTATATATATATATATATATATATATATCTCACCCACCCACCCACCCACAAACACACCACGTTAACGATATTTAATATTTTCCAAATGTTAACGTTGTATATAATACGTATTAATAATATATATAAGATTGTTATGATAGTAATAATATATCATCATATATATAACATAGTAAAATTAATATTATTTTACTTGTGTTGTCCATTATCTATCAAAAGATGTACATGACAAAAAGTTGTCATGTGACTCAAGAGATTGTCCTGTGTTGTCCTGCTTGTTTTGTGATATCCCCGTGCCTTAATGCGTATGAAATGCACCCTTAGTGGGGGCTCTGGATGTGAAGAATCCATGGATGTGAGGGATAGAGATCATACTCATAGGAGAGATAGAGAGTATATGTATACTCATGTGGTAACATATTGATTGATTGATAAAAGATGATGAAATGAGATACATGAGGCTCTATTTATAGAGCTAGCTAACTAACACAACTAACCCTCTAACAAATTGTTAACAACCTATAACAAACTCTAACAAATTTATTTATACTCTTAACCCCCCCCCCCCCCAAGCTGATAAATGGTATCACCACAATCAAGCTTGAATTACAATCAACTAATACCACAAAAAAAAAAGACTAAATTGTGACCCAACAAATTGAAGCCCATAATGTGGAACTGGTGAGAAATCCCACTGGTGGACCAAGCCCAAGCTCACAAACACCACTGATCCGGAACTGTGAGTGTGAGACCCAAACAACCAACCACGAGAGGAAAACCAAAGGGAATTACAGAAACTTCTGGAACGAAAATGAGAATTTCCTAGGCGGAGCATGACTGAGTTGTGGACGGCGGCGAGAGTTCCTCCGGGATCGAAGACAAAAACAAAATGTTGCTGAGGCTTTGTCGGCATAATGATGGTGCAATCATCCATCTTCTTCGGTGATGGCTCGGTGGAGTTGTAGACGGCGGTAAGAGTTCCACCGGGGTCGAATGCAGTGATGGCGGAGGACCAAGCGCAGCTTTCAATGGTGAATGAAGTGGTCACGGTGGTTGTCGAAACGAGCTCCTCGAAGTCGACACTTAAGAAGGGGACCAGATATGGTGCAAGGAAGACGGAGTCGCAGTTAATTTCGAACCAGAGAGCCTGACGCCGGAGACGGATTCCAAGAATGGTGGCGCAAGGACAATGTCGACACCATGAATTGGTCCCTGATTCGCAGGAGCTGGATCTACTAGATCGATCTTCTTGAAGAGATTGGTGATAAGCTCCTTCGATTCGTTTTTACTTTCAGAGATTACGTACTCAGGTGCAAGATCCGTTGGCTTGGCTGATTCAAGCTCCTCCTTTATGTTGCTGCTGAAATCTTCGCTATTGTTCCTGCGTTTCGTCGGAAGGTGGTGATCCATGGCAACCATGGCAGTGGTAAGAGAACTCCATTGACGGAGCTTTGGCGTGGCAGTGGAACCGTTGCGGGTGACGAGGAAGCATGTATTTCCTCCAATCTTGAAGGAGGATCCATCGATGACTGGCTTGATCTGTTCGATCGGAGTCACAAGCATTGCATCAAGATTTGATTCCCCGAAACTGCCGAAAACAAGATCGACCTCCTTCCTGTCTGAAGCAAGTTCATCACTGTCATCAGCAGAAGCCATTGAAGCTTCATCTTCATTAGTATCTGAAGTCTCATCTTCCTCACTATCCGAAGCATCAGCGGAAGCCTCCTCACGGTATCGCTCTGATACCATGTGAAGAATCCATGGACGTGAGGGACAGAGATCATACTCATAGGAGAGATAGAGAGCATATGTATACTCATGTGGTAACATATTGATTGATTGATAAAAGATGATGAAATGAGATACGTGAGGATCTATTTATAGAGCTAGCTAACTAACACAATTAACCCTCTAACAAATTGTTAACAACCTATAACAAACTCTAACAAATTTAGTTATACTCTTAACACTGGATTTTGCTATGTTCTGTTTATGTGGATTCATTTGATGAATATTGTTGACATGCTTCAAAACGATTTGGTCTAATGCAACATATGACATTTTTGCTTCTTTTCGAAACATGCTCTTACCCGTATTTCATCACAAAACGTCTAAAATTCTCTTCAACTTTGGGTCATATAAGCAATTTAACCCATGAGTTTCAAAAAAACCAAATAATAACTTATAACAAAGTTCCCATATCACACTTGGATACTGAGATATGTTCTTGCCCATTAGGATATAAGCATGCCCGTCACTTGGTAAGTGCATAGTCATCTAACTCATTTGGCCAATTTGATTGGTGAGGGACTTTTCCATCCCTTCCCCCTCCTCCTCGAATCCTTCCCCTCCATTATCCTCCTACTACCAAACGCGCCCTAAAGTTATTTGATGACAATAAGTCACTAGTGCTATATTTCACTTAAGGAAAGAGTTCAAAATGGTCTTACAAAACATGCAAATCCTAAATATTACTACTCATGCATCATAATTACACCCATTAAAATTTACCCTTTTCATCTCTTATTATCTAACTTCCTTTGCACCATCCCTAACTTTCATTTGGTGTCATCAAGCACCTCTTTACAGCCTTCGCAACCATACACATCACCATCACTTTCTAACACCAAACTATCAGCTCACTTAAAGAAATTATAGTTATGCTTCATCTAATAAAAAAAAAACACGATGTTAAAGACTTCAACTAGAAAATGAAATTTTTTACTCATAAGAAGTTATTTTCTATTTTAGGTATGTCCAGTATTGTCTTCCAGGATTCTTCCTTCTCCTAGATGCCACGAACTTCAAGTTATCTCCACACCACGAACCCTATTGTGAGAAATCGATGTTGAGCCAACTGCTTTAAAGGTCCCTACCATTTTCGTCTTTCCCAGATCCACAATTTGCCTCTCATCTCTACTAGGGCTTGGATGTTGAAGGAGAAGAAGAAAGAATGTAGGGGAGAGAAACTCAAGGCATGCGACCCGTTAAAATACCTCAGTGCCGTGTAATTAACCAACCCCCTCAAGTCACGTTGTTAGTCTAATTTACGTGTGTATTTCATTAGCCACATCAACACTTAACAAATTAAAGGACATCTGACAATAAGGACTAAAATTATTTTTTAAAAACTTTGAAGGATCTCGGATGGTCAAAATTTTGAATAGGAATCAAAATCGAAAGGGACCATATTTTCAAAGATCATTTAGTTAATTAAACCTACAAAAAATTATACATGAAAACATTCATTTCCATTTATAAAACCTAGTTTATCAAACTCGTGGAGTTAAGCAAGTTAAATTGGAGCAGCTGGCCTTCGACCTTTTGAAATATTATTTTAAAAAAAAATCCAAGTTAGTGAAACATAAGCTGAAGTCCTGAGCTCAGAAAAAAAAGGTAAACAAGTTAGCAAGTTGGCTTATAAACTAAAAAATTAAAGCAGTTGAAGCTTAGATTACAAAAATAATAGTCCTTTATGAAACCAATCAACTTTATCCAATTCGTTTAAGACAAATGTCAAACGAATAAGACTCGTACAGGCAGATTGTGGCCCGAATATAATATTGATTTTACCATATCTTTAAACTTTTAAGTGTACCGGTGTTTGATAATTTTTGAATATAATTGATTTTGTAAAATTAATTGGATTATAATTGAGTTTGAAGTGAAGTGATTTATGTTTGAATGTTTTTATTTTGAAAGTATGTTTGATGTAAAATTTAGTATAAAATTTCAACTTAATTCAAAAGCTACTTTTTATAACTTCAAGTCAGAATCACTCTGGATGCAAAATCAATTTTACCTGACAATAATTAAATATCTTATTTTTATTAACATCGTTTTTGAGAGTGAAATCAAAAACCCAATAAAAGATAAATACATTGCATATACTAAAGGCATGATAGCACCTTTCTATGGGAAATCATTGAAGATAATGATTGGAATGATGGTGGCGAAGAGCTGCCAGTTTGACCATGGATTCAGACCACATGATTGCCTTTCTACACTTTTTTACAGTGCTTACCAGTTAAAAAAGGATATGGATAGCTTGCCAAAATTATGGATCCTCAACAAGATATGTCTACCCCACAAATCTTTCAATCTTAAGACCATTAGGACTTGGCAATTCCATACTCTCGTCCCACTAAACCATTTTAGTGATTCCAATTTCCACATTGCTAAATAATGAAAACAAACAGATACTGTTTACCGGATAAAATAAAGTTAGGGTTTAAGAATCTAGGCGTTTACATATACTATTCCACTCATCTAACCCAAAAAGAATTCAAACGAATAAATTCGAAAGCCATGTTTATCAAGGATAACAAAAATTATCAAGTAATCAAGGGTGTTAAAGACTACATTAACCTTTTGGCATCTTCAAAGTATATATGTAACAATGATCACATATCGTTTAATTGTTTTTCTTCTCGCTATGAGATTAACAAGTTTGATCTAGTCCAAGCTGTTTAATTAATACTTATTATGAATTATTTTACTTTTTGGCTTAACTTACAACACAAGGTAGATATAACATCTCCCATCCGTTAAGAAGCAAATGAAAGTTCCACACACACACAAAAAAAAAAAGCAAAAGAAAGTAAGGAAACTGAGAAATGTTAGGGAAAGATAAATTGTTCTCGTAAAAATTTCTATCTTTCTTTGTTTATATATATATATATATATATATATTTGAGCAGACCGTAAGATGTTTGGGATAAATGGGTAAAGTTGATTATAATATAAATATTATTTCTTCGACACCAAAGTTGATTATAATCAAAATTCGAAATGTTTGAATTAGTTTTACTATATAAAAGTAAGTTTTTTACATCATTTAAATACAACAAATTATCCAAAATTTCTTTTAAATTAACATATCTATCTAAATATAAATAAATAGATTTCATCATAATCAATTATAAAAAATTAATTATACACATAATTAATTATTTCTAGAATGTTGGTAGAAATATATTCAATAAGTGTATTTCTAGGTAAGTTTATGATTATGATAAATTGCATCTTCAATTAAAGTTTTAAAATATTTGTGCAATATCTTATTAAAGGAATTATTTGTTAAATTTGGTGTGTCAACTCAGCTAATTTGTTGTCATCATGGATTAAAGTGCTGTTTGGGAGAGCTTAATTAAATTAAGCTCATTTAAGCTTATCTTATAACAAAAGTGTTTAAGAAGATTGGTTGAGAGAACTTATAAAATTGCCTATTTTAGTGTTTTGTCATTTCTAATTCGAGTCCAGTATTATTCTCTCTTCTGTCTTCTCATATGCATATGGTGTAGTGCTGTACTGTTTTACTTTGTTATGTATCAAGTGACAAAATTAGCACGTACTAACTACAGTTTGTAAGAGTATAAAAGCTCAAATCGGGACTAGATCTTATCTCTAATGAAAATCATGCGAATGATTGTAGGCTCGTACACTCCTTTCTTTTTAAGAAAAGGCAGTGTATTAAAAAATAAAGAAAAATGATTATAACAACAACAAAAAAAAAATTTAAAAGAAGAAAATTTATGGTCAATCACCAATCAAGGGTGTGTTTGGATAAATAATTTAATTAATAGTTTATCACATAAAATCTTATCGTATGAGAGCTTATGCCATAAGTACTTAAAGAAAGAAAAAGAAAGAAAGGGACATGAGAGGATTAAAATAGTAAAAAACACGGAGAGGGTGTTTAGTGCATAAGCTCTTATGATAATTCCATAAACTTCTCTCAGTGACTTATAAAAATAAGTCAAAAACTCCTTATGGGATGACATAAGTTATTTTTATAAACTCTACGAAATATACTACATAAAAACTCATGTCATCGAATAAATCAAAAAAAACTTAAATAAACTCTTCCAAACACCACCTTGATACACAAGTCATCAAGCTCCAGTCCCACACAAATGGCTGGTACCTACTAATCCAACCTAGCTACACGTCATCTTCAACCAAAACTACCAAAGTGGTCTCTGTTGGCTATGTTCTCCACCATCCAAATAGGCCAGTCCTGTGTCATTAATTTTGAAAATAATAATGTACGCACACTCATTTATATATATTATCTTGTATTTATATGATTTTTATAATTTAATTATAATTTATTTAATTATCACATTATTAAAAATATTTCACTCTTATAATAATAGGTTAATTTGATATATTATTAGTATATTTTTTTACACTATCAAACAATTATAAATCATCTTATGTGTGACTTTTAAGGTAGTTATAATAAAAACCACAGCTTAATTACAGTTTTTCATCCCTCAACTTTTTCAATAGTACTATCTTAGTCCCTCAAAAATTTTAATTGCATATTTAATCCTCTAATTTGTCGACTTGTACAAAATCATTCCTTCTATCCATGACCATCAACATGTAGTAAGGACTGATTTTGCATAATTGGACAAATTAGATGACTAAATGTACAATTAAATTTTGAGGGGCCAAAATCGTACAATTGAAAAAGTAGGGGATGGAAAATGCAATTAAATCAAAAATCAAATATTTTCCAGTAAAAAAATTGAATCAGATATTTTTAATAATGTGACAATTTATGATTGATTGGTGGTGTAAAAAATCTTTATCGACAATACATACCAATTATCTTAAAAATCACACATAAAATAATTTATAAATTGATTAATACTATAATTTTTTTATAATAACAATATATCAAAATTTAACTTATTAAACTCATCAATTTAACTATACATTTTAAGTAATCAGTATCCGATCATCATCGAAAAGACCAAAAATAGAAGCATTTAGCTCATAATAAAAGGATCAAACTTTTCTACAGTGCGTTTGCGAGAAAATAAAGATACTTCCTTAAATATTTAAACACGAGAGGATAAACTCTTAACATAATATAGACAAAATAGACAAAATCCAATCCAATTAAATATTCAACATGCCTACTAAAATTTTTCTTTCTTATCCCATATGGGATTATACGGGTCCTCACTCCTCAGTGGACCATTCAATGACTCGATTATTTGTCTCTATCCCTTTTCTTTCCCCAATCCAATCCCCCCTTAATAATGCATAGACACCTTCCCATGCCTTGTTGCCTTTTCACAAAGTCGTAGTAATAACCAAACCCTCCTCAATCCTCTACCCTCTCTCTGTCTCTCAAGTTTCCATTATAGGCAGATACATCGTATTCACGTGGGTCTGCATACCCCGACAAAAGCCTAACCGCACCCATTAATAGATAGCAAACCCTTGTACTGTAACACACCCATAAAAAAACCCTCTTTCAAGTGTTTCTCAACCCAATTACCACCAGACCTCAAAAAACCTTTCCTTTTTCAATTTCCCTTAAAAAAAAGAAGGTTGGAATTATAATTGCCTTACCGGAGATGGCCGGAACTAACGACGGAACCACCATCAGCAACCTGCCGGAGGAGATCCTCGCGAATGTGTTCTCCGCCGTGTCCGACACCCGGACGCGGAACTCCCTCTCCTTGGTGTCCCGGAGCTTCCGCCGCCTTGAGCGCAAGACGCGCACCTCCCTCACGCTCCGTGGCAACGCGCGTGACCTTCACCGCCTTCCAACCTCCTTCAGCCACGTCACCCACCTCGACCTCTCCCTCCTCTCCCCGTGGGGGCACGCGCTCTTCTGCAACTCGTCCACAACCGCCACCGCCGATCCCCGCCTCCTCGCGCTCCGCCTCCGCGACGCCTTCCCGCGCGTGACCTCACTCTCAGTCTACGCGCGAAATCCGATCACGCTCCACCTCCTCCTCCAATCCCCGTGGCCGGACCTCCGCAACGTCAAGCTCGTCCGGTGGCACCAGCGCCCGCCGGCGGTGACGCCGGGATCCGACTTCTCCGCCTTGTTCTCCCACTGCCGATCGCTCTCATCACTGGACCTCTCAAGCTTCTACCACTGGCCGGAGGACCTCCCGCCGGTACTAGCCGCCAACCCCGCCGCCGCCGCCTCGCTCCGCCGCCTCAACCTACTGACGACGTCGTTCACCGAAGGCTTCAAATCGCACGAAATCCAATCCATCACATCTTGTTGCCCTAACCTGGAGCACCTCCTAGTGGCTTGCACCTTCGATCCAAGGTACCTTGGTTACGTTGGCGATGAAACGCTACTTGTTATTCCTTCAAGATGCCCTAAGCTCACACTTCTTCACCTGGTCGATGCGTCGTCATTTTTGAACCGGAGGGATGTGGAAGGGTTCGATGGTGAGGACGCTAGGGTTAGCCGCGCAACGCTGGTGGCGTTGTTCTCGGGGCTTCCCCTTTTGGAGGAGCTGGTGCTAGATGTTTGTAAAAATGTCAGAGAGAGTAGCTTTGCGTTGGAGGTGTTGAGTTCCAAGTGCCCCAAGTTGAGGGTTCTAAAATTGGGCCAATTTCACAGTATTTGCTTGGCAATTTGGTCGCAGCTTGATGGGGTTGCACTTTGCCAAGGGCTACAGTCCTTATCTGTTAAGAATTGTGCTGACCTTGATGACATGCGGTTGATTGAGATTGCAAAAGGGTGTTCCAGGTTGGTTAGGTTTGAACTTCATGGGTGTGAGCATGTTACTGAGAAAGGGTTGGGGACTATGGCTAGTTTGCTAAGTAAGACACTCATTGATGTCAAGGTTTCTTGCTGTGTGAACCTTGACACTGCAGCGTGTCTGAGAGCTTTGGAGCGCATTCGGAACCGGATTGAGCGGCTTCATGTGGATTGTGTGTGGAATGGGTTGAAGGAAAGTGATAACGTGGGACAGGGTTTTCTCAATTTTGATCTCAGTGGTGTGGATGAAATGTATTCTTTGGATGTCAATGGTGCTGAGTTTGTGGAGGCTATGGAATGCGAGGATACAAGCAAAAAGAAGAGACAGAGATGTACGTATGAATTGGAAGTTGATGATTGCTCGGTGCAAAGCAATGGCAGTGGTTACTGTTGCAAGAGCTGGGATAGGCTTAAGTATCTTTCTCTTTGGATCGGGGTTGGTGATCTGTTGACTCCGTTGCCTGTGGCGGGGCTGGAGGATTGCCCCAATCTGGAGGAGATTCGAATAAAGGTTGAAGGAGATTGCAGAGGGCAGCCAAAACCAGCCGTGCGCGAATTTGGTCTGAGTATTCTGGCTTGTTATCCTCAGCTATCAAAGATGCAGCTGGATTGTGGTGATACAAGAGGTTATGCACTCACCGCACCTTCAGGGCAGATGGACTTGAGTCTTTGGGAGAGGTTCTTCCTGAATGGGATTGGCAGTTTGAGTCTGAATGAACTTGATTACTGGCCACCACAAGATGAGGATATGAACCAGAGGAGTTTGTCGCTTCCTGCTGCTGGCTTGCTACAAGAATGCTATACTCTGAGGAAACTTTTCATTCATGGGACGGCTCATGAACATTTTATGAACTTCTTCCTGAAGATACCGAACTTAAGGGATGTGCAGCTAAGGGAGGATTATTATCCAGCACCAGAGAATGACACGAGCACAGAGATGAGGGTAGGTTCTTGCAGCCGCTTTGAAGATGCTTTGAATAGGCGTCAAATCGATGATTGAACAGCAATGAGTGTTCATTCACTGACCATGGAAATGATTGGAAGCTATAACCCCCGAGGGAAAAAAGAGATTGTTCTTTTAAGGGTAGAGTTTATTACTAAGCATGTCACGTCTTTAGCTTCCCTTTCTATCTATCCTGTAACAATGGAACCCATGTCCCATTTTTGGGTCAGGAATAAATTTCTCTATTTTAGGCCTAGAAATAGATTTGTTATTCTCATTGCGCAGAGGAGATTTAAGAGATACGGATAGAAACTAACTTTCATCCATTGCCCCGAAAAAGAGACGAGTTTGCAGCACAGGTGTAAGACAGAATTCACCGATGCATCATGCATGTTTACATGTTTCAACATGTTTTCATAAAAAGAACAAAATTCATAAAGTTTACAACATCGGCCGATAACACAATGTAATAACAACTCTACGCAAAGTTCACTATGTACAAAAGATGAACACTGCATCAGCACATTGAGTACTCGATGTCCACCAAGCGAGAGAGGATCTCCTCGCAACTTGGTCGCTCATGTGGTTCTGCCCAACACTCTGCACACGAAAAACAAGGAAATAAAGAGTTAAACTAGATGGGATCATAATTCTGCCATCAATATATCAATGTATGATAAAAAGAAAGGCCTTGAAAAAATGGCATGAATATATTGTCTAGTGCAGATACCTGAAATCAGCCTGCCCACCGGGCCTTCAGGAATCTCCAATCGGGAACCCTCATTAGCAACGGCATAAACAACCTAATCAGCAGAAAAAAATGAATGTATTAACATAAATCCTTACAACTTCAGGACTCAAAAAGAAAGTTCTCAGTAACGGAAATAGAAATCATGGAAGATGAACAAGTCATCTGTCAAAGATACCCTCTCTGGCGGTACGCCTTCCCATGGCCTACTCAAGGTGCAGAGTTCCCACATTATCACCCCCAAGCTAAAGATATCACATTTTTCAGTGAATGGTTCATTTCGAATAAGCTCAGGAGCCATCCATTCTGGAGTTCCAGCAGACGAAGAATCTCTCATGGGTGTATCTGTGATTATTCTCGAAAGTCCAAAATCACAGATTTTCACCGTCCAATGCTTGTCCACAAGACAATTTGCACTTTTCACGTCACGGTGAATAACCTTCATTCGATGTATGTGCATCAAGCCCCTACACACCACCAAGGTGTTATCGTCAATGTACAGATCAAATGTAATGTTTTCCAACATGAACGCTTAAAATGAGATAATCCACAAAATTGAAAATAGTCTTACAGAACAAAAAAATTCACTAATAAATTTGACTGCAACGCAAGGTCATCTGGTACTTCATAATAAATCTTGTGGTAATAAATCAATGAAGTTCAGAACTTTTGACGAGTTGTATATTCCATTTATCATTCAACGAGGAAAGAATGAGTCAAACATTTTATTTGGCTAATTACTATGGTAGGATCCGTCTGAGTGTGTGTTTTGAAAACAGACAAACAACACATATTTTTCATGTGAACATGAATGAACAATGCAATTTATACGACTTATTGGAAAATAATGGAGAACTAATCATTGTGTTTAACGGAGGTTCTGAAAGGCGTCAATAATCAGAATACTGACCTGCATATGTCACGCAACATCTTAAGTCTTTTCCGCCAGCTGAGCTTCTTCTTTTGACCGCTCAAATGAATCAAGTAGTACAAGGATCCCATCTCCATATATTCAGTAACCATTGACAAATGTGGAGGCTTTGTGCATGCACCAAGAAATAAGATGACTGCATAAAATTTAAAAACTTGATAACTAACAGGTGAGCTCAAAGGAAATATGCTACATGAGATATTCTTACAACATATATGTACAATATGATCGTCTTTATTTTGAGCAAAAAAGATTTTGATAAAATGATTATTCCAGTATCATAATATATTTTTTATATAAAAAAAAGGTTGATTTGCATCAATTACCATAACTAGAAAACAAAATGTACAATTTACAAGATCAATTAGTGAAAAGCCATAATTATAAAAATAGCTAGTTAGGATGTTTGAGTACCATTAGGATGTCGGAGCCGGCTGGGGAAAACAAAAACATATACAAAAAACAAAAGTCAGCAAATGTTGAATGTAACAAAGAATTGCTGATAAACAGCAAATCAACACAAAATACCTGAGAATGGTTATCTCATTGCAGAAATCTTCCATGTTTTCCGCAGTTAAATCTTGTTCCAGAAAAACCTTGATTGCAACATCTGTGCCATTCCATATGCCACGGAAAACTTCTGCAAAGAACCCTGGAAAAGAATACAGCAATCAAGTTCCATAAATTATACAAAGTGAAGTTTTTTCCATGGCAGTTCAAATCATGAATTCAAAGTGATAGTTTCTGAATCGTAAACGGTATCATATAGTTCGAATTATTAGCTCAAATATTGAGCAAATACAAGTTCAATGACAATAGCATGATATCTAATTTCATAATTTTATATTTTTCCACAAATGCAGCGACATAAACTCCAAATCCTTTCTTTATGAATTCCAGAAGTTCAAATTTTTTTCCTTACTAAATTTGATTAAGTTTCTGCTTCCTAAATTACTAACAAGTTAGATTTCTTTACTAATTCATTAATTATTTTATTTCTTTCCACTGTCCTAATGCACACTACTTCCTTGACTGAAACTTACATACAGTGCTTCATTTTCTTCTCATTTTCCTTTTCATCATTCATCCCTTAAATGCGATCCAGACTCCAAAGCAACCCCAAGCCTTGAAATTGATGCCACCAGAAAAGAGGGGGTGAAATGAATTATCCATTTTTTTCAAGTGGAAGAAGTTGATTTTAGTACTAAAAGCTTCTCAGAGATCACTTTCTTCAATTAAAAAACAATAGAAAGACAAGGGAATTTCCAATTGGCTGTGACAGATCTGTCACAATCAAACACATGCATAGGAATCAACATCGTAGAATCAAGTGATTCAGCCAGAAAAAGTGATTCACAATCAATTCAACAATTCAATCATCACTCTTAACCTTGTACACAATTTGGATCATATGCCATATGAATAACACTGAATCGCACCGTTAAAATCATAAATCGTACAATTTCAGTAACTATCGAGAGGCAAAACTTACCAATCCCAACACGAGTTCCAACAGTCAATTCTGAGAAGTCAATATTCCATTCTTCAAATGGTAACAACGGTTTATTATTGAACATTGGTAATTCAAGGACTTTATTCCAAGTTGACTCCAGTTCATCATTCACTCCATCTCCTGATGGCCCGCTT
This sequence comes from Sophora flavescens, assembly GCA_030762895.1. NCBI lineage: Eukaryota > Viridiplantae > Streptophyta > Magnoliopsida > Fabales > Fabaceae > Sophora > Sophora flavescens. The sequence goes on from CM061063.1 coordinate 52,448,566, forward strand.
CTCTCAGACGCCTGCCCTCTATAATCATGTGGTGAAGAGGGTAATGACATTGCCTTCTGTGAAGTTATGTGGTCCCGACGAAGAGAATATAAGGGAGACCTTTCAATGTGACCATCAGGATGAAAATTTGACACCTGTGATACAGCAGACTGGGAATTACGTGTCAGACTCGGAAGATATTTAAACTAAACTGAATAAGTAAATACTCCCCAACTCCCTTGATGAGCCCCATGTTTTAAAACAGAAGCCAATCCATTTTTTAATATATTTATATAAAGTCACACATTAATACTCCAATCATCTACTCCAAAATCATTACAGAATAAAGATTCTATTCATAATTATTGTAAAATAAAGTATATACTATAATCATAATCATCAATAAATTAACAAGTTGTATTAGAATAACTGGACCTAACCCCACCTCAAAATCTAACTCATTGAGGGAAGGTTGTCCAAGTCAATATAAATGGTTTTTTACTCAAATAGTCAACCAATGTGGGACTTTTAACACTTCACACACACCTCATGCTTAGGATTGAACATCTTGAGCGTGAAGTTTGTAAGACTCAACATCTACATGTGACCCGACATAGGAATAGGCTCTGATACCAAATTAGAATAATTCAAGGATCATATTCTTAACTGATGTGGGACTTTAACACTTTCTTTTTTATTTTATTTTTTAAAAAGAAACAGCCTGATGAATTATGACAGCATATTGCTCTCTTTTGATTGCATGATGCAATCAAACCTTAGCTGTAATGCATAGGAGATACTGAAAGATGTGCAGGCAGAGAAAGAAGGTTAAAATATTAGCAAACTCCACTGTTTGCCAAAACAATGTGGACATACATTTTTCTGAAGATCTGCACCACTAGTTTGATCATTTGGAGAATAGGACATTGAACTATCATCCCCTTGTTCTCTCAAAAGACGATTTTGTTTCAGTGTTTCATTCATCGCCCGTACAGCCCTACAGAGATTAGTTCCTGAGTTATCACGGTATTAAGACAACTTACAAATCAGCATCAGCATCAGCACATATACAATATAATACACATTTAATTAAAATAACTGATGCTTATGCAAGGTGAAAACTGGAAATAAAGGACCATTAATTCACATGATCAAAGTACAAACACAATCGTGCATTCTTTGTATTAGTTAATTAGTACAAAGCAGGAACAAATTAGAACAGTCAAGCCTCTAACAATCTATCAGGTTAGTTCATTCTGAAATTGAGTTATAATACAAATAAATGTTAATTGATAAACGATACTGACCTAAAGTTTTTGTTTTGCATAGAAGAGACAAAGGAAAAGAGTGCGAGGCACAGGGATGAGGAATTCTCATAAAACGGGGGAAAGAGAGGGAAAGAACACAGCTAATATATTTTTACATCAGATAAAAGAACCCCTATAAAAATCCAATAGCCTACCCACCACAAAGCTCTACCCCCCCAGCACACGTCCTTCAACAGGAAACAATGCCTTCTCTAATAAAAGATGAGGCGGTAAATATCTACAAATATAAAAATTCATGCACTACACTAGGCCAAACAAACAATTTGTCCAGTCCCTCATTCCTTATTTTCTACTGTCTCATAGTTATTTTTTGAATCAAGTGCTGGACAAATATTTTTGTGTTGTCCCATCCCTCATTTTTTAGCGAATCAAACACACCTTAAGTGTACAAGCCAAAGCTCACTGACACTTGGACTAATAACCCTAAAATCTTTGAATACCCCATCAAGCTTAAGCTTACTAAACTTAACCATGTTCCAAGTAGCAAATCCATAAACGGAAAACAAAGAACACTGGCCCATCTCTGCACAGAACTTAGGCAACTAGTACTCCACCTAAATCACAAATCCTGGTGATGTCCTTGGCTGATAGCCCATAGTTGCCAAAGCAAATGAGATAGTTTCTGAAGTCCCCAACCTTTCTCCTCAGTGGCCCTCTCGACCTCCAACCCAATCTCCAAAACAGAGTTGAGCATCATACCACCCAGCAGAGCGAATGGGTTTATTACTAGGGTCCAAATTCTCTAACTTAAATGTCCACAATGAAAAGAGCAGCCTCCAAATAGGCAAACTACATATGAGATGAAGAGAAGCAGAAGCTCGTTCAACAGAAGAAGTAAAGCAACAGCCCACCTGAATCCTCCAAATGCCTGAATAAACAACAGACACAGAGAAGAAAAGCACCAGACAAACCTGAATAACAACCAAAAATACCAAAAGAGAGCCAGAACAAGTAGTATGGCAACATCTCAGTCAAACACGTGAAAAAGCTACACACCCCAAATCACCTCCCAGTCTGCAACACCCCAGATCACACTCACTTGGCATAATAAAAAACCAAGAAATCCGGAAACATGATGAAAAACAGAATCTGAAAAAGAGCAGAAGAAAACCGATCTGGAACGGAGTTTCTGGAAAAATCGCCGGAGACATCACCAGAGCCCCCATTGACCAGTGACCCCCCTTCTGGTAGTTGTGTCAATCTTTGTCTGCACTGGAAAAGATCATGGCCAGCCACGGTGTACACAAAAAGAGGTGCAACACAATACCACCAAAACATAGAGCTGTTATCACTGCCGACCACCACTCCACTCGCCAAGCATCTTCCTGCACCGGCAGACCACAGCTGGCCAGTTTTCACCAGCAACTACCCATGGGTCGCCTGAAGATTCAAACAGCAGCACTCTCCTTGCTGCCCAAAACAAGAGACTTTGGGTTTGAGGTTTTTTTTTAATAGTTCCATAGAAGTGAAAACAAAGGAAAGATAACAACCTGTTTAGTTTGAGAAAACATTTTTTGTTTTCATTAATAATTGCAAAATTGTCCCTTGATTTCCTTTTTTTTCCTTATTTTCAAGATTTGGAATGGAAACGGTGAGAACTTACAATTCTTTGAAAACAGAAAAAAGAATAAAACAAGCTGGCATTTTTGCAATTATTAATGAAAATAGAAAATGTTTTCTTTAACCAAACACACCCTAAGGTGGAGATAAACAACTAGGGGAGAATATACAAAAGAGTTCAATGGAACCCAACACAGCAGAAAAGGCAAACTCATTCAAGGTGGATAGTACTACTTTGATACCATGTTGTAAATTATAGGGTTAGGGAAGAAGAAAAGATAGAAAACCACGACAATTCCATAACCTAGCAGTCCTATTTATACTAATACTCAGGTATACAAGCCCAAGCCACTAACAATAAGACTAATAACTGTAGTCTCTTGTAACAGAAATGAATCACGTGAATTGTGAAAAAGAAAAAAGACTTAAAAATCAAAAATAGACAACTCAGTCAAACATTCGAAGCAGAAAACAAAATGAATCAACAAATATGTTTATTGAACACATGGTATAAGTGTGTGTTTGCATTAGCTTATCTTGCTTTCAGAAAAAGCTTATAATCCAAACCAAACATGCAATAAACAAATAACGTGGATCTGCACCAAAGACGGCACACTTGGCAAGTAAAAATCCAGAAGCATAACAGACCAACAATCAACCTTACGATGTCATCACCAATCTCCGGTGTAATGCTGAAGCTTCTTCTTCGTAACCTATGAGCTTCTGACGAGGAAGCACCATCTGACTTATAGCTGGATCTGAAAAATAAGCAAATTCATCGATTGGTTAATGTGAGGAATAAAACACTTCTATGACGGTACATAACTACATGAAATGATTAATGAACATATACCCCACAAGTAACATCAATCCATACTAACATGTTTATACGTACTAAGTAGAGAAGGAAATAATCTCCACGGCACCTAGTCCACTGCACCACCTAGAGTGATGCTAATGTTTCATTTTTTTTGCTATTTACTAATTTATTTAGTTAAGTCTTGTCCATTTGCGGTGGAAGGTCATCAGGTGAAATCCAACTAAACAGTATCTATGCTTTTATCAAAACTTGAACTGACACCGAATGCCAAGTTATTAAGATCTGAGTTAAAAAATGTTTCAATGATTGCAACATCATTAAGTCTAGAACCCATAAAAGTCAAGTACACGATCTGATAAATTGTTTCATACATACAATAAATGGAAGTGAAAAACATGACAGAACAACCCAAACTTGAATAGAGAGAAATTGGAGAGTTAAGGAGCGACGGATGTTCATTCAGTAAATAAGGAAAACAATAAAAACCAAAAATGAAGTGAAAAACAGAGTAGCAAGCAACAAATCACAGTTGAACCAAATATAGAGGTCCCGCAAAGACAAAAACCTTGATGTAGCTTGGTCATCAGTAAAATCTCTAAAAGTTGACCGATCCCCACCGAGCATGGACCGTCCACGTGCTTTAAATGATGGATGTTCTGGACTGCAAAACCAGAAATATAAAAAACCAAAGAATGAGCATAAATTATTAATATTCTGAAGTATTTTAGTATGTAGAATATGGAGATCAATTACCCTACCAACTAAATTCATACAACAATTATACATAAACGATAAACCAATTAGAAAGACGAATTTGGCATCGATATATGATGTGTGGGTGCATCACTTTTACAACAACAGAGAAGCTCGCTTTCACCAATTGAAAGCATGGTGAACAAAAGTACAAAAAAAAGATATATAGATACACAGGTGCATAAAAATGCACACCACATTGGAAGACTTGATGATACACTTAAACCATGAACAATTTCTAGCAGAACATTATATTCTCGGATCCAACCATTAAGTGATCAAAGATTATGAAGTTAATCAGATGCTGAATTTTAGATAAATTAGATATTAATAAAATTAATAAAATTAAATAGTATATATTTGAAGACCACATGGTATAATTATCTTACAAGTATAATTCCAACAATTCATGTAAGATATACTGGTCGGCATATTACAGAGGCCTCTAATAAAAGCTTCAGCGAATAAGACATGCAAAGTAGGTAAATAGAATATTCCATCCTAAAATTAACATATCTGCCATTAAAAATAAATAAAAATATAAAACATCATTATTGATTCAAATTTTGGAGATATGATTGGTTTCACTCATAATAGCATTATTAAACACTACTTTGCTCCTCATAAAATTGCACCATGCGAACTGAAATTTCATTCTCAGTTTCATCATTGCAATTCTGACAAGAATTTTTTTTCTCTAATCATTGTTTACAAGTGTTACCAGAGTGTTGTCTTAGTTCTGTCATCTTGTGCCAGATCCTAAATATCAAGGTCAAAATTACATGCATTACTTTCGAAAGTCAGAATAGTCTACAAACGCTATAGTAACCAAACTCCCACCTTCTGAAGACAAGTAGATTTACCTCTAAATAGTCTTATCAGAAATAACCATTTGCAGTTTGCCATTTATCATCAATTCATCATGTTCTCCTTTTACCATTCTCTCTGTCAGGGACCAGACCAACTGACCAAGTATGTCTTCATGTAAAGAATGTTTATGTATACAAGACTGATTCCCATTTTAATACAAAAATTGTGATAGAGCAATAACAAATTTTACAAATACAGACCAGGAGCATTATTTTTGTGAAAAAGTTAAAAGTGAGAAAAATCCAACATCTGGAAAGAGTATTCACTAATGAGTGCGGCTAATTAATTATCAGATTGGGTATATGATAATTCCATAGTACACTTCTTCATACTTGCAACTACAGGATTGTTTCCCTTGCCAACAATATTATAAAATGCAGGTGCAGCATCAAGCGAGTCGAGAAAATACTCATAATGACATCCATCCAAGTAAAATTAAAGTCTTCTTCTAAGTCTAACAAATCAAACAAGAGAGGCTTCTAAGCAGCATGATCAACAAAAAGTAACTAAAACCAAGATTATGGATAAAATCACAAAATCAATAATTTGTTCGGAACATTACATGTATAATCATAGTCTCATATCAATCTAAAAACACAAGGGTGTGATGCATAACCTTGAACTAGCAGTCCTCTGTTCAGCAATGACCTTTCTCCGACTACGCCGACCAGATGCAGTTGCAATATCGGGTTCACTATGAGACAAACTGAGGGAATTGACAAAATCATTCAACAAGAAATGGTTGGTACTACATCTTTTAAGAAATTTTAGTTAAACAAAAAAAAACTTCACTATTTTTTGTTTTAAAAAAAAGGTGATCCTAATGTGAGAACACTTTAAAGTGAAATGGAAAAAAAATATTCAATAAAGAAAACAACGTAAAAATGCCAACGTAGACATCTCTAGATAAGCAATGCAAGCATTACCTCAATTTCCTGTCCAGACTGGTATTTGATCGTAACATCATATTTCGCAAGGAAAGTCCTGATACATTTGAAGACGCTTCAAATCTTCTAGGGAATAGGAGGCTTTCCTCCTTCTCGACACTGTAAGAAGGGACGAAAAAATAAATACTAGTCAACTGATAAGTCTTGTAACTGGCAGTACATACACATTACACAAGGACCTAAAGGCCATTTGGCCAATGCATAGCCAGAAGTTGCCATCAAATGTACAAATGCAGAAGGCTTCAATATACCCTGTTCCTCCTAGTTTCACTAAAGTGCAGTTTTTGGTCCCCTTATTTTCAATTGAAACCGTGTTATCTTATCCTCATCGCTCTCAAATTGATAAAATTAAGCGGCCTTTTCAAAAAATGAGGTACTCTTTTTTATTGACTTTGCTGGCTTAGATACAATGTGGCACAATGCTACAACAGGAAAAAGAGTGACAAGTCAATATCTATCGGACAAGAGGACTAAATTGCATGAATTTGAAAACTATGATTATAAGATTTTTACAATTAAAATTAGGGGTCAACATCAAAATTTAGAGAAACTAAAGGAAGCAAAAGTGCAATTAAGCCAAAGCAAATAAATAACCAGTGTTTCCAAACCTCTCAGGATCTAACCTCTCTGAAACCCCATATAAAGGACTGTTTGGTTCTAATGGTGAATCGCAAGAATCATTTTCTGCTGAATCACTCTCTCCTGCTGCATAGATATGTGTCATAAAAATTGACTTGGTTGATTGTGGTAACAATTGACCAGGAAAACGCATAAGATCAACCAGCAGTTCCACAGAATTTAATACAACTATCACAGACATATGCTTGTATGAGTCTACACATTCAGCATCCCCATCTTTTGGAAAACCCTGACAAAGAGGATTGAGAAACAAGACATATCCTTTAAAATTTGATACGATGATAAATAAAATTGAATATTCGTAATTAATTCTTTTGCTAAGGACATCGTCGTTAGATCAAAACATTAGTGAACTAGTAATCAAGTGTACGGCAGATGGTCATTTTGACCACCAAAAGAAATCAGAGGTTACCATCAGAAGCCTACTTTCAAGACCTACAGCATCCGCTAGTACTTTAAATAAGATAGCTCGAGGACGGCATGAACCATGCCTTATTTGCCCCAGCATCTGGACACCACGATTCTCAAACATATGGGAGGTTTCCTCTAGCGCAGCTTTTGCTGGACTTTCCACATTTGGTCGCTTATAAAAATCAGCAACCTGCGCAGAAATTGAGGTCAAAATAAATGCAAAGCACCTTTTAATAAGCTTAGAAAATAAACTAAATAATGAATACAAGAAAGCTCTAATGGATAATACATAGTTCACATTAGTCCCAGTAATGCCTACGAACAAACTTATAATTGATAATTGAAATGGAATAGTTTCATTTGAAACAAAGTTGCAGAAAACAGAAAATATGAATAGCACAGCCAACTTAAATGAACATGTTTCTAGAAAATTGACACTAGGACTATATAGGAAAATGTTTGACATTGTTAAATACATTTTTTACAAGGAAAAAATTCTTCTTGCAAGATAACCATAGTACAATAATCATAAATTAAGAACTCCCTACACAGTAAACAACAGCTACACAATAAGATACATAGAAGTAAATACTACATACTAATATGAATAGCACAGCCAACTAAACTGAACACATTTCTAGAAAGTTGACAGTAGGACTATTAGGGGAAAAAATCTCACTGCATGATGACCATGGAGCAATAATCATATATTAGGAAATCCATGCACAGAAAACAGACCTACAGAATAAGATTCAATAAAAAAACATACTAATCCAGCTATCTTCTTAATCATCGCAGCTGGATTTGAGTTCAATCCTTTAACTAATGCCACAATTAGTTGCTTCAACATGGATAGCTTTCTATCTTTCTCTGCATCCACAAGAATGATATCAGCCCGAAAACCCCCTCCACTCAAAGCATGAAGCTCGTCCAAAGTAGGAATACTATCAAAAAGTTTCTTCAGTCTTTTCTCCTGCACATTATCAGATTAATTAATGAAAAAACATATGTTGAAAAAAACATTTTAGTTACACATGAAGAACAGGAATAACACCTATAAACTATAACTACGCACCATAAATGAGCAAAAGGTTATTGCTAAAAAAATAATAAAATTATATTGTTAAGTAAATTGACTGTACAGCTTAGTAACCATAAGAACTTCACAAAATAGATATATTAAACACATAAGCAAAAAATTGATCATCTTCCATCAGGAAACTTCATCTGATTCCTATGAGGTTACAGTGCCCCACATTCTGGAAGAACTTACAGACTAATGCTTACACATGAAATTTATGTGTACACAATAGAGTATGTATCATACTCATTGTTAAATTCCAGAATATACTGAGTTTACCTCTTCCTGCAAAAAGAAATTATCCTTTCTTTAACAATCAATGACACCTCTAATGGTTTTCAAAAAAAGAAAGATATCTCTAATGATATTACAAATACTAACTACTTTGCACCAGCTAAACACATGTTTTAACCCTTTGCCTCTAGTGTGTTTAACCAAAGTAAAAATGTGCTGTTAAGCAACAAGAACCTTAGCCTTTGCATGCATATTGCTACTCCAGCTCCACTAATTCCGTCAAGCACTACCCACATGTATGCTACACCACCCTTACCAAGTAGCTACAAAAGATCCTTAAAGCCATTCCTAAATTCATGTAATCTAAGTACTTAAACATTAAAAATGTGTAGTTTGTATAACTCTGAATTTTCCCAAAAACATTGCTTCGCAGGGGGGTTTTCTTTTCCAAGTTTTCATAAATAAAGAATTATTAAGAGAGGGTGAAGAAGATAGTACAGAACGGAAGAAAATATCCTCCTAATACATAAATAAGATAAACAAAGAAAACAATTCTCAAAAAGATATAAATAGAACATTAAAATTGATAGGATGTTTTCCTTGCATGTAATAGAACTAGAAATTCCAACTCAACTCAGATATTCTCAACTAATGGAATATAACTCTGTTTATCTATCAATGCGATTGGCATTTATCATTTCGATTTAATATCTCTAATTCAACGAGTAAGTCATTGAAAACACACTATACTTGTAACATGATCAATCAAAATGTATCATGCCAGGAACGTATCATATATTATTTAAAACTGTAAAGAAAACAAACACAAAATTAAAACAATAACAGCTCTGTAAAGAACACATATCAAGGACTCAAGCAAATTTGATGGGGCGAATTTGGAATAAGAAACAAAACAAAAGAAAATTAAAAATCTTACAAAGAAGTATCAAATTCCACTTTTCAGCAATAATTACACACAAGAAATTACTAGCAAGTAGCAACTCTAGCAAGAGCAATTGGATGTCCTGACTCCTGACTAAGAAGGTATTATATGAATAAATCCTCACCGGAATGACTGAATAAAAACCATTTGGTATCGGTTCTGAAAGCATTCCAGTACACCAGAGAATTTGTGATGCTCTCTGAGGTGAAATAACATCTTGGTTAGAATGTCTAGGTGATTCTTTATTATTTAAGGCCTCATGCCGAGAACCCAAAGAAACAGATCCAAATCTTTCAACAAAATCTGAAGGCCACCATGACATGTTGGATGGCCTTTGCTCTGTCGGTCCTGCATCTTCTCGTGTCTCCTCCATGTTCTTATATATTTGGAATGTAAAACCATTTCGCTGTACTTCTTAACCCATATGAGAAGTGTCAGAGCCAAAGGCTGTTATCAAACCACAAATCATTAAAATACATACTTTAGTAGCTCCAACAGTTTCAAGTTGGAGGCCATGTGACCTGCATGAACCAAATAACAAGGTATTTGTCATATTATGAAGAAAAAAATATATTAGTATGTAAAGGACAGCTAATTTTCAACTCATCACATACCAAATAAATCTGAAATATTTCCAAGAGCCAATTAAGTTAACGTACAAAATAAAAGTTGCAAAATTTGTTAAAAATACCCTAGCTCCTTCAGTGCAATAATCTCTCTGGATTAAATTCCCACAAGTCACAACTGGCACTAATGTATCAGTCACTTAGATGATCCTGGAAGCAACCATAGGAGATAATTTCAGAACTGCTATTACCAACTATGATGAGCACAAGGACATAAAGAAGCAAGGATGATCTCAATCAAAATCATGCAGTAAACAAGTTAACATTAAACAACCATGGTGTAAATCTCTCTGAAAGTTTGGCATTCCCAATATATCCTTTTCACGGGTATGCCGGCATGCCACAGAGAAACATAGGATGTTGAACTTGTAGTCTACCCTCACTCTCGAAGGGATGTGAAACCATGAGTAGAAGTTGACTATTGAGACCTATAGACCACTTCCAACTCAGAGCACCTCCATCCAAGTTCCAACTAATAAAAGAAGAAATCAAAACAACCGTCTCCTACATCTATGATGTAGCTATTGACGCGGACATTTATACTTTAGATATCATGGTTAAAGTTATATTGTGATTATATCAAATAATCAAACCATTCTTGTGAATGAGAAAAATCTAATTCGCACCCTTGCGCTTGCGCATAATGTGCTGAATGCTGGCATTCCCTCACATTTTAACTCCAATTATAACTCCAAATGTCACACATCTATATTGGAATTCCTCACATTTTCTCACAATTCCCTTCATTTACACCAAAGATTCTCTCCTATATACTCTCTTATTTCAGATATCATCATTTTAATTTTTATTATATAATTTCCATCCACAGTTTCCAACTAAACCAACTATCCCTTCTCTTCCCGTGGTCAACTTTTGTTTCCTTATATGATTTCTACACTTGTCCTAGTCACAAAATGAAAGAGAGAGCTGCGGATTTAATGTCAAATCATCTCCTTTTATTCATTCATCAGCTAATGTATTTCTAAAATTAAATCAGTACTATCGAAAACGACAAAAACAGAAAGAAAAATTATAACGCCACCACGCATCGCATGAGGATAGAACAAGTTATGTCAATAACAACAGTACAACATAGAAACTGCACACAGCACGAGGATAAAACCGGTTACTTCTCACATGGTTTGCATGAACAACTACAGCAGCTGCAGTAGCAAAAACTTCAAAGCAATTACAAGCACTCGCAATTTCAACGTTCATCCATCTAATGATTTCTACACTTGTCCTAGTCACAAAATGAAAGAGAGCGCTGCGGATTTCATGTTAAATCATCTCCTTTTATTCATTCATTAACTAATGTATTTCTAAAATTAAATCAGTACTATCGAAAACGACAAAAACAGAAACAAAAATTATAACGCCATCACGCATCGCATGAGGATAGAACAAGTTACTTTACTTCAATGACAACAGTACAACTTAGAAACTGCATTCGGCACGAGGATAGAACCAGCTACTTCTCACATCACATGGTTTGCATGAACAACTACAGCAGCTGCAGTAGCAAAAACTTCAAAGCAATTACAAGCACTCGCAATTTCAACGTTCATCCATCTAATGATTTCTACACTTGTCCTAGTCACAAAATGAAAGAGAGCGCTGCGGATTTCATGTTAAATCATCTCCTTTTATTCATTCATTAACTAATGTATTTCTAAAATTAAATCAGTACTATCGAAAACGACAAAAACAGAAACAAAAATTATAACGCCATCACGCATCGCATGAGGATAGAACAAGTTACTTTACTTCAATGACAACAGTACAACTTAGAAACTGCATTCGGCACGAGGATAGAACCAGCTACTTCTCACATCACATGGTTTGCATGAACAACTACAGCAGCTGCAGTAGCAAAAACTTCAAAGCAATTACAAGCACTCGCAATTTCAAAGTTTATCCATCTAATGAATCTAATTTTCAAGATTGAAAGTTGCATAAGAAACAGAAAACAAGTAAAAATCACACAACACATACACGCATTCCGATCAAACTCCTGTTTCTTAAGAGGATCAAGCTTCGAACATTCAAACATGTTTATATTATATAATACGCAGAATCATCTCCATTCACACTAAAACCTAAATCGCCAATAAGCAAAAGAAGAAAAAAAAACTGAATATATGAAAGGAAGATTCAATGGTCAAACATCCAATGCAAAGAGAGCGAGAGAGACAAGAGGCATGAAGTGAGAACGGTATGGCTACGGATATGACAAAAGATGAAACAAAGATAACGGAATTGAAGTTACCGCCAATAAGATGACTAAAATCCAAATGAAAAAATAACGATGAAGAATAAGAAGAAAGCGTAGAGAGACAAAAAGAGGAGCGGTTATACCAGGAAGCAAAAAGAGGTCGAATCCAAGCATTTGAGCGCAAAACTTCGTTCACATTCCTAACGCATTTGAATCTCAATCCCTCTTTTTATAGAGACGGTGAATTGGTGAAAAAGGCATTACGCAATACACACACGCACGCAGGCCAATACGAGTCAAGTAGAGAGAAAAAGACAGAAACAAAGCGTGATGGAAACGAGGAAAGTGAAAGGGAGAGAAAGAGGGATGGATTTGATTTTTTTTTTTCTTTATTTTTTATATTTTGGGTTTTGGATTATGGAATGAGAGAAAGCAATGGGGTATTGAGTTTGTAAGAGAGTTTATGGTTGAGTGTTGTTCGAGTTGAGAAGTAGAGAGAGGAGCAAAGGAAGCAAGAGTGGTGGGTCACGTGCAAGGGCGAGAGGTCAGGTCAGGTCAGAGGGATCTACGGACCGCTCTCAGTCATCCAGCTAGCTGCAGAGTTGGCTCTCCTGTCCTACTTCCGCGTGAGAATTCACATTTCACAACCCTTTTTTTTTTTAACTCGGATATTCATCAAGAAATCCATTTAAGGGAATAGATTTTTTTTTGTAAGCTCCACTATCAACCACGTCATACCATGTTGGTTGCACAACCCTTCTTCTTTGTTATAACTTATGTTCATTATTTGTTGTTTTTTATACGGTTAAAATAATATTTGGTCCCTATACGTGATACGAATTCTCAATTTGGTCCATATACATAAAAAATTATTAATATGGCCTCTGTACATACTGAAAGTCTCCATTTGGTCCCTGCCATACAAAATTTTAGGGACTGATTTGATAATTTTTTGCTCGTATATGGACTAAACGGGTAACTTATATGGACCAAATGGAGACTTTCTGTATGTATAGAGACCATTTTAATATTTTTTTATGTATAGGGACCAAATCGAGAATCCGTGTCAGGTGTAGGGACCAAAATATTACTTTAACATTTTTATACCAATTAATTAATTAATTATGTGTAGTATTACTATTATTAAATTTGGAAAAATAACACTAATATCCTTTTAAATTTGACCTAATTATATTCGATATTTTTCTTAATAAAAAATTGTACTCGCATTTTTTAGAATTTAGTTATTATTATTACAATTAGGGAATATAATTAAATTAAATATTAATCCCCTTAGGACTCGTTTGATGGTTAGGATAAGAAAGATAGGATAGGATAAACTATCATATACTGTCTGAAACTATTGTTATTTACATTAAGACGTACTATTATGAAGAGTTTTTCGTCAAAAAAAAGAAAGAAAGAATAGTTTTATATTCTTATTCAAAAAAAAAGAAAAAAGAATAGTTTTATAAATCTTTTCATTTTGTTATGATTGAATAAAAATAAGATTCAATTACAATATATTTTTTATATTGACAATTAATCATATATTATCACATAATTACAAATATTTGACGTTTAAATAAACTATCTTAAATTGTTTCAAAAATAAATAAATAAACTATCTTAAAAGAATGATTTTTTTTTTGACTAAATAAAAGAATGATATATAGTTGGTTAACAATGTAAAACTTTACATTAATGATGTATCAAGATTAAAAGAATCCAAAATTTATTTTATATTATTCCTTCAAAAAAAATATTGTATATTAAAAATTATTTTTTAAAATATTCACCTCATCGTTATTTTAAAAAAAACAAAAAAAAAACTCGAGAACGTTATGAAAAATTTCATGGCAAAACACAGTTTAGTATGTCTCATTTTTATTATCTGGTTTAATTATTTTATAAATTTTTAAGTAGTGTTATTTCCTTATTCTTATTATTGATAAACTCAGATTTAATTATTTTACTTGATTTTCTAAAATATATACGCAATCATGGATCGACAGCCAAGAATAATATACTAACTAATTTTTAAACGGCAGCCATAAGCAAAGACGAAGACTTATATGTATGAATAATATTTTCATTATTTTGGTACTAGTTGGTACGATCTTGGTGGACCATGGAGGTCAATTGGCTCCAATCAATTCAAAACCTTGATAAGCTGCCACGCACGTGGGTAATTAGTATATGACCAAGTTTGATGATTGTCGTATTATAATATGAATGATTTTGAGATTTTTCTTAAAAGGATTGGTTATGGAGTTACGGTATCTTCACTTTTTTAACTAAACTTTTAATAGCGCGGTAATTTAAAATATTAGTGACAATAAAATTATTATTAAGTAGATTTTTTTATCGGTACATAGAGTGCGTTTGGATAAACAATTTAATTAAGAGCTTATCACATAAGACCTTATTGTATGATAGCTTAAGCTATAAGCGCTTAAAGAAAGAAAAAGAAAGAAAGGGACATAAGAGGATTCGAATAGTGAAAAACACGGAGAGGGTGTTTAGTGCATAAGCTCTTATGATAATTCCATAAGCTTCTCCCAATAACTTATGAAAATAAGTCAAAATCTCCTTATGGGATATTATAAGTTATTTTTATAAGCTCTGCCAAACACACTACATAAGAGCTTATGTCATCAGATAAGTCAAAAGGAGTTTAAATAAGTTCTTCTAAACGCCATCATAATAATAAATTGATATCAATGAAATGAAATTTTAAATTGTTCCAATGTAAGGAGATTTTTTTACATAGAGAGAAGATATAAAAACTTGTCTTTAAAAAAAAAAAAGATCTAAAAGCTTCCATACTTTAGAAATACACCCCAATAGTACAAACTATATTTACATTTTGTTTGATTTAAGTGAAATTAAAAACAACAAAATATGAAAAAGAGAGGAAATAGAACGACTTTGTAATTTTCTCTCATTTTATTAGCGAGAGGGAAAAAAAGTTAGTGGAACTTGCATAAAAAAATTTCTGGCCTATGTATATGACAGGGGAAGGCTTATATATGTATACTTTACACACACTAGTGTAGAAAAAGGATTTCACATCGATTATTTTTGGTTTTTCATATCGGTTTTCAAACCGATATTGAAAAGACCGATGTTGTTTATTGTTACTTTTCACATTGGTTTTAAAACTGATGTTTAAAGTACAATTTTAACAGCGGTTTTTAAATAACTAATGTGGAAAGTTCATTTGTCACATGCGTAACCTATTAAAAATATCACTTTCCACATCGGTTTAAGCATAAACCGTTATGGAAATTAGACTTTACACATCGGTTTTCATAAAAACCGATGTAGAAATTGCACTTTCCACATCGTTTTTTTATTAACCGATGTGTAAAGTCTAATTTTTTTAAAAAACTCTTTTTTTTTACATTTCTATCATTCATTTCCCATGTTTCAGTAATGCAGATCAATACCAGAATAACATATTCTAAATATTCTTAACACAATCACTTTTGTACAACAAAAACACACTAAATATTATTAATATATACTGAATTTATTACGAACAATACATATGTACTTCAATTACATTCAGACAACAAAGATAATTAGAAACCAAAAAGCTATATGATATATTATAGATTTCATATCAAAATACATATGATCAGTCAAAAGTACACTACAGCTAGTACATGATAAGTTTTTAAACTAACTATACATATATACAAATTATGGTTGGTACACTTCAAGAAAGAAAGTTGCCCAACGCCTCCTTATGTTGTTGATGTCGGAATCAGATAATGGAGTTGGATTGTTGAATATCTGCAAGTTTAATTGGACAAAAGATTACATCTTTTAAGTAATAAACTAACATAAAACATATGACGAATCTATAAATGTTACTTCTATTTGTTACCAATTAACATTTACCTCGTGCCATCTTTCAGTGATCCTGGAGGAGATAATTTCGAACATCCACTTCATCACATAGTATCCACATTCCAATGATCCACGTTGCATACATGACTACGTACAAATGAAACTCAATTAGAATATGAGGAATTAAATAGAAATCGATAATTATACCCACTGCATTTGAAGCGTTTGAACTAATAAATATCTTACATTATGAATAATCCATCTGATAGCCCGACGCCTTTCACCACGCAACATGTGGTTTGCATTAATAGAACTATCATGACAAAATAAGCATTAATTAAAGTATATCTAATAGATTTCAGCTAATTAAAACAACTGCATTACAGATTATAAAGTATTTTAATGCTTACGTTTCGATGATCATCTTCGGTTCATTCGCCAGCTTATTTCCAATTGAGCAGAAGAAGACCACGACGTTCATCCTAGGGTACAAGATCAACAGTTGTCAATGCTTGCTGTATTTGCGGAACAATTAGTGACTAAGTCATATAGTTATAATTAAATAACCGGTACTTACTTATTGAGATAAGGCGCAAGGTAGAATTGATGATCGTCTCGGGCAAGTATATCACGTATGGTGGTGGCCGGGTCTTCTGATGCTAAGAGAACATCATCGTGAATGAACATGGGGTCAATGAACCCATAAGGGCGAGGTTACCCTGATCAACTAACATACAATACAGATACCTAATATATTGAAAAAACATGTTAATTATCATAGTATTTAAAATTTAATTACTTAACTTATAAATAAAATGTACTTACGTGCACCATAACGATAGGTGTGCAGAACTAGCCATTTCTTTATCGAGTACAATCTCCATAAGTTCCTTCTTTGGGATATACAGTTCGTCACCTGGGCTGACATCATGTTCCAACCTTACCAAAGCTGCGTCATTCTCCATGGTAACAACCTGTACAGCCAGAAGTTTAAAAACATCACCAGGTGCCCCTTTGTCGATCCCCTAAACAACAAAGATATATATTAGTAATCACAGATAAGTTATTTCATTCGTAATTAATTTAATGGTCAAATGAATACCTTGGCAGGAGCAGACATCTCTGGTCTTCCTCGATCCGACCTTTTAGGCAGAATATCATTTCCAACATCCTATAAGGAATAAAAGTAAAGCATCATCTTTAAACAATAATAAATAATTTCAACTATGAATATAGAAAAACACAACTAACTGAATACCTCAGATGCAACAAGAAAGCTGACCAGTCTTCTTGGCCAAGAGATGAAGTTACCGGGGGCCTGACACACTGTTTGAACCTCCTCGGTGGGCACAGGGACTCGAGCATCAGCATCTCGAATAATCTCAACAACGACCCTCACCTGATCATCCGGTAATAAACGATGGTGTATGGTATTACCTAAGTTATTATGTGCCCTCCCCAATGCCACTAAGCGGTGATCATGATGATCATCAACATACAACTCACACCTATCAGGGTCGTCATCATCATCATCATCACCACCATCATTTTCAGGCTGATGAGGAGGATCACATGAGCCCTTAGTGCTCACATGGACAGAGGGTTGGACACCGGCTGTCATTTGCTGGGACATAGAAGTCAATATTGTCATCTGCTGGGCAAACTGCTCGGCCATCTCCTGTCTAAGCTCAGCTGCAATCTCCTGTTTTAGCCATGCTCTATCTGCATCAACATCCCTGTGGCATTGGTGTGAAGATGAACCATGGTATTGGCGAATGCCGATGCCCCATCCAACACCAATGACACGGCCCGGGTGGTCTGGTTTACCGATTACGGCAGCAGCTAAGATATCATCGCGTCCTCTAGGAACAAAGGTTCCTTGGGTTACCTGCTCGTCCAAGGCATCCTATAACATATAAAATATCAGGTCATATTACAATTCGGTAACAATATTAAAATGACAATTACAATTCAAACTATACTTACAATCTTCTCAGCTACTTGGCGGGCCTCCTCAGATGTATATTGTCCCGTTTTTCTTTGTCGGGCCCTCTTCCATTTACGATGGCGTGGGGGTGGAGGTGGATCAACAACTTCTAGACGATTTTCAGCGTTAGGATCCGCCTGAGATGCTGCTTCCTGACGTGCTTTCTTTTCCTCTTCCACCATTATCTGACCAAGTTTTTTATATCCCCCACGAGACATGACATGGGGGTAGACATTCTTGTTTTGGTTTTCCTGCCCTTTTTTCCTCTTCTCCTGTTATAAATAGAAGACAATTAAATTACATAAGTAAATAAAATTAATGAAATTACATAAATTTAGAGACAAATCAAATAAGTTAAACTGAAAGCTGGGATCATGTCGGCTCTGAACAAAACGATCCCACGTCGCCTGGTCAAGAAACGGGTACACCTCAAGTGGGTTCTTTTCACATGTTGGATTGAATACATAGTATTTGCCCAGGTCGACCTTAAAAGCCCTCCAATGCTCACCAGCATACTTTATCAAACGCTTCTTCATATTCGTCGTATCTGGTATGTCAAAGGTGAGCTACATTAACACCAAAAGAATCAACGAATTACTGTATGATATTAATAAGATTAAAATAAAATAGATACATACAAACACAGGACGTAAAAGTATAGATACCATAATACTCTCCCATATCTGATCCTTCACGTCCGTCGGTACATCTTTCCAATTATCAATAAGTATATTAGGCCTGCTTCTAGCAAGGGTCACCACAAAACTGTTAAACTGCTCTGCCATTGGCCCAATAGGATTGAGGTTATTATCAAAGTCTATTCTTATCCTTTGATTTGAACCACGGTTGGCAGTCAAATTCCTCATTCGTGTGGTACGTCTACCCTTTCTACCCGTAGACGGCGTCTCTGACCCGCTGCATGAATGAGGGATATCATCACGATCAGCCATGTATACCTGTTTAAACAAAGAAAAAACTTATTAGTATGTCAGGATAAATATTAAACATAACTAATAAATATGGATCAACGTACATAAACATAACTTATAAATATCAACGTAATTAAACATATAATTTGGCTTTAAACATAACTCAAACTAAACTTACATTATAGTCAATTAGTAAAGTTCTCCCATAACCCTTCTTGGTGATCATTACGAGTAGCATGTACATAATCCACTTCATTTTCCTCATTGAAATTAGGCACCCGTGTTGAGAAAGAAGGAGTATCAGAAATATCAAGAGTTGAATCTTGATTTCCCTAGAGAACCACTGACAACCTTTTGTTAGAAGGATCACGGATATAAAACACTTGTTTTGCTTTGGATGCCATGATGAAAGGCTCTTCTTTATTACCTACCTTATTAAGGTCCACCAATTTGAATCCTAACTCATCGTTTGCACACCATTGTTACTATCGACCCACTGACATTTAAAAACAGGTACTCTAAACTTCGTGTAATCAACCTCCCATATCTCTTCAATGATTCTAAAGTATGAAACGGATGCCATAACAGGGTTTTTATCTTTCGAACTAGAGAAATGCATGGACTCGGCGACAACCATAACCCCACTGTTTTGTATAGTACTTTTGTCATCCTGGGACTTTGTATAGAAGGAAAACTTATTGATATCGTACCCACTCCAGCATATGACATCAAAGTTAGGCCCCTGTGCTAGCCATTTTAATGTATCAGAAGCAATACCATCCTTTGAAATTTTTTCTTTAAACCAGTTCAAGAAAGTCTTGTTATGCTTGTTCAAACACCATTTTTCATTCATTCTAGGGTAAGCTTAATTGATGATACTTTTGTGCTCACATAAGTATGGTTCAACCTCATCAGTGTTATTCAATATATACAAATATGCTTGAAGCACTTCCTCCCGATCCATGCTCTTAACAGTGATACCTCGTGTACCCTTACCATCATATCTTCCTTCGTGACGAGACTTCGGAAGCCCTACAGGTTCCGCTTCTGACATGTAGTCTGTACAAAACTCAATAGCTTCTTCTGCAACATACCTTTCAACAATAGATGCTTCGGGATGGTGTGAATTCTTCATATATCCTTTCAAGATCTTCATGTATCGCTCAACCGGGTACATCCACCTTAAATAAACGGGGCCGCACAATCTAATCTCCCTCACTGGATGAACAATCAAATGAACCATGATGTCAAAAAATGAAGGTGGAAAATACATCTCCAATTAGCACAAGATAATGGCTGCCTCATTTTCCAAGTCATCCAACTTTTTAGTGTCAATGACCTTGCTACATATAGCATTGAAGAATAAGCATAACCCAGTAATGGCATGTCTGAATTTTTTAGGCAAGATGTCACGAATGGCCACCAGTAGTAGTTGTTGCATCAAGACATGACAATCATGAGACTTTAAGCCAACTAATTTGAGATCTTTCATTGAGACAAGTCTTTTGATATTTGAAGAGTAACCCTGTGGCACTTTGACTCCCCATAGACATTCACATAAACTTCTTTTCTCTATTTTTGATAAAGTATGACATGCTGGGGGCAAATAAGTCTTATTATCCCCCACTTTATGTGGAGCTAACTGCTCTCGTATACCCATCGCAACTAGATCCAGACGAGCATTCGGACCATCCTTTATCTTGCCTTGAATGTTGAGAAGTGTTCCGATTAAACTGTCACACACATTTTTCTCCACATGCACCACATCAATACAATGTCTTACATCAAGCTTGCACCAGTATGGAAGATCAAAGAAGATCGACCTCTTCTTCCATATTTTCTTCTCGGTAGCTTTCTTCTGGGTCTTCCCATAGATAACATTAGTGTTGTTCACCCTTTCATAAACTTACTCTCCAGTCAAGGCCACCTGAGCAATTTCATTCTCCGGAAGTCCATTGAAAGCTTTTCTCATTCTATGATAAGGATGATTACGTCGGAGAAATCTCCGATGCCCAAAGTAAACTGTCTTCCTTCCATGTTGCAGTTGATGGTAACATGTGCCTTCTTCACATATTGGACATGCTTTATGCCCCTTAACACTATACCCACACAGGTTCCCGTATGCTGGAAAGTCATTGATGGTGCAAAATAACGTGGCATGCAATCTGAATGTCTCACGACAATACCCGTCAATCACATCAATGCCTTCATCCCACAACATTATCAAGTCTTCAATCAAGGGACTCAGATAAACTCAATATCATTTCCTGGCTGTTTAGGACCCGAAATCATCATACTTAACATAATGTATTTGCGCTTCATACACAACCAAGGAGACAGGTTGTAAATTACCAGGAGAACAGGCCATGAACTATGAATACTACTTAAGTTTCCATATGGATTCATTCCATCGGTAGCAAGTCCAAGCCTGAGGTTTCTGGGCTCATTGCCGAAATCCAGAAACAAACTATCAATTCTCTTCCATTGCAAAGAATCGACCGGATGGCGAAGCTGTCCATCACACTTCCTCTCATCTGCATGCCATCTAATGTTCTTTGCATCATTTAAATTAGCAAACAATCGCTTGAACCGTGGAATCACGGGAAGATACCATAACACATTCGTAGGAGGACCTTTGGTGACCATATCACAACTAGAATCACCATCCTTCACTTTATAGCGTGATACCCCACACCTGGGGCACTCGTGCATCTCTTCAAACTCTTTCTGTACAATATGCAATCATTGGGGCAAGCGTGTATTTTCTTATACTCCATACCCATCAGACACAATATCTTCTTCGCCCCATAGTTTCGAGATGGCAATGTGTTGCCTTCTGGAAGCATGTCTTTCAACAACTCAAGCAATTCGGTAAAGTTTTTATCGCTCCACCCATTTCTCGCCTTCACATTGAACAATCTTAACACCGCTGACAACCATGTGAAATTAGTGCAACCCAGATACAAAGCCACTTCCGCATCACTGCACAAAGTATCATACACATGTGCGCGCCGAAAAGACTCTTGCCCAACATCACGGATCATGTCCTCTAGTCCATCGTCCATTTCCACGTCATCAACTTCCTCTCGATCCGACACCCTCGGCCTGTCTAACGATTCACCATGACATATTCATGTTATATAACTCTTGCAAATCCCCTCACAAATAAGATAATCACGTATCTCCTCAGCTTCTAGTCGTCTCTCATTCAAACAGTTAACACAAGGACAATAAAACCTTCTGTTACCACTATCAGTAGCATTTGTTTTTGTAAACTATAGAAAATATTCCACTCCATTCTCATACTCAACACTTGTCCGTCTAGCATTCATCCAAACGCGATCCATGACTAAACCAATAACTTCGTACTTAGTCCAACATATTCATCAACCACTTCTTATAACATGGTATGGCCCTATCCCATTCAAGAAGAAACTTTTTCAACATTCGGTTAATAGTTAGTCCTTAACTCTCATGCTCATACTCGACGAAATTTCGACAGCATTTCCCTTTGGTCTCCGACGTACACGACTTGAACGCGATGACATCCACCACGATAAAGTATGCACCCGGAGAACGAAAGGAAATGTATCAATCCAAACTTTCATCAAGTATATAACATTAGATTCAATGAATAACTATTTTAACTGAATGAAGAAAAAGTTTTTTCCCAAACTATCCAACTTTGGACAATTCAAGATCCAACACAATGAGCGGTACATTAAGCACATACACGTGTGCTCATTAGTATTGCATCACAAACGGGAAACTAAGACTTTACTAATTAATTAACATTAATAAAAATAATAAAACACTCCAATCCCCAAGTACAATGCAAACAAAAACCAAACAAGAAAAATGGAGAGGAGAAAGCTTACCGGATGTGGGAAGAACACTCAGCCGGAAACCATAATGAATAATGAATATTCTGCTTAATATTCTGCTCGGAACTTGTACCGTAATATATAGTTTCAATAACAACAAGTGTACCTATAAGAAATAGTTTCAATAACAATTATGTAGCTTGATCAGTATAGAAGCATAAATACAGAAGAACTATGATGACAGAGATAAAGCACTGATGAGTGTGATTTCACCTCATATTTCATTGACATTTTACATGCATTTTCATATAGTTTAGGCATTTCTAATTTGATTTTGGTTAGTTTTTACCCTGGAACGGGTAAGGCGGTTTTGTGGTGTTGTTGTGCAGGAATTAAGGATTAAAATGCTCAAGATTAACCATGATGGAGCTTGCATGAAGATGGGGCTTGAAAAGTGAAGAAAATGAGCCAAACAGAGCCCATCACTGCCTAGCCGTGACAGCCATCACGGCCATGATCGAGTAGAGCTGAAAAGAAAGAATGGAAAAGTCAGAATTGGTCACGGTCAGCCCGTGATGTCCATCACGACCGTGACATGCCAACTGAACCAGACCCTCACAGGCAGAACTGATCACGGCCTAGCCGTGATGGTGGTCACGGCCGTGACAGACCAACCAGTGAAGCAACCTCCAAGGCAGAATCCATCACGGCCGTGATGCGCAATATATGGATCTTTAAATGCTGATTTGATCTGAATTTGTGATTGCTTGGGATTCAAGTTACCCTAATCTATAAATAGAGCACTTGGGCTCCAAAATAGGGAGACTTTGAGAGACTTTTTGGGCTGCTCCCTTAGGTAAAATAATTAGTCCTCATTTTACACTCAAGCAGAAAAACTTTTTCCTTACCCTATTTAATCATTCAAGACTCTATGGACATTCACATTCTTAGTTATACACCAGTAGCAGTTATAGTTTACAAGAAGAAAAAAAAAGAGATAACAACTGAGTTATACATAAAAATCAAATAACGACGGATCAGTATGAACATTCAATTGTTAAAATTTTAAGTGGATAATTATTTAACTTTCACCCATGAATATCTAGATCATCAGTCTTTTTCTTAGACTATGTAGTTTCTTTACTGTAATAATTGGCCTGTTTTGGATAGCAAACAGAAAGAGACACCTCTCCACCCACCAGAGTTATCTGTTTAATTTGAAAACTAGGTAAACGAAGCCTTGCCATTATCAAAACTTTTCTCTGTTACAACACTACTAAATGGAAGACACTATAGCATAAGCATTTTGAACTTTTCTTTAAAAACAAAATTAATGGCGGAACCTAACTGAAAACACTTAACTGAAAACAGAGAAAGACCATGATGTATAATTTCAACCTAAAGCAAAGTATAGCTACAAGGTTTATAAAAACATGATGGCCAACCCCAACCCAGCAACACTTAACAACACATTAACCTAAAAAAGTATTAATCACAGACTGAAAAATGCCCATAAAGAAAGCTGTCAGCGCTGGCATCAACACCACCAAACAAATTCGAACTTCAGACCCCTGAAGAATCTAAGAGACCAACATCAAACAAATTCCAACAGAGCAAACAGAAGCAAACAATAGATATAACTCATGCATCTCTAAAACAACTAAATGGGTTTCAAAATATGCATTGAAAACCCAAAGTGAAGAGTGAATATGGATTGAAAAATAGGAATACCCATGTTGTTCCCTCACTCCCACACCCATCCAGTGAAACAAAAGTATATATAGAGAGAGAGAAAGGGAGAGAGAGTAAGATGCTGACTTACCGGCTATGGCGAACGGAAGAAGAAGAAGATGAAACGAACAACTAAACAAAACGCGCAACAAACAGAGGGCGGCGATGGGCGGTGGGATGGCGACCGAGAGAGGATGGTCAAGCACCACGGGTGGGAAGGTGATGACGAAAGGCGGAGGGATGGCGTTCCAGTGACGACAATGACGGCAATGACGGCAGTAGGGTTTAGGGCTGCTTCGATGTGGTGTGTTTCGCGAATGATGTTTAACATAAAATAAAAGAGGGAAACCTTTGTGATACATTATATGGGAGAGCAGAGCAAAAACAAAGGAAAATGGCACGTGACAGATGGAGGGAATGAAAATAGAAACAAAAAGAATGGTTTTGATAAATATTATACATCGGTTATCCAAAAACCGATGTGGTTAGTAATATTTCACATCGGCTATAGGAAACCGATGTAGAAACTTATGATTTAGTTTAAAATTTCATTTTTTTTATAATTTATTACATCGATTATATTAAAACCGATGTGGTTAATTTATATCATACATCGGTTCATAAGGAACCGATGTGGAAAGATAAAACTTTAAATTCTATTTTTTTTAATAATTTTATACATCGGTTATCATATAACCGATGTGGTTAATCAATATATTAGACATCGGTTCATAAACAACCGATGTTAAAAGATAAAAAATTTTAATTTTTTTGTTTTAATTTTAAACATCGGTTAAAATTTAATCGATGTGGAAAATATTTACACCTCGGTTAATTTTTAAACCGATGTGGAATCCTTTGCTTTTAATTTCAAAAATGTCACCGCCTCGTTTTACAAATCGGTTTTTGAGAAACCGATGTAGAATCTCCGATGTTAAATGCATATTTTGCACTAGTGACACCCTTACTTTAGTTAAAAAGAATTAAAGAACTCTCATTGTAAATATTTTTTACACAGACAACCAATTAGAAATTGTCACATAAGTTAAAATGTTTTATTCTTATCCTAACTACCTTAAAAGTCATTCATATCATGATTTCTAATTGGGTGACAGTATAAAAAACTTTACACCGACAATACACAGCAGTTAAACTTTTCAAATAAAGATTTTTTTTTTGAAAGCTTTAAATAAAGACTTATAACACAGTATTAGTGATGACCAAAACAAAGAAAGCAAACCAAATCAAAGACTAAGTATAAAGACAATAATTAAAAAAAATATGAATAGTGCTCCAACAAGGGCTAAACTGGTTCAATGTTCAACACTAGAGCCGTTGAATTTGCTGGTGGTGAAACTAGTCCACTACTTTGTTCCATCTGCAAAAAAGTAAAAGAAATTAGCTACATGAAAAACACATCAAAATTTAAGCATATTGGAGTAGTCACTAGTCATTGTGTCTATTTTTTTGGTTTCCGAGGGTATCCTCCGCCGGCAACTGTGGAGATTAATCCCTCGAGGTACTGGACTGCATTGAAGGGTTGACATCTCCCAACCATGTTTTCTCCATACACAAGAGCCAGGGATCGAACACATGACCACTTGCTTAAGGGATCGAGTCATTGCGTCTATTTTGGTAAGAGTTGATTATACAATGAAAGGAAAAAAAATACAAGAAATGAATATTCCCCTTACTTAAAAGTTTAAGACTTTTACTAAATAGCGCCGCAGGGAGTCTCCCTTGCAGAGATTAGTGTCACCACTCCGTCCGGTGTCGTCCTCCGTGCCGCACAGCTCCGCTGCCAATACCAATCAAAACCGCTGCATCCTCTCGATATGTTCCAGCGGCAGAGCTCTGGATCGTCCCTTCTTGCACGAGGTTCCAATGACAGCTTTGGGTCGCCGCCGCAAGACTCCGACGCATCCCTTTCCCCTGTTCATGCGCGACTTCTCTGTGATCTGTTCTGGGTCACAGACTTAAGAGAAGGAACTTATCTTGTTCTTTGTTTTGTGCGATTTCATGGCTTGTCCTTGGCTGTTTCTCAACCATGAATCTCCTTCTTCGAATGCCTATCCTTTTCCACAGCAAAAATCGTTTGCTCAGCCTTTGAATGGCTCGTTTGATATCCCTGTTAGTCATCTTCCTCGACCGTGCGTGAACGGAGACTCTGTCTCTATCAAGATCTTTGAGGAAGAATATCAAAAAGGGTTGGAAGGTTGCAAAAACAATCTTCATTGCCGCTTGTTGTTGTTGAAGGGTGATATCCCTGTAAAGATCTTTGCCTTACGTGACAAACTTTCAAAACTATGGAAGCCTTTGGGTCAATGGAGAATTATTCTGTTAGGAAAGGGATTTTATGAATTCAGTTTTACTTCTCAAAAGGACCTGCATAGTGTCTTGGCAACCAGGGCTATTGCGTCTTTTTTAGTGGTCCCTAGATTTTATTCCTAATAAGCAAAAGCAATCTCGTGCTCAATGCTGGATTAGAATTCATGACTTACCGCCGGAATATTAGCACTCGAAATTGTTGTTTGAACTTGCAGGCGGTTTAGGTACTCCAATAAGTTTGGATGAAGCTACTCGTACTATGGCATATGGTCACTATACTGGAGTTTTAGTGGATGTAGACCTAACAGGAAAGTTGCTCAAGGAGGTTATAGTTGAACGTGAAGGTTTTGCATTTTCTGTTGGTATCGAATATGAGAAGCTTCCTCCTTTCTATTCTCATTGTAATTCAATTAGGCATTTGGTTACGACTTGTAAACAAGTTGCCAAGGAGAACGTGGTGCAAAATGATCTGCCTTTGGTGCAGAAGACTAAGCTAGCTTATGTCCCTAAGGTTCCAGAGCAAAAACCAGATGAAGATAATAGGCATAATGATACATAACCGGACGAAAAATTGAGTGATAGTGAATCGGTTGAGACAGTCTATGACGAACCTTTATCCCTTTATCATGTCTCAAATTCCAATCCACATAACATCTTCGGTTGCAACAAATACTATCAACGGCTCTACAGAGAAGTTCTCAACTTCTGCTGCAACTAATGTTAACTCTACAATCAAGGATACTCCGGTACCCAAGCATTCCCTTTCGAAGGGTACTCCGACTCCAGTGTCCGTGCATTCCAAGGCTACCTGTGATTTAATAGTTAGTGGTATTGTAACACCCTCATCCGGGGCATTACATTAATTAACCCTTTTTACAAATATTAACGTTATTAGAAAACATGTTGATTTCTTTCGGAATGTCAAAATTAAACTAGTAATTCATTTTTAAATAACACTCAACTTATAGACATGGAATTAAAAGATCAACTTACATTCATATAAAACATACATAAATATTCACATTGATAACAAACACCTTCTTAGTGACAGGTGCATTGACATAAGTTTCCTTGAGTGTACATCCAAGTTACTTAAACAAAATACTAAAGTCATACTAGAGGTTAAGGAGACAATTTAAACATGTTCTTGAAAGGATCCGTCCAACATCACTACTCCAAAATAAAACTAGACTTCCTAAGCTGGTCAAGACAACTAGTGATACCCATTCGGGAGACCACGGAAGTCTCCCTCATTTCTAGAAGAAGTATCAGAAGAGGATACTTCCACCCCGGCTCCCTCGCCAGGTGCATCATCATCATCATCACTGCACATAGGATGATACTGAGGGTCCTCATCCATGAATTCCTCCGGATCCTCCTCTATGGGTGAAGCTGGCACCATATTCAGAGGTGGTGGATTCAACACTAGCTGTCCTAAGTCTGCTAGGTGTTGTACATACAACCAAGCTGGCGGAAGTGATATCTAGATGGTCTCCACGGTATGAATCATCCTCTCTGGACCTCCCAGCTATGTTCCTTCTATAGTGCAAATCGGGCCAGTGTACTCGGCCATGTGATTCCCTAGATGAATCACCTAAGCCCCAGGGTTGTCGACATCCTCAAACATGATCATCCGCACTCGGGAGTGCACAAGAGGCAGAGCTGGGTCCATCTAGTCTCAACATAACAGGGTACATATATATACATGAAGGAAAATACAAGGTAAGATACCAAAATATGGATAATTATGACAATTATATGCACCCAAAACACACAAACATATACAAATAACAAGATATCATTTTAAGCAGTACATAGCAAGAAATAATCATCGCTTTTTGAAAACCATGACGCTTCTATAATTCAACTTCTATCCTAATATCCGGAGACCCCAACTTCACTTTGTTTAAAATGAGCTGATCAGGCCCGAAATCTTTGCCATAAAAGGCACAACATGTTAGTCCACTACACTGCCCAAAACTATTGGCATAGTGTGCAACATGCGTGGATATCCATAGCATACTATCCAACTCAAGGCATAGTTAATCAAGGCATATGGATTTCATTGTCCGTCAAGGCACAATGATACAATGTAGCATGATATACCCTGCCCTTCAAGGTACTCACACAAAACAACTTTGGGCACGTCTGCCAAATACATGAAAAACATTTTATTATCGAGGCTTTTCTGTGTGTATAATTCTTTCCTTGTCGAAGCTCAAAGGCTCACGACCTCCGTAATTTTTCAATGTATTTAAAATTTGTAAACACAGGACATTTGAGTCTGAGTGTCCAATCATGAGAGTCTTAAACCGATACACCAATCTAAGACTTTGTGGTAGGAGAAAACAACTTTACACCTTTACTGCGTTTATCACGTTTGTATAACGTATGTAGGACACGCAGTCCACAACAACGTATAAGGACAGAGTCCGCCACAACGCGACACGAATCATAGATCAACGTGTTTAATTACACTAGTAGCCCGACGTCTCGGTTACCAAATCCACTTTTCAACGTTTATTTTTTGTTCGGTGAAATGCAAAACAAAATCAAATTTCCATAACTTATCCAAGTTATTGGAATATTGTTTTGAACAAAGTTTTTTTTTTGTAAATTTTTTTTATTTGAAATTCAATTTTCAGAAATCACCTTGATTTTTAAAAAAATTCTCTTTTTCAATAAAATCAAATTAATCTTCCTTAAAAAAATTTCTTTTAGTTGAACAAATCAAAATTATGATTTTTCATAAAATTTCTAATAAAATTTAGAAATATAACCTTTAACTTTCTTCTCTTTTTAAAGCAAAATTTATTTTCAAAAACATTATTTATTTGTAAACATCCTCTACAATTTTATTAAGACTTTTATCTTAACTTGTTAATGGGAGCTTTAACCCAAGGTTAGGCATCTCATGTAACACTTAAACAATTAAACTATTACCTCAACACATTCACATAATCCTAAGCATTTTACAAATCAAATGAACATATAATACATGTAAATTGAATAAAACTCAGCACATTAATTCTAAACAAAATCAACCATTAAACCAATCATTATCACAAATATTCAACCAAACATCATCAAGTAATTAAAGGTAACACATAGTCATCATAAAATAATATTCCCCAGGCTTTCTTCTCTTACCTCAGAGTAAAATGGTAATGAAACTCGGTTGTAGTTTTTAAAGAGGAACGACTCGGTTCGCGTTACGATTGCAATTCTATACAAAAACAAGTGTTTAGCATAAATAATTTTTTTTTATAAAATCACCCTAATTTGATGCATGCATTCGTCCATGCTTAGAAAATCAAGCTAGAAATTTTAAATTTTTACAAACTTTTGGATCTATGATCCTGGAGTATCAAAGAGGTAAAATAAAAGTTAAAACTTGAAAATAAAATTTTATAATCTTGGCCTCATGAACCATAGG
Organism: Sophora flavescens; assembly: GCA_030762895.1. NCBI lineage: Eukaryota > Viridiplantae > Streptophyta > Magnoliopsida > Fabales > Fabaceae > Sophora > Sophora flavescens. The sequence continues at coordinate 52,479,065 of CM061063.1, forward strand.
TTTCAACCTTATCAAGAAATGGTGGAAAAATACTATTTTTCATCAATCTAATTTTATGCATGTAAACCTTATAGTGTTTTAAGCATCATTTAGCTTAAAAAAAATTTGAACAAGCCTCATCAACTCATCAAGTGAGTTTCGGCTATCACAAGCCAACAAGGCTTGGAACACTAAAATTTTTCAAGCATCATTGTTAAGCTACTAATGTAAAGAACTTAGTGTATTAACCATGCAACCTTCCAAGTGATAAAAGATTAGGCCTCACTAACTTAAAAATTTTAGATTTTTGGCCATAGAACCATCATAAGAAGGTATACATAGTCTCAAAAAAATTGCTTTAGTAAAAAAAAAATTTAATGAATCAAAGATCTAAAGCCATGCATGTGAGATTTAAGCAAAACTCATCATTTCTCCCTCTTGGTGTTTTTCGGTCACACCATGATCCCAGGGAGGGTGATTTTTCTCCACATGCAAGCCATTAAAATGAGAATAAAGATGAGCAAGAAGTGGTAAAATCTTTTGCATGTAAAGGAAGATGATTTCTTATTGATTACAAGTTAAAACTATAAGCATAAATCATAGTAAAACTAACATGTATGAAAAATATGTTGAAAAATCACAACCTCTCCTCCTTAGGGTTTCAACCAACCCCATCAAATGGTCATAGGAGGGTTCATTCCAACATGCAAAGGTTGAAAATGGTGGTGAATATGAGTAGAACTTTGAAATAAAAGAACTTTAAAACAAAAAAATGAACAAGCTTTGCAAGAACCAACTCAACATGCATGTACAAGAAGATAAAAATAGCAAGAACTTGAAGTATAATAGCTACATATTATACCTAGGTGCTGTAGAAATTTGAGAGCTTGGAAGCAAAACTTGAGTTTTCTAAAAAACAAGAGAAAATGAAAGAAAGTGTAGTAGAAATGGATTTTGTGTGGAATGAGAGGAAAATGAAGAAGTGTGAAGGGAATATGTATATATAGAGAGGGGGGAAGAGGCGCTGGTTTTATCATAAAAGAGAGAAAAATAAATAAAAATTTTAAAAGTATTTTTAACATAAATTTTGAAATATAATAATTTATTATGATAATTATGATTTTGTGTCATAAAATTACTATTCACCTTACAAAAAATCAGATTTTCCTCACCCAACACTCCAAAATCCGATACAAATTATTTCCCTTGATTTTTGTTTCGTTACGGTTAAATATCTGTACCGAATCGATCGTATTTCTAGTGAAAATCGCACCCGAAAAATCAATAAAATAAAATTTTTTAACGAAAATTTTTAAAATAGTGGAAACATTAGTAATCGTAATTAGAATCCTAATCGTTTCATTCATGAGTAAAAATTTCATTTTCTGATCAGTAAACTTGTACCGATAGAGAAAACGTAGACCGGATTTCGTCTGATTTTAGTTTTTCAAAATAATGTCTAAAAATTTAAAATCAATTACTGGCAAGCACACACTTAAGCACAGATTAACAAGAAATAGAAAATCGGGGCGTTACAGGTAAAAATCTTAAGACTCCTGAGATTACCTCAAGTCCGGTTTATGTTCAAGATCTTAACGCTTTTCCAACTGTTGTTCAGAATGATTTTAATGTTTTATCTGCTTGGTTGGAAAAGCAAAAAGATGTAAGTACTTCTAAAGAAGGAGAGCAAAATAATGATAATGTTGCTGAAGATGGTTTCACGGTGGTTACGTCCAAATCTCAGAAGAAGTATGACCCGAGGCTGAATAAAAAAACCTAATTATAGGTATGCTTGATGCTCGTTTATTTTGCATGGATTTTGGTTTATGTCCCCCATGTTCTTTTTTTATTTATTATTTTATTAATAAATTTATGGTGACTTGTTACCCTGCTTTAAAAAAAAAGAAGCAGCAGTCCTTTTGTATGACACTAAAACCCTATACTATGTCATGTCATTCTCTTATTTTTTGTTTGTGCTAAAACAATAAAGAGGAATAATATATGGGGTTGTCGTATTATTGATTGAGAACTAAGTACAGAACAATGGTGATTTCAGTACAATTTTGTCATTCTCTGTACTTGGGTGTGTGTATAGCCGGTGTGTCAAGGACAAGGATCCTTCTTTATATAGCCTACTTAGTGCGTACTGTTCACGCGAGTTGGTTACTCTGGATGGGTCCCACCGGGCCGTTAGCGTGATTTGCGGACTCGTGCATGGGATCTCTATTTTGCCAATCATCAAGAGATTCTTCTAGGAGGGGGTGATGCGTCCTTTGACTTATCTTATTATGACCATCACCTTTACCCGACCGAGACGCCTTATCAAGACCATTACCTTTGACCGACCGATGTGTTCCTTGGTTCTTAGCCCGAGATACTCTTGCCCTGCCCGGTGAAGACTTCTAGACTGGTTATAATGTGCAACAGCCCGGGTTATTGCCATCTACCTTCTACCGATGTGACCTTGTCTTACAACGAGACTTCCCCGAGCTCTCTGTCATAAATAATTTCATTGCTATCCCGACATGGATGGCATTGTGCTACTTCGGTCAGGATCATTTTTGTTGTACCTTAGCTCACTAGATATGGTTCATCGTTGCAATATGTCTGGACCTATACGTCAAAAAATCTTACCATTCCATACCTCACAATTGTTGTTAGTGATGCTATAAGCCTTTTGTCCAATAGATGTGATCGATAAGCTTTCACCCCAACAATGTCTCTTATCTCTCTTTTCTCCCGTCATTTGATGAAATTCTTCCATACAAATTGTTGTTGTTTCAACCAGGATACTGAATGCAAGAACTGAATGTTCTTTGTGGTTTGTGTAGCAGAAATGAAAGTATGCAGATGAACATAGAAAGGAAAGAAGAATGGTGACACACACTGAGTTATCGTGGTTCAGAGCTAAATTGTTTTTTTTTTTGGATCTCCCTCTAACAAAGAGTCCTTTTGCTTCTCCACCTTCACCTTTGCCATCAGTAATTCTCCTCTTCATTTCTCTAGAATTAAGAGTGGCTTTAACCTCTTCCAAGGTGAGGCTTTCCCTGCCAAACATCATCGTATCCACCAAGTTCTCAAAAGAGGGAGTGAGTGAGCACAGAAGCATCACAGCTTGATCCTCATCATCAATATTGACATCCACATTCTTTAGATCAAGAACTGCCTTTGTGAATTGAGAGACATGTTCTATGATTGATGATCCTTCCTCCATCTTCAACTGGTGAAGTCTCTTCTTCAAATAGAGTTTATTTGTCAATGACTTTGTCATGTATAAGCTTTCGAGTTTAAGCCAAACACCTGCAGCAATTGATTCATCAACTACCTCACGAAGAACCTCATCACCTAAGGAAAGAATGATTATGCTATGTGCCTTGCTGACCAAGTCTTTCTTTTCTTTTTCTGAAAGTGTTGCAGGAAGTTTGGTTATTCCTCCCAAGGCTTCTTCGAGTCCTTGATGAACCAGAAGTGCCTTCATCTTGATCCTCCATATACTAAAGTCATTTTCTCCATTGAATTTCTCCACATCAAACTTGGTAGTGCCCATCGCGGAATCAGCCCCAATTCGACAAAGCTACTGATACCACTGGTGTAAAGGGGAGAAGAAGACTTGTTGTGCTCTCTCCCGTGGACGTAGGTCATCAATGACCGAACCACTAAAATCCCGATATTCATCTTTTCTTTTACTGTTTTATCTTCTTTAGTATTCGATTAGTTCTTGTTATGGTTGATTTGCGTGCTTTAACATTCTTGCTTGTTTCCTTCATGGTGTATTACCTTTATGGAGGTTTCGTGGCCCCAATCAAATCCCCAACAAGTGGTATCAGAGCCACTTTCGATAATGGGAACGACAAGACCCAACAAGTGGCACCGTCTGTGGGAAGCACGAAGCAAAAACTGTGAGAGCAAAGGGGGCAAGAACTAGAGAGGTTGTAATCAATTCTCCACAATCGATTATGAAGCGAATCAAGAATGCAGAAAAGGAAATCGAACTGGGTAGAAGGAAAGAAAGAGAAACGTGAAGAAGGAAGTTGAAGCCTTTGATGAAGGTGTATTCAATTTCTGGTTTTCAAATTAGTTTCATTCTTCTCTATTTCCTTATTATTTTTCTTGTATGCTGGGTTGTTGTGTGCGTTTCTGGTGATTTCAGGAACAAGAAGGATGTAGTTTCCTTGGGAAGCATGAGCATGCCATGGAAGAATAAGGGAAGAACAAGATTGGAAGAGAAGGAATGAATGGAGACTGCAAGAACCAGAAGTGTGTGCGAAACTCAAGCAGCGACTGTCATGGCAGAATCACCGTGGTGCACATGGTGCACGATTGATGGCGGGTTTGGGTGGAGAAGGTACACAAGGTGGAGCTAGGACTTGAGGCGGTGATGAGGATCTGAGGATGTGCATCGGAAGTTAGTCTGATGGTGGTTTGGATCAGGAACAGCACAGAGCGGCGGAGCAGCCATGGTAAGGTGCGTCTTTCGATTTGGCCGGATCAATGTGGATCTGAACGGCGGCGGATCTCGGAGTTGCGGGTGAAAGCTTGGTTCATGGTTGTGCGGCGATATTCTCTTTCTTGGAATAAAATGGTGGTTTTGTGTCTTGGACAGAACTGAGAGTTCTGGGTTTGAGTTTCTACGTTTCTGCGCAAGGTAGAAGACGATGGGTTACTGTTTCTGGAAAAAGAAGATTTTTATGTTATGATAAATAAAGATATCATGGTAGTGTTTGTATCAGCAGCTGGCGTGTCCTAGTGGTGAGGCGCTGAAGGTGGAGTCCTAGAGGTCACTGGTTCGATTCTAAGGGTTTGCATTTTGATTGTTTTATTTCATTTTAATTGTAATTTATCAATGAATAAAAAATTCAGAGATGCAGTGGTAGGATTCGAACGTGTACGGCAGAGACACGATACCTTGGTACCAGCAGCGATGACCACCAGGCTAGCACGGTTACTCGACAATTGGTGGCATTGGCAAATACTTAAAGATTCAGAAAATTCTTGAAGACAGCACAGTGGAGAACTCAGATTGATGCTTGACAGAGAAAGGTTTCAGTTTTGAGGTGGAGCTGCTAGAACAACATGGAAGCAAGTTTGGCTTATGTTGCAAATGTGGAAGAAAGGCACACTAGGAAGCTCGGTGACTCAAATGAATGATTTGATTCTCTAGAGCATAAGTGGGAGAGCACAACATTGGTGATTGGCTTGAACTCATATTCCCTGATTTAGAGTCAAGGTGGAGAATTGTTGATTGATGCCTCTAAATCAATAATTTGAAGTTGGTTAGTTAGTTAGGCATAACTAACTTGGATCCTAAAGCTTCACTATGATTGGCTATATCAAGACTCACATGGATTGATGACTCATAAAGGCTATTAATGATTGGTTGTATTAGTCTATAAATAGATCATCATGTATAGGATGAGTAACACTAATCAATAGACACATAGGTGTGTGAAAAGAAGAGAGGGATTTGAGTGTGAGGAAATTCTATCTTGAGAGAATCATGTATTGATTTGGTGAGAGATAGGGAAAAGTGTATAGGAGTGGAAACATCAATCTTGTGGTAGTTCTTGGAGATACCATGTGAAAGACATGTAAGGCAAGACTAGGAGGAACGATTGTGGGAGGTTTCTGTTGTAAAACACTTGTATCTCTATGATCTATGATCAATATAGTGAAGGGGAGAAGAAGACTTGTTGTGCTCTCTCTCGTGGACGTAGGTGATCAATGACCGAACCACTAAAATCCCGATGTTCATCTTTTCTTTTACTGTTTTATCTTCTTTAGTATTCGATTAGTTCTTGTTATGATTGATTTACATGCTTTAACGTTCTTGCTTATTTCCTTCATGATATATTACATCTATAGAGGTTTCGTGGCCCCGATCAAATCCCCAACACATATGCATGACACAATTTCAATGGAGTGCACAACGCGTCACTTCCTTCAAGTAATTAGGCATTAAATCCTGCATAAGTCAGACAATCATGTCAATTATTTATGTATAATAATAATAATAATAATAATAATAACAACAGGAAAATAGTTATAGAGATATGCTGTCAATGCCTCAGCTCACTGCAATGCTAGTCCAAGGCCTCGGCACGTGCAGATCCATCCGTTTCGTATTAGATATTTTAGGGAGGCATGGTGGAAAAATAATAGTTGATTTGTTTATATAATAGTAATAAAAGAAAGACATCAATAACAATTAGCATGAGCATCTAAAGTTCAGTGTGTTTAAGAACGTACAAGATCAATATCTTGTTCTGTGTAAGATTTGTCCTACTATCTATTCAAAAGTAATGTTACTTTGAGACAGCTTAAGTATGAGTTATCAGTTAATTCTCATTCTCAATTTTTAGATAGAAATGTTACAGTTTTAGAATTTGGGTTCGAACTTGACCCAGTCTCAAAAGCTAGCTCATGGGGTAAGGGTCGTCTTCCACTTATAATCATTATACAGGACATTTCACTATCTAATATGGGACTCCAACACATCTTTATCACACCCAAAACTCGACATTTAGAGCGTGAAGGTTGCATGACTGAACATTAAGTTAGGCTCGGTCAAATTCTAAGATAGAGAGTGCAATTATAAAAGATAAAGTTAGAGACAGGTGATAGAAAGATTAGCCACTACCAGAAAAGGACTATTTACTGACGGATGCCATAGTCGTCGGAAATTTCTGATTTACCGATGAAAATAGCCGTCGGAAATTCTGAAGATGAACAGTTGACAAAGATACCGACGGATTGGTCGTCGGTAACGTTACCAACGTTTTACCGACAGAAAAACCCATCGGTAAAGGAGGCGGGAATGGGAAAAATATTGGCACGAGAAGTACCGACGATGTTTCCGTCGGAAATTGTAAAGAAGTTACCGACGGATTTACCGTCAGAAATTTTAGGTTACGTTACCGACGGAACAGACCGTCGAAAATTCAAAAATGGACGTTCCGACTGAAAAAGCCGTCGAAAAACTATAGTGTCCTCGGTAATTTCCAAACAACCCAGCGTCTGAAACTCTTCCCCCATTTCCTTTTCTCTCTTCCTTCTCACTTTCAAAGCTCATTGCACCCCACCGCACCACCTCTGGCCTCACCGAGCCTCACGCGTCCCACCGTACCACCTCCGGTCTCACCTCCCTTTCTCATTTCTCCGTCCAAAACCCTTCCCCCCATTTCGTCTTTCCTCTCTGCCACCGAACCCATCGCGACCTCCACCGCGATCTCCACCACGCCACCACCACAGTGCCTCTGTCACCACCGCGCCACTGTCACCACCGCACGAAGTCTTCTCCTTCCTTTTTCTCCTTTTCTCTTCTCCTCCCTTCTCTGCCACCGTGCCGCCACCACCAGCGCCGCCACCACCAACTCTCTGTGGTATGGATTCCCTTTTTGATAATTTTTTTTTATTTTTATTAGCCACCACTGTGCACCACCACATCTGCACACAACAACCACTGTGCACCACCACCACCACTCTGCACACAACACCACTCTGCACATAACCACCACCATCCTTTTTTATTTTCATTTTTTTATTTTTATTAGATTATCCCCTTTTTCTGATTATTGGTTTGGATTGTAAAAAGGTATTTTTTTGCATTGTTGCAGTGTCACCAGCTTCATCCGGCAGCAACTCCCAGCATCCAGTGCGGTACATTGAGTCTTTTATTCCTGTTTGTGGTCTTATAAATTTTTTTTTGACCAACATGTGTTATATGTGTCTTTGTTGGTATATTTTATTTCAATGAATGATATTGCTTTTAATTAGTTGTATTATGTGCATGTATTTAATTTATTTATCATAAAATATCTGTCTAGTGTGTGTGAAGTTAGTTTGTGTATTTTTTTTTTGTTATTTAATTAGTTGCATTACGTGCATGTAAAGTTATTGAACGTGCTATGTTTGTTTTTCCCAAATGCATAATTTTTTTTGACAAAACCAAATGCGTAATAAACTTAATGAATTTCCTTAATATAATAAAAACGTAACGACAAAATTTAGTGTTGATAAGATTTAGCGTAGATAACATTAGAGAATTTGTAAAATCATTTCCCTCCATACCTGCAGCTGTGATGGAGCATATTCGGCATGTTCATTGATTAATTAAGCACGATTTGGAATAATGAATTAAGTATTTAACGGATAAGAAAGTTTATTAATTATTTAAATAAATAAAAAATAATGTGTAATTAATTAAGAAGTTAATTAAAACATTCATCTCACAAATAAGTTAATAGTGGCACATGGTGTATCCGGAATATCTATTGATGGCGTGTCGAGAATATCTACTCATGGCGCATCAGGAAGTGTGGACGACGAAATTTCTTAAAATATTTGGATAACAATGAAATTAGATTGAATAAATAATTAAAAATATTAACGATTAAATAAGTAAAAAATAGAATATGAAAATAGTTAAATAGATAAGTATAATTATTATTTTTTCAACAATAATAAACTTAAATATGTAATAACTTAACAATTTACGTAACACCAAAAAAAAAAATTTAATTAATCAAATAAAAAATGATTGAATAAATTAAAATAGTATAACAAAAATAAAGATTTAATCAAAAGAGTGGCGAGCAATTTAATAAATTTTGACTCTAGTAAGTGATTGTTTTTTTGCTAATGCTTTGTTTATGATGGTTTCTTAATTATTGGTTTGATTGATTGCTAATAATGTCAAACGTAACTTTATGCAAATTATTTATGTTACTTAAAGTTTTATTTAATCTTAGAGTATATATATATATATAGTTAATACGTAATTGAGAAAAACCGTAATTTCCCGTTCAAGGTTCAATATTATTGAGCATGTGTACTCGTGGTCATGGTATCGCTCATTTTATTGAATCTTGAATTATCCAATTGGGACAGTGTGGGAAGAAACTTTTTCTCCACTGATATACTAGTTACTCGATGATTGTCATTTGTGAAATAGTTGATTAAATTTCGGGTCGAAGCATTTCCTTTTGTTCTCCGGGTCCATACCTGATTGTGGTATTTCACCGTGGTCAAGTCGTGTACTTGGAGACTGATGGGAGATGCTGCTGAAATTTCGTCAGCTATAAGACATGAGACGTGATGAGTAACTAGTATAATACAGTAATGAAAAGTTTTTCCTCGAATGGGATAGAGCCACACCTTTTAAGGAAAGGGAGTGATTCGGGATCATAGTATCATGTTTACAAATACTTCAATTTATCTGAAAATGCAGAAGGATGAAATGTTATCCTTCGAACCGTAGTTGGGTGTATGATAGGAATGAGTCTGGGAGATGACTTCTGAAACAATCATTTGTAGCTGGAGTTGAGGAGTTTATATCCAAAGCAAAGCAACATTGTGATTATGCCGAATAGGGGGGATTATATGTCCGTGCACAAAGTGCAATTGTATGGAGGCTTTGAGTGATGATGACGTGAAGTTATACCTATACCAACGTGGGTTCAAGCCTAATTATTGGATATGGACTGATCATGGCGAGGAGTTGCCGGATATTGATTTGAATGAAGTCGATGGTGACGATCTTGAAATGGGTGCATCATGTGGGGGCTACCATGATGAATACGTCGAACAACTCCAATCAATGCATATGATGGTCGGCGATTGTCTTGGGCAACATAGGAATTTTGAGGCGGATGAGTCTGATGACATGGAAGAGCCTCCTAATTAATCGGCACAAAGATTCTACAATCTATTGTTAGAGACAAATGAGCCATTGTTTGAAAGGGTGTCAGATTCAAAATTATCAATTTGTGTTAGGCATCTAGCTTGCAAGTCTAATTGGAATGTCCCAGAGCAGTGTTTGGAGTTCTTTTGTAAAATGCTTCAAGATGTGACACCTTTCAAAGAGTTGTTGCCAAAAAGTTATTATGATGCAAAGCGGTTGGTGTCGAAACTAGGCTTGGGGGCTAAGAGGATTGATTGTTGTCCAAATGGGTGCATGCTATATTATGGTAGTCAGTCTGACACAAATGACAGTGCGTTGGAAGAATGTAAATTTTGTCAGACACCCAGGTACGACGTTCAAAGTAGTGACCATAGTAAGAGGAAACCAGTTCCTGCGAAGGCAATGTTCTACTGGGCCCAACTATGTGCGTACTGGGACACTCCAACTTAAAAGCTGAAGTGTAAACGGGCGAAGAGAAATCTGGCTATCGAGAAGGGTAGGAGCATGCACACTGGTGGTTCTATTAGCCACATGCAGCATGCCATTTACATGGTATGCATATATAAATAACATTATTTATAGACTGTATATTTTTATTAAAAATTTGTTTTATAAATAATTGATTTTATTGGTATAAGACTCAATGACTTAAAGATTTTGATATATGATAAATACAATTTAATATGTGTGCAAGTGTTTTAGTGTCAAATTGCAAAGACAGGTATCAAGCAGTAATCAACAAGTTCATTAAGCAAATTCAAGGAAAATATTCAAGGAAGAACTCGAAGGAATCAAGGAGCTGCATGTAGAAATCAAAATAGCAAAACCAAAGATCAAAGGATCATCAAGACCAAGCTTAAAGGAGAATTTTAGATTTAGGTATTAGATGATTTGTAAGAGAAAGAAATCTCTTAGTCACAAGATAGCTCAACTAAAAAGATGCATGAAGAAAATCAATTTTCATAACCTGCATTAAAAGGAATAAGTTTTTTTAATGAAAATGATTTTTGGAAATAATAAAATTATTTGTCAGGTATAGTCATGTAATCAATGAATGTATGTCTGCTATTGTAATTGACAAATGAATTTAAGGTTCTTGATTCAATACATAGATGTATTGAATGTGTGTACTGATGGATTAACCAAGTACAACCATGTATTACATAGGTGTACAGAAACTATCAGAACTATTAGTATGAAATTGGTTAATACAACCATGTACTCAACCCCTGTACAAGAATCAAAATCAAGAAAACGGATTCTATTATCAGACCCAAATCTGTTTTAATTGATCCCAACGACTATAACTTGTTTCCTATATATAGAGGGATCAAAAGAACACTTTTAACATATCCGAAGTTTACAAAATCAATTAGAGAGATCAATTATGAAAATCATTCATCTTCTTGCTTGAGCTTCATTGTGAAAAAGAGTGTTTCAATTCTCATAAGAACTTCAACTTGTATATCTGACTTCTAAGAGTTATGAATCAATCTTTCTGTACTTTTCCATTGTAAAGAGAGAGGGAGTCTCTCTGTGTGATTAGGGTGATGAATCCTAAGGAAGAACATTGATTGAGGCTCTTCACAAGAGTGTGGTATCTCGAGATGAATGAGTGCTCTGTGGTGTAAAGGTTTTTCAAGCTACCTGGCTAAAGCTTGTTGTGTTAGTGTGTGAATACCCACAAGTGGAGTGGGGACTGGATGTAAGTCACAGTGGTGGTGGCTGAACCAGTATAAAACTGATTGTGTAGTATCTCTAAACTCAAACTCTTTAATTTCTGTCTTGCGCATATAACTGTGATCTTGATGTTCTAAGTTTTCAATTGATATCAGTTCCTGATCTGTTTAATTTGAATTAAAACCAGAGTATTACTGCAATCAATCTTGAGTTATTAATTATTCAAAACTGAATTGATTAAGACTGTTCTTGATCACTAAAACTGAATATGAAACTCATATATTGTAACTTCAGTTCTTGACTGATTAAGGCCTGTATTTAATACCTGTACAACCCTGAACTGAACTTCTTCCTGTTTGATTCAATCACTGTTTAATTGATAGCTGTGAGTTGTGAACTTGAATCTTATTATTGTTTTATCTTTCTGAATTAATCTTTTTTTTCCTCACCACCTTATATTCAAGATTTCATAAAAAGTCCTTCACTATTTTTGTAAAAGATCCTGAGGTAACTCTGATTTGAAAAGTAAAGTTTTTGAAAAGATTTTTGAAAGCTCAATTCACCCTCCCTCTTGAGTCTTTGAAGCCAAAACAACAATTGGCATCAGAGCCAAACTCTTAAGTTTGGCTTAACAGCTATAAAAGTATGGCTTCCAATGATTGTTATAATGAAGGGGCTTCCCTTGCACCCTCTCCTGCCTTCAATGGACCTGAGTATATATTTATTGGAAGGAAAGAATGATAATCTTTCTTGAGGCAGCAGGTGTTGACATATGGGATGCAGTAGAAAATGGACCATTTGTCCCATCCACTATAGATGCTAATGGTGCTCCAAGAAATAAGCCTAAAACTAAATGGAATGAGGATGATAAGAAAAGAGTTCAATATAATACACGTGCTAAGAATATTATAACATCTTCTTTAAGCCGTGATGAGTTTTTCAGGGTTTCAAATTGTAAATCATCAAAGGAGATGTGGGATACATTGCAAGTAACACATGAAGGAACCACAGATGTCAAAAGAGCAAGAATGAACAACCTCACACATGAGTATGAGCTGTTCAGAATGAAGCAATGAGAACCTATGACTGAAATTCAAAAGAGTCTCACTCACATTGTCAACCAACTTGCTAGTCTTGGAAAAGCTATATCAAATGAGGATCAAATTAACAAAGTAATAAGATACTTGAGCAGGGAATGATCGCCTAAAGTCACTGCAATCTCAGAATCTAGAGACCTCTCATCAATGACCATTGCCACATTGTTTGAAAAACTGCAAGAGCATGAATTGGAGTTGAACAGACTGAATGAGAATGAAGAAACTGAAAAAAAATAAAAAGGGATTGGCTCTGAAATCACAAGTCAGAGAAGTAGAAGACGGTGATGATAATGATTCAGCACAAGAGGCAGAATCTGAATAAGAGATGGGAATGCCAGTTAGAAAATTCAAGAAGTTCCTAAAGAAGAAAGGCAACTTCAAAAGAAAGCCATCCACTTTTCAAAGGAGAAATTTCAGCAAAGGTGACAACTCTTCCAATGACATCACATGCTATGAATGTGGAAAGATTGACCACATGAAGCTTGACTGTCCAAAACTGCAAAAGAAGGACAAAACAGAAAATTTTGACTCAAAGGACAAGAAGTGGAGAAAGCCAAGAAATGTCTACATTTCTTAAGATGATAATGACGTAGGTTCCACTGAAGAATTTGAATATGAGGAGGTAAACTTGTGCTTGATGGCCAGCAATAACAGTGATTCAGAGAGTGAGGTAAATTTTGATTCACAACCTACTTTTGATGAATTGCAAGATGCATTTGATGAGTTACATGCTGAATATCTTAAGATTGCTAAAAAACTTGTCCCATCTATAAAAATAATTGCTAAACAATGTGATGATTATGCATGCTTGAAAATGAAAGAAAGAGAACTAGAAGCTAGGAATAAGGTCTTGATTGCATCTAGCTCTAATTGTTCTAAGTGTTGTACATTGACTAAAGAAGTTGAAAACTGAAAAATGACTTAGGCAAGTTCACAAATGGTAGAGATAACTTGAATGCTTTATTAGGACAGCAAAAGTGTGTTTATGATAAGGCTGGAATAGGCTATGAACCTAAGATACATGAGAAATCTTTCAAGAAATTTTTTGTTGCACCTAAGATATTAAACACACCATATGTTAAATGTAACTTTTGTGCTAGAAAAGGTCACACCCTTTTGCATGTCAATACAAAAAATCAACATATAATAAATCTAAGTATATATGGGTTCCTAAATGAACTATTGCTTCAATTAACTCAAAAGGACCCAAACAGATTTGGGTACCTAAAACACAAACATGATTCTATTTTTGTAGGTGTGTTGGAAAGCCAAGAATGTGAAATGGTGTCTTGACAGTGGCTGTTCCAAGCACATGACTGGAGACAAAACCAAGTTCATTTCCTTTACCCCTAAGTCAAGTGGTAGTGTTACCTATGGAGACAACAATAAAGGGAGAATACTTGGCATTGGCAACATTGGAAGTGACTCAACAACAATCATTGAGGATATACTATATGTTGAGGGACTGAAATACAACCTATTAAGTATCAGTCAACTATGTGACAAAGGCTTCAAGATTCAATTGAGAAAAATCTCCTAGAAGAGAAACAGGACAATGAAGAAGATGAAAGCTTAAATAATGAATTGCTGCAGCAGGAGCAAACATAACAACAGCCTGACCTACCAAAGGAATGAAGGACTGTCAGAAATCATCCAATTGATAACATCATTGGTAAAATTACAAAGGGGGTAACTACTAGACAATCTCTTAGAAATGCTTGTAATCATATGGCATTTGTGTCTCAAGTAGAACCTAAGAACATAGATGATGCTCTAATTGATGAACATTGGATGATGGCTATGCAAGATGAGTTAAACCAGTTTGAAAGAAACCAAATTTGGAAACTAGTGCCTAAACCCAAGAACTGTCAAGTAATAGGTACAAAATGAGTTTTTAGAAATAAACTAGATGAAAATGGTATAATTGTAAGAAACAAGGCTAGATTGGTAGCCAAAGGGTATAACCAAGAAGAAGGCATAAATTATGATGAAACATATGCACTAGTAGCAAGATTAGAAGCTATAAGAATGCTACTTGCTTATGCTTGCATAATGGGATTTAAATTGTATCAAATGGATGTTAAGAGTGCTTTCTTAAATGGATTTATACAAGAGGAAGTGTATGTTGGTCAACCACTTGGTTTTGAGAATAATGAATTGCCTAACCATGTTTATAAATTGTCTAAAGCACTATATGGCTTAAAGCAAGCTCCTAGAGATTGGTATGAAAGGTTAAGTAATTTTCTTATTAAAAAGGGATTTAAAAGAGGTAAAATTGACACAACTTTGTTCACTAAGAAAAAGCGCACAATATTTTACTTGTACAAATATATGTGGATGATATAATTTTTGGTGCCACTAATGAGCATTTGTGCAATGAGTTTGCAAGTCTTATTCAGAGTGAGTTTGAAATGTCAATGATGGGTGAGCTGAACTTTTTCCTTGGACTGCAAATAAAGCAAACTGAAAATGGAATCTTTGTTAGCCAAACCAAGTACTGCAATGAGTTGATCAAGAAGTTTGACATGGAAAATACTAAGGAGATGGATACTCCAATGAGTACCTCCTGTTATCTGGACAAGGATGAGCAAGGTAAACCTGTTGATGTTTCTAAATTCAGAGGTATGATAGGCTCACTACTTTATCTTATTGCTAGTAGACCAGATATCATGTTTAGTGTATGCATATATGCAAGGTATCAAGCAAATCCAAAAGAATCACACTTAACAGCAGTTAAAAGGATAATTAAGTATCTGTTAGGAACAAAATAGATGGGATTATGATATCCCAAGGGAGCTACATGTACTAGCTATTCAGACACTGATTTTGCTGGTTGTAAACTAGATAGAAAGAGTACTAGTGGAACTTGCCATTTACTAGGAAATTCATTAGTATCATGGTTCAGTAAAAAACAATCTAGTGTGACTTTATCCACTGCAGAGATTGAATATGTAGCAGCTGGTAGCTGTTGTGCACAAGTTTTATGGATGAAACAACAATTAGTTGATTATGGTGTGCAACTAAACCAAGTTCCTATTAGATGTAACAATACAAGTGCAATTAACCTAACTAAGAATCCCATAATGCACTCTAGAACTAAACACATAGAAATCAGGCATCATTTTATTAGAGATCATGTTCAAATTAGAGAAATTGAGATTGAATATGTTGATACAACTAAACAACTTGTTGATATTTTTACCAAGCCCTTGAACAAGGAAAGCTTCTTCTTCATTAGAAGAGAATTGGGCATAATTGATCAATCCTATATCTAATCTCTAAAGAAACTGTTTATATGATTGTATCTTTGTGTAAATATGCTCTGATTCTTGTATGATTTGATTTGGAATATCTATGAATGATTAGAAGAGAGTTTCAGAAGAAATAGATTTGATCAGGAACACCTATGTACCTAACCCATGTACATGTGTAAAAACTGGAAATTTGTTTTAAACATGGATGTGATGAATAGCTGTATAGAGGTTCAGGAATAGATCCCCTGTGTTTTTAGTCTGATACATCCCTGTGATAAACAGATGCATTAGAAGTCTGAGACACAATTCCTAAATGTCATAAGTATACACTGGTGTACTACAGGCATGTATGCAAGGTCTGATAAACTCAAAATACACAAGATTCTAATTCTGCTCGTCCACTGAAGTGGTATAAGCGCTCGTCCACTAAAGTGATAGAAGCGCTCGTCCACTAATGTGATAGAAGCGCTCGTCCACTAAAGTGACAGAATCGCTCGTCCACACAAGTGACAGAAGCGCTCGTGCACACAAGTGACAGAAGCGTTTGTCCACACAAGTCTTTGGACTTGCTAAGTCCTTAACGAGAAGCTCCGTCCAATGACGTGACATATGGAGCTCATCTACTGGGTTACGTTCAACCAGTTAAAGGAGTACCTGATTGCCTTATTAACCGATTGCTTATTTCCCAACCGGTTGCCAATAAAATGATCTGCACCGTTAACTTAAACAATTATTAAATCTACGACTATGGCTACAAAAGGATCGATCCTCAACTACGAGCCCTGAGGATTGAAGACGACGTCAATGTAGAATCTTATTTCAAAACTTCAAATCTTCTGAAACCCACTCTTTCTTCACCTAATTCCGCAACCCTAGCAAAGCTAACCTTAATCCTTCTTGTACCCAAACCAACCCTACTATGGCAAGAACCAAAAATACTGGATCTTCACCCTCAAGAGCTGCTGTGAAGGAAGTTGAGCACACCCCTACCGAACCATCACCTAAAGGCCGAAACAAAAGAAAATAAAAAAGGAAGAACTAGTTCTAGAAATTCATAGGAATTAGAACTTAGTTTTTGAAAGGTAAAATGCCTTAGTTTGTAATTTTGGCTGATGGCTTCTGTTCTTTTTGATTTATCCCTGCACCTATCCCTCTATCATGAACAATTTTATATGCTATGTTTGAATGTTTAAATGTCTGCCTTCTCTATTGCTTTGAATGTTTCTTTTATTTACCTTTTTTATAATGCCAAAAAGGGGAGGAAAAAGTATGATATAGAGAAAGGGGATAATAACAAATTATACATGCATATGTTGAGGGGGAGCTTATAAGCTTACATGATTAATGGGGAGAAAATCAAATTCTGCTCTGATGATTTTTTTTGCTCTGATATACTTCTGCTCTAATACCATGATATAAATCTGTCAAAAACACTTAACTTCTGCTACTGCAACATCTTGTAACATCCCTGACTACTTTTTGGATTGACGACTGTCCCCACAGCTACACTTATACTCCGATCTTATAATTTGTTGGAAGATTTGTCATAATAAAAAAGAGGGACTTTGTAAGACTCAATGACTTAGAGATTTTGATATATGACAATCCAATTTAATGTGTGTGCAAGTGTTTTAGTGTCAAATTGCAAAGACAGGTATCAAGCAGTGATCAACAAGTTCATTAAGCAAATTCAAGGAAAATATTCAAGGAAGAACTTGAAGGAATCAAGGAGCTGCATGTAGAAATCAAAAAAGCAAAGTCAAAGATCAAAGGATCATCAAGACTAAGCTTAAAGGAGAATTTTAGATTTAAGTCTTAGATGATTTGTAAGAGAAAGAAATCTCTTAGTCACAAGATAGCTCAACTAAAAAGATGCATGAAGAAAATCTATTTTCATAACCTACATTAAAAGGAATAAGTTTTTTTTTAATGAAAATGATTTTTGGAAATAAGAAAATTATTTGTTAGGTACAACCATGTAATCAATGGATGTATGTCTGCTACTGTAACTGACAAATGAATTGAAGGTTCTTGATTCAATACATAGATGTATTGAATGGGTGTACTGATGGACTAGCCAAGTTCAAGTTTTTGAAAAACACGCACAACCATGTATTACACAGGTGTACAAAAACTATCAGAACTATCAGTATGAAATTGGTTAATACAGCCGTGTACTCAACCCCTGTTCAAGAATCAGAATCAAGAAAACAGATTCTGTTATCAGACCCAAATCTGTTTTAATTGATCCCAACGACTATAACTTGTTTCCTATATACAGAAGGATCAAAAGAACACTTTCAACATATCAGAATTTTACAAAATCAATTAGAGAAATCATTTGTGAAAATCATTCATCTTCTTGCTTGACCTTCATTGTGAAAAAGAGTGTTTCAATTCTCATAAGAACTTCAACTTGTATATCTGACTTCTGAGAGTTAGGAATCAATCTTTCTGTACTTTTCGATTGTAAAGAGAGAGGGAGTCTGTCTGTGTGATTAGGGTGAGGAATCCTAAGGAAGAACATTGATTGAGTCTCTTCACAAGAGTTTGGTATCTCGAGGTGAAGGAGTGCTCTGTGGTGTAAAGGTTTTTCAAGCTACCTGGCTAAAGCTTGTTGTGTCAGTGTGTGAATACCCACAGGTGGAGTGGGGACTGGATGTATGTCACAGTGGTGGTGGCTGAACCAAAGATAAAAACTGTTTGTGTGGTATCTCTAAACTCAAACTCTTTAATTTCTGTCTTGCCCATATAACTGTGATCTTGATGTTCTAAGTTTTCAATTGATATCAGTTCTTGATCTGTTTAATATGAATTAAAACCAGAGTGTTACTGCAATCAATCTTGAGTTATTAATTGTTCAAAACTGAGTTGATTAAGACTGTTCTTGATCACTGAAACTGAATCTGAATCTGAAACTGATATATTCTAACTTCAGTTCTTGACTAATTAAGGCCTGTGTCTAATACCTGTACAACCCTGAACTGAACTTCTTCCTGTTTGATTCAATCATTGTTTAATTGATAGCTGTGAGTTGTGAACTTGAATTTTATTACTCTTTTATCTTTCTGAATTAATCTTTTTTTCCTCACCACCTTCTATTCAAGATTTCATAAAAAACCCTTCACTGTTTTTGTAAAAGATCCTGAGGCAACTCTGATTTGAAAAGTAAAGTTTTTGAAATGCTTTTTGAAAGCTCAATTCACACCCCCCCCCCCCCCCCCGAGTATTTGAAGCCAAAACAACAATTGGTGTGTCGATTGAAGGCAGAAGAGCTAGCTCGGTCCGTTGATGTCCCTACGGTCTTTGACAGACACATATTCGCTCGGACACCGGTGAGTTTGTTGATGAGAGGTCGAGGCAGACAGTGGTGACCTAAAGTGTTTTTTTATATTTAAACTATTGGTAATTATTATATATAGTTTAATAAATATTGATTGTAATGTATTGATCGCAGGCGGAGTACAACGCCGGGTTTAGTCAGGTAGAATCTGAGACTGCCTCCTACTCTGGTGCCTTAGATCCTTCTCAGTCGGTCGACACCGAGCTTGACCATTAGGGAGCCTACATCCTCCGGCTCACAGGACACGGAGGAGGTGCAGTGGCTGAGGCAGGAGGTGCAGCAGCAGAGTGAGACGAACGAGCGCATCATGCAGCAGATGGAGACATTCTCTACGGCCATGATCGTTGTGCTCGATTTCCTCCCACCAGACAGGCGCAACGCTCTGCAGGGGGTCATCCATGCCACCCAAGTCCAGTCCCAGCCCTCCGCTACTACTACTGATCCACCACCGCAGCCGCATGATGACAGTCTGTCTATTGAGCCTCAGCTTGATGGTCATGTGACAGCGGCAGACTCCCCCCGACAGGACGACGATGACCGATATTATGGTGATGGGTATTAGGATAATTATAAGTGTAGTAGAGTTTTGTAGATAGACGGATATTTTATTTATGGATTATATGTTGAGTTTGTTTTTTTTTAAAAATTAATTTTAATTTAATTTATTTTTAAATTTTATTTTTAATTTCAATTTTGTTTTGTAATTGATAATATAATAATATTTAATTTAAATAAATTATAATAATTAAATTATAATTGATTATAATAAAATATAAATTAATAAATAAATTATAATAATAATTAATAAATAAAATATAATTAAATAAAATACAATATAATAATAATTAATAAATATAATATAATATTTAATATTGAATATATAAATTTTAATAAAAATAATTAATTATTAATATAAAACAAAATAAACAAAAAAATAATTTAAAAATAGAAAAAACCTTGTTTCCGACGTATATTTCCGCTTCGAGAATCGTTGGTTACATTTTCCAACGGAATTTTCCATCGGTAACGTAGTTTTCCGATGGAATTTCTTCATTTCCGATGGGTTTTTTTCCGTCGGTAAGTCGTGTTTCATTTGTAGTGAGCCACTAGGACACGAGAACTACATCCATGCATTTGTTAGCTTAAATGACTGATTTTAACGAATGTTAAACTCGGTCCGAATTCGGATCCTCTCCAAAGAATATAATGGTGTGCATCAATTGGTTTTACACATGGAGCTGTGTGTTTCTTTTATTTTAATCTAATGGTAGTCTTGCTCTCTCTAGCAAATATCAGTCATTGGATCTGGCCGGGAGAGAAGATGGAGACGGTGTGACAGGAGTGAATCCAAATTTATGTTAAGCTTAATCTAGGCTTTGAAGTTTCGATTAAACTCGTCTAAAGTGAATAAAAATATAAGGTGGGAAAGTACCATTAATTAGTTAAAATGCAATGAGATCTCAACCCACTTTAATTGATCTCTCAATATACACTTTTACTTACTTTATATCAACTTTATCCTTAAAGTTTTGAAGAAAATGTGGTAGTAATATAAATTGTATTTATGAAGAAGGTTATTTTTAGCAGCCTGACAGATGACATGCAAGTATACTCACAAAGGAAGTCCATAATATCATATTATCGAAATTTTTTATTAACATCATATAAAAATTGATCTCATGTATACTAGTACTGTAAGAAAAGGAAAATACAAGTTTATTCATAAGACTGGATAGTAGTGGAGAATATCTTTCATCATTACCCAAATTATAAATGCAAAAATCTAAATTGCTAGGTATTCTAGACTAATGTTTAGGCGACTGGGTACACTATAACTTGATCAAGAACAGGGCCACAAAGTGATCCGTGATCATCAATTCTTGAATGGTAGAAAGAGCTGTAGAATGTGATTCTAGTTCTGTTTGCAATTGCTTTGAACTTGAAACTCGCAGTCTTGAATCTGCCCTTCCCTTCCGAGTTGAAGGGAACTTTAAGGGTATCTTCTGCAGCAAATGCTTCAACCATCATAGATCCATGACAAGCATTTTTGGCATCTCCAATTGTGAATTTCATGTTGTAGACTTTGTTGGGAACTGTTCTGAGAATTTGGGCAATGGCGCTTTCCCTGCCTGCAACAAGCTCTACTGCTCCTTGTCCAAATGGGACATTGAAATGCTTTGAATCAATGAACTTGATAGCTTTGAGGGACTCTATGATCCAACCAGGGAGTGGAGACACGAGATTTTGCTGTTTAGGAGGGAGCAGAACTCCATTGGGAGAGTTGAAAATAGGGAATGGACCCTCCTCAAAGCCAGGATTTTTTACCAAATTACCTGCAAGAGACCATATCATAGTTTTATCATAAAATGTGAGTTATAGACACACTCAAATAAGCAAAACAATGCAAAGTGATTGCAGAAAATTGATATTCAATGTATAATACGCTCCATTTATGTGGCTAGCTAAGGTAGGGTTTCAATTCTTAACTCCTATAAAAAGGATGGCATCTGCTGCCTCATTTTCCTACACTACATCGGATACTTCGTGTCCCCATCAATATCATTTTGACACATCAGTTAAAATTGATGTGGCAAATTATTGCTGTTGGCGAGTATTGATATGGCAAAATAGTATTGGTAGAGATAATGTAAGCTATAGGATGAAACAAATCAACAAAGTGGATTAATTAATGGTCAGGTTCCTTTGTATCTTCTAGATGTGTCAAAACTGCAGTAAGATCCATGTTGACATTATTTTATAAAAATATCAAAACACAAAAGCAAGATTGCCAAAAAAATAAATAAATACCAAAATATATAATGTTTCCCAGAGTGGGACATGCATAAGCATGTGGATATGTTTCATTACCTCTTGTAGGCCTTGGATGGCAGAACTCTCTAATAGCAATGGCATCCAAGAGTGGACCACAAGCAGGATCTTCTTGAACTCCAGGGTTGTGGAAAGTCACCTTAGCAACATTAGAAGTGGCCTTGAATCCCCAAGCAATAACATCACCATTGAGGCTATAAAGTGTCTGCAAAGGAACATCTCCAGTCTTTGGAGGCACTGAGATCCTCAAAACTTCATCTTGAGTACAAGTCCTTGAGGCTCCTAGTATTAGAGCATACCATTGACCAGGTTTGATCTTGATTGTTTGGGATATTGAGGCTTCATTTCCAAGCCTCACAGCATGTATTCCATGGGTCACTGAGAAGAACATGCCTCCAGGTTGTGGACCCCCAGATATATACTCAACAAGACCATTGATCTCCCATTTGGGTAGGGCATATTTCCCAATGAGATTCGTTTTATTGAGGTATCTGGGGTCTGGCTTCTCCTCAAAGTTGCCATTTTGGAGGTAAGCTGTCACAAGAAGAAGAAAAAGAAAAGAGCAACACAACTTCAGAAGAGGTTAAAGAGAACTTGTGATAATAGCTTGTGATAATAAACTAAGCAAAGTTTATTAAAATAGTTTATCATTTTTTTATAAGCTCTTTTTAACTTATTTTAATAAAATATGTTATTTTTAATTTATTTAAAAAAAAAACTTATTTGCATAAGTGCTTAAATAAGTTGTATACTCGAATCACTCACGTTCTTTCAGTTTGATAGTACAAAACGGATCACATTGTAAGGTTATCTACAAGGAATGTAGAAGAATGACATCAGATCAGAGTATAATACACTCCATAACTCGACCAGCATTATGTGTAGACACTGTCCACTCTCAGGAACCGAGAATGAGGATGTATGGTGCAGAATAAGGGTGTTAGATTGGAATAAAACAGGGCAGCACCACAAGAGAAGAAAAAATGTAGCTTAGGCTCAAATATCTAAACATGTATCAAGTATGAATGAGCATCAGATATTAGCATTACCTTCTGGCAACCTTGCCTGAACGGAAGTAAATGCTGAAGCAGCAAATGGCAAAGCCAAACAAAGAACACATATGAATGTCACTGCCATTAATTTTCAGAAAAAAAAAGAAGAAGAACAAATTAATGTAGAGAGGTGAACTGGGGTTTCTAAGGAATAGCAGGGCTTTAATAAGAGCTGTGGATGGAGCTACTAGCTAGGCTCCTTTTTATAGTGGAAAGTGGAAAGGTACCAATCGATAATAACAAAAAGTTCTTGTTAATCACAGCTGAAATTGGTGTAAGATTTATGGAAATGACTACTTTAGTGTAACTTAACATCTTAGAAGATTTCCTTCAAAAAAAAAAAAAAAAAACATCGTAGAAGATGAAATCGAAACATTTATTACTTAAATGAGTAGCTTCAGACTAAAACATAGATAGATGCCAAAAATATATTTTAGTTTTTTTTCAAAGCCTTCCCCATTCCCAATAATTACTCCTAATAGGTACCAGTTGTCTCGTGGTATGGTTTAATATTGCACTCATGCCTTGTCATTATGATATCACTGCTATAGAGCAAAATTTAAAGTGAAATTAATATTAAAGTAAATAAATAAAAATATATCTATTATGAAAATTTATTAGATTAGAGTTATAATATATTTTAAATTAAATTAATAATAAATACATTCTTCTTTTAAAAAAAACTACCTGCTAATCCAAATTTACTAGTTCCATTTCCTTTTGCTGAAGCGATAAAATGGCTCATCTGAGCTCTAATTTTAACCAAATGTTGGCTGCCAACACTCCCTATTATGAAACACTTTTCCCAAATAATAATGAAACAATATCTATCTATTGATATCAATTAGGAATGATGAAGGTAGTTTCATGTCCTTTATAATGACAAACCCATTGGCTTTTATTTGGACCACCTACATGCTTAATTGTATTTACCAAAATATAAGATAAATTCATGCCCAATGCCTAGTCCTTGACTCCTCTAAGTGTTAATGTTATCCACCAAGATCCGTGTTTCACAGTTGCCTTTCACTTGTGGCCCAACTTATGAGGAGAGACAAAGTATAACATATTTGTTGCCACATGGATTAATATAAGACAAGTACCCTACGTAATTTTTTGATCAAATTTTTTAAGAACTAACTTTTGTGGTAAAACTAGACTTAATTATTTTAAAATAACATCATATTATGTTTTAGTTGGGTGACTCATAAATGTCCAATTCTTTACTCTCATTTATAAAGCAACCCTCCAATGAGCTCGCTTTTAGCTATTTTGATTAACTTTGGCCAACCGTGCTTCTGATAAGTCATGTACCCGTTGGAATATTTTATTCCAATGCCATAATATGGATAGATATCGGTAGTTAATTATATCGGTTATTTATCATTTAGGGGCCTTCATTGATATGTAATCAATTTAGAGATAAGGCTTATCAGATTTCTGATTTGATAATTGATTATTATTAATTATCTGATATTGACAAAATATGAATGGATGTCACCGATGGTCAATTTTGGAATAATGGGAACTCTAATTGACTGTCACCCTATATAAAGGCTATGATCCCCAATACACCGGGTGCAACGCACACCGCCTCTTCTCCCCATCTGAAGAGCGACTAAGGCACAAGGAGTCCAGGTTGAGGAAGGCACAAGGAGTCCAGGTTGAGGAAGAACCAAAAAACTACCGCTAACCATATATTTGTTATCATTATCATGTATGTTGATCGTCAAGGTATCTCGTACAAAAGACGACCAACCCCTTTGTTCGTGATAGATTGATTGTCAAGGTTGGTAATCAAGTTTATCCTTGAAGAACGAACCCCTTATGGATCCGGGTATATTCATAACCTTGGAATCCTAGTAATTTGACATGATGATCCTAGGCTATGTGGTAAATGTGCTCTAGGATGTATGCCTATAGATTTAACGCTTCCGCATAAAGATTAAAAAAAATATCTAACAAGTGATATCAGAGCAATCATCATTGTTAGAGTATTAGGATTCATGGATGATATTGTGTTTTTCCCAAATTTGATATGAACCCTAATTTGTTTCGGAAAATTAGGATTTATAAAAGGATTTTCTTTTTTATTGGCTTTAAGTGTTAAACAATTTCGATCGATACGTGAATTGCATTATTGGTCATAAAATATTGATCGAAAATATATGTTGCATTTGCGATTTCGAGAATCAACATCTCTTGGAATTATTTGGCCTGCATTTACGATAGACCAGGGAATGATATTAACTATCATTATATATTCTTTTATGTTTCATATGTATTATCTGGGTTCATCATATACATTGCCTTTTTCTTTGAAATTTAAAAGATTAAGATTAACGTTCAAAGGATCCAGGCCTTTTGAATATTGTTTTCAAATGGCAAATAAGAATTTGTTTTTTGCTTATTATATATATGAATTGAAAGGATGACTGGTAATGTTTGCTGCACGTGAAGCTTAAAGTATTATGGTTTGTGTAATATATATTATATATTATATATATAAATGGTGATTGGCATGAATCATTGAAAGTTCCATTCCAGTTTTCCTATTTTCTTTGAAGCTTTAAGTGAATGACTTTGGATATTTTTTCCTTTTTGGGAATTCAATTTTCCAGTGCATGGAAAATCTTGAACGTTTGGAAAATCTTTTTTTGGAAAATATTGTTTGGAAAATCTTTTGTTACGTCACGGCCGCCCAACGGCCCACCTCTACAATTTTGATGTTGTAGATTTTGCTTCCACACTTACATGTTCAGGTTTTCATATTTAAGTGTGTTTTGGGCAAATTTTAGACCCTATTTTTTTTTTTAAATTCTTTGGTAATTTTGGTTGAGTTGGTTGAAATAACACGTTGCCAAAATAACCTCTGTTGTGTAGATTGGTTTATTTAAATTTATTAAGATGCGCATGAAGTTATTTATGCAGACTGAACTTGGTCCAAAGGTAAAGGACAGTTTGGCCGAATAATAGAGTGTCTGCGATGATAAATGTGTGGTGATTATAAATGTAATTTTCCATGTGGATAATAGGATGCCCGAAGGTGACCATTATTTGACGGAGCTTATCACCAATGTTTGATCATTACGTGAGAGGGCCACTTACAGTTAATCCTTACTAGTCCAAAGATTGGGGATTAATGTTGTGCTAGGCATCTTGTTGGGTCTTTAATTTACCAATTGGGATTTTGAGTGAGCCAATTAAAGTATGAAGTTACCAAGGTTACCTCTCTTATGGAAATTGCTCATAAGAGATATTGAACGTTGTATGGGTGTATATCCATGCGGGTATTAATCGGCCCAAAGGAAAGTTAATATTTGGTCGGGCTGCATTCACACCTATGATGGTAAACACGTAGTGACTATAAAGATTATTTTCAGGTGAATAACAGAGTGTCCAAAGATGACTGTTGTTTGACAAAAATTATCATTAGTGTTTGATCATTACAACAAAATACATCTAGCAATTAATATTATTATCGAAGACTTGATATTAATGATGCACCGGGTATTTTAGTGAGTATCTTTACGATACTTTTGTTCTCTTTAAAGTTAATATTACTTCTGTATCTGCTAATTTAATCCTCAAAAGTTCTGACTTTTAGGATTGAAAGGAAAACAATAAAGTTGTTTTTGATCTACACCTGACATAAATATGGAGAAACCCACCTTCTCTCACTCAATCCAGTACTTCTGAAGAGAGAATCAAGTATAGGAAGTGGAACCGCTCTAATCGCTTGGGTCTTATGATCATAAAACATAATATTCCAGAAATCTTTGGGGTGTTATTTCGGATGGCATATTAATGTCAGATTCCCTTGCTAAAGTTGAAAAGTGCTTTCTAAAAACAATAAAGGCGAAAACAAGCACTCATTGGAGAGCTAGCTTTTTCATTATGTATAAAGGCAAAGGAAATTTAAGGAGCACTTTATGGGAATGTCCAATCTTGATCTTAAACTTGAGGCGTTAAAGTTTGGGCTATCTAATTACTTGCTCATGCATTTAGAATTTGGTATTCTTTGATGCACAATTCAGTCAATTCAAGTTAACTTATAGCTACCGAAAGGAGAAATGATATCTTAATGAATTCATTTCATAAGGTGTGCAAGAAAGGAAAGAATGAAGCAAGAGAAGACAAATGATGCTCATTTCATTGAAACTTTTATTACTTTTTTTTGTTACCATGATATAGGTGCGAAGTATCCATCAGCTTTGCCGATGACTAATTTCCGTCGGGGAATCTGGCTGGCCACCTTTAGTGGGGTCTCCCCTCCCAACTACGTTTTTTCCATCCAAAAGTATCGAACTCGAGACCTTACTTAAGGGATTCAAGCCCAGTTCAACTCGGACCAACGTAATGTTGGTAAAACTTTTATTACTTAAATGAGTAACTTAAGACCAAAAAATAGATAGATGCCAAAAATATATTTTAGTTTTTTTTCAAAGCGCGCCCCATTCCCAATAATTAATAGGTAGCAGTTGTCTCGTGGTATGGTAAAATATTACACTCATGCCTTGTCATTATGATATTACTGCTATAGAGCAAAATTTAAAGTGAAATTAATATTAAAGTAAATAAATAAAAATATATCTATTATGAAAATTTATTAGATTAGAGTTATAATATATTTTAAATTAAATTAATAATAAATATATTCTTCTTTAAAAAAAATTACCTGTTAATTCAAATTTATTAGTTTGATTTCCTTTTGCTGAATCGACAAAATGGCTCGTGAGCTCTAATTTTAATCAATTGTTGGCTGCCAACACTCCCTATTATGAAATACTTTTCCCAAATAATAATGAAACAATATCTATCTATTGATATCAATTAGGAACTGATGAAGGTAGTTTCATGTCCTTTATAATGACAAACCCATTGGCTTTTATTTGGACCACCTACATACTTAATTGTATTTACCAAAATATAAGATAGATTAATGGCCAATACCTAGTGCTTCACTCCTCTAAGTGTTAATGTTATCCACCAAGATCCATGTTTCGCAGTTGCCTTTTACTTATGGCCCCATTTATGAGGAGAGACAAAGTATAACATATTTGTTGTCACATGGATTAATATAAGACAAGTACCCTACGTAATTTTTTGATCAAATTTTTTAAGAACTAGACTTAATTATTTTAAAATAACATCAGATTGTGTTTTAGTTGGGTGACTCATAAATGTCCAATTCTTTACTCTCATTTATAAAGCAACCCTCCAATGAGCTCGCTTTTAGCTATTTTGATTAACTTTGGACAACCATGCTTCTGATAAGTCATGTACCTGCTATGCAGATGGATTCACTTTTATTTGATATAACTGATTAAACTAATTAAACATTTTTTTTTCTATGGTGAAAGTCAGATGCACTACAGTAATTAACTAGCAAACAATCAACTCAACAAATTTAGCTGTTGCAATACAGTTAGCTGGTAATTAATATAATTTGCTGATGTAAATTAGTGGTCTAGCAGTGGTGTGATAATTACTGTTATATTGTGGTGATTACTAATTACTGCTGATGTAAATTAGTGCAATGGTGTTGTAACTTGACATGAATGTTTCGAGTTGGAGAGTCCCTTATAATCAATTTATATATATTTCGTTTCTTTATATATAAAATAAAAAAAACCATGCGTCCTATTTTCTGGTCAACAATAAATTAACTCTTCTAACTGTCCAGTTGGTGTGAAAATGAAGACAAAAATGAGAACCGGAAGTTTCTAAATGACAGATGGAGAGGTGAGTAGAGGAGCAATATGGAAGGAATAAACAAAATCATGTGTTAAATACCTTCAAAATCATAAATTAATTTGATGGTTGGAATTTCAAAATGTTGCATATAGTCTTCTCTTTCCCTGTAAATTGTAGTGTATATTTGTGTTTGATCTCAAATTCAATCACTACTATATTTAGTGTCTGACTTTATGATTTTAAAGATCCATTTTTTGGTCGTTGAATAAAAATTTTCTTGTAATACATGTTTATTGAATTTCAAAATAATATTAAAAAAATTAATAAAGGTATTGTTATCACCCAAAGTTAACTGATAGCCGAAAATAGTTGGCAGCTGATCAGTTGATGTAACCAGCATCTAAAGGAATACCTGAGGGTGAATGACGGAAGTTCGACTCGACATATGTTGGGCTGGGCCTTCGATTAATGGGCTTATTTTACTTAAAGCAAGATGTTTCTGCTGGTCAGTCGAAGCTTGAAACCTTGGATGTAGCATTTCACATTGTGATCCCTAATCACTACGATAGAAAAAGGCTTTAATAACGTTTTTTTTTGTCTTTAGTAGCGCTTACAAGCACTATCTATTCACCAGCTACCGAAGGTGAAAGAAATAGACCCGCTACTGAAGGTGAAAGAAATAGACAGCGATTAAAAAAACGCTATTGAAAGTATGAATAGGTAGCGCTTCCTTGAGAAAGCGCTGTCTAAAGTATACAATAGATAGCGCTTTCTTAAGGAAGCGCTGTCTATTTTTAACTTTAGACAGTGTTTCTTTAAGGAAGCGCTGCTTATTCCCCCTTTTTTTTTTTTTTTTTTTTTTTTATTATTATTATTATTATTATCATTATCATTATTATTATTATTATTATTCCCTTTCTTTTTCTACATTTCCCACCTGCACTCAGCAATTCACGGTAACACTGCATTTAGGTACACATATATAATGTACAAAGCTTACATACAATATTGGTAAGTATATATAAATTAACCAAACCAAACATCAAAATCATGCATATATATATATATATATATATATATATATATATATATATATAAAACCAATTAACTAATATACTTTAACACAATTCACAGTAACGCTTACACATAACCAATTCTGATATTTAAGTCCATAAACCAAAAGGTTGCTAACCTACACTAGATAATAACCACGAACTACTAACAATGTATGCAAGCTAATCAACACACTAGTAATTCTAAACAATTTATGCATGTGGCTTCCATCTTTTGCCTGATCGCACAAAATCCTTGTCGTTGGCCTGCATAAGACACACATACAGATCACTTGCACATACACACAAGTCTAATACTATAAGAGAGACACTAGCTAGCATAATATCAGTTTATCCAATACACGTCTAAAAGTCACATTTAATTATATAATATTTTATTTTAGTTTTTGATTTTTCAGAATATCTTCTCACTATTGGTCAAAGTGTTTTTTTCCTTCCAAAAATGATCCCTTCATCAAACAGCTCTACTTTCTTTAGTAAAAAAAAACTAGTTGACTAAATTATAAGCTAGTCAAGTGTCTTGCCAAACACACAGTCCAAAACACATTTTTTGTATTTTTTTAGGATTAAACGGGAATAAAAATTTTACAGGGACCAAAATCAAATTTTACCAATTTTATAGGAATCAAAAACATATTTAACCAAAATTATATGTAATGAAACATTTTCATATTGCAACTTGCTGTACTATTCATGATTCAATTGTTTGAGCCCGTTTGTCTAATTGTTAACGGTCTTTCCCTCTGTGAGGATAAGCTAAATGAATCTGTAAGAGAATGATCCATCTCCAGGAAAGGAATATCAAAAACATATTTAACCAAAATTATATGTAATGAAACATTTTCATATTGCAACTTGCTGTACTATTCATGATTCAATTGTTTGAGCCCGTTTGTCTAATTGTTAACGGTCTTTCCCTCTATAAGGATAAGCTAAATGAATCTGTAAGAGAATGATCCATCTCCAGGAAAGGAATCCCTTTTGTTTGGCTTCTCTCACAATGAAAACCAACCGATGTACAACACTACAAAGAAAAAAGGTATTTGGTGACCGAAGAAATCGGTCGCTATTTACTAAAATCCGATCTCTAAATGGGTTAGCAATCGAATTAGCGACCGAAAAGTGATGGTTGCTAAAATCCTAGTCGCTAATTGATTTAGCGACCGAATTTGAAATCGGTCGCTATTAGCGACCGAATTATTCGGTCATTAATTCATAAAAATCGGTCACTAAACTGGTCTCCAACACTTGTTATGGAACCAATTTTAGCGACCGAATTTGGTCGCTAATTCGGTCGCTAAATTGGTCATTAATTAAAAAAATTCAGTCACTAAATTGATTCCCAAAACTTGTTCTAGGGACCAATTTAGTGACTGATTTCTTTAAAAAACATATAACAAACCAAATGTTTTGAAATAAATGAATGATAACTTCTTTTAAGTTGTCGCAATATTGTTATTTATAAATAAAAACTTTCATAAAAATCAATTAAATATTAACAAGGATGAAAATGTCAGAAATAACTCTATAATAACAATGTTATAAATGGAAAGAAGATATGCTGGACCTGTGGTCATTTTACTGCTTGGCCATAAAAAATATTATTACTTAAAACAAATAGGGACAACATGGACTAAATCTTGTACGATACTGCAGAAAATGAGTATCGATAACAGCATATAGTGCACATAATGCATGAAAGTCAAGTGACCGATCCTGTAACCATAGAAAGAAATGATTCAGAAATCTTCACATGATCAGCTAAATAACAGTAAAAAATGTTTTCTATATGATCCAAATAAATGCCAAGGATTCACTTCACTTCACACAGCAGTGAGTGTTCCAAATCTTCCATTGATGCGTCCAACAATCTCAAGCACCTGGTTGGTAAGTAACCCATAACCAATTCATGAAAAATTAACCAAGAGCATATGAAATTAAATAACCCAACCAAAAGTGCAATTATCTACATCTATTAAAGAAAATAATACATAATAGATTGATGTTACATGTATAATTTCAGATCTAAGAATCATTCATACATTATTTGAGAGAAAGAAAGGACATCCAAGCTAATCTAATTGTTTTTAAGCCATTGGTTGTAATATCTGCAATTTTTTGTTAGAGTCGGCACTTCTATATCACTTACTTGCCATCAGTAGCAGATTCAAATTTACATCTGACATTTTAAGGTCATCTAAGACAACAGGTGAGGTATTCAACACATTCTTGACAAATTTATGGTTTATATGCCAAACACCAATATGCCAACACAATGGAACATAACATAATCATATCTTGACTCAAATTGCTTTATATCTCAAGTATCCATTGATATACAACAAGCAAGTAATGTTAAACAATTTAAACACTTCCATGATACTCTACTCAAGAATGAAGCAAAAAACTGACTAAACATGAATATATGCATGCTATCAAAAAACTGAAACACAAAGAAACAGACCCTGTTTTTTTAAAAAATACTGGCATTGACACAGAAGGAGTTTTGGCCTGAAATTTTTATGGGTTGAAGATTTACATGTTAGCTTTCAAAGGAAAAAAATGGTGCTTCATTTCGAGTTGTACATCCAAAGTTATAATTCAAACAACACATTCTGTCAGAAGCTGGAATCCAGCAGCATATACACGAATTTCATACCCAAAAAATTGATCTAAATTGCTGAGAAAGTTTAGTATTGAATACAATGCATCTCAGGCTTTTAACAAGATAAACAGAACTAAAATCCAATTTTCCTTGTGCAAATTTATGAACAAAATTGCAGGGATTGCTATGCAATACAATATGCATATGATCTATCAAAACCACATGAGCTACCATTCAACCTTTCATGAAAGACAATATATTTTGCAATTTAGAATATATAAAAAGTCAAGCAGCAGCTGTTAATTCAGTTTATATCCAATTCAAAGTATGCAATCATGGAAATTTCATAAATTACAAGAGCTATGCACTGCTTTATTTAAAACCATAAATGTAGGATTTGGTTCATGTTTTTCATCAAATAGTTGGTACTCTATCAAAATAAGCACTAGATTTCAAGTAAACAATTAAAACACTATAAACCAATGACATTATAGCAATCCAAAATAATCAACATGTTTAGAATAGGGTCCAGTAACATGATACATCAATTAGTCAAGTTCCTCAATAAATAACAAAGACAATTAGAATTACCAAAGAGATATCCCAAAGGAATGAAACCAATGTTCCTGAAATTGAATCTTCAAGGTTGAGCAAAACCTCCTATAAATCACCAAGACCCAAAAATAAGTCAGTAAAAGGATTAGAACACATACTAATCAAGGAGAAAGATGCCTAAATTCAAAGAACCTCTTCAACTATAGGTTAATTAAGAATTAAGAAAACTCTAGCCACATACAAGCATTTATGCATAGAATTAAGGTTGTAGAACTTTGCTAATGTCTAAGCAATGAAAATTTTAGAACTTTGGTCAAACCATAATCATGAAATTTAAACAATTTACAAGAACAAAAGAACCCACGATTAGGCCTGGCAAAACTATCCATTAATCCAACATCCATCCAATCCATCCATGAGAAAATCCATCTAATCCATCCATTTATATGGAAAAAAAAGAAAATGGATCGGATTGGATTTTTTTTTAATGGATGGTTAATGATCCACCCATTGTTTTTTGAAATCCATTGGATCAACATAAAAGAAAGTAATGGATTATTTTTTATCCATTTCAAAACCATTTTTTTCACACAGATTAAATCAATGAAAATCTGAAATAGATAGGTTGCTGCTACAAGGCGGTGAGTTCTCTCTCTTCGAAAGTTTACTCTTTCTATGTGTAAGTCTATTTTTTTTCCTGATAAGCAAGTCTAAAAATAAAATTCGATTAATTATGGCATTTAATAATTTCGTAATCGCACATACATTGATAAACAACGAACAAGTAATATCTGGAGGTGGAAAAATAGTTACAGTGAGAATGAGGTTAATGTATTCCACTGGCATTTAAGAGAAAAAATATATATAGGAAAGTAATATCCTGCACAAATATGTCCAAATTAATTTATCTATTAAAAATAAATTTTATATTTTATTTGAATGTTAAATATAATATTTTAAAAATGGTTTCAGAATCATGTGAAAAAAAAGTGACAAGGTAGAGACTACACAGAGATGGAGAAAAGGAGGGTGGAGAGAGAGGTGAGAACATATTTGTAATTATAAAACTTATTTAATTTTAAAAATATTTTTTGTATTGAATGAAAGAGAAAATATTTTGAAATATTCACAAAAATTATTAAATTTTTGAAAATAATTTAAATGGATCGATTGGATATCCATCCACAAAAAGGTTGTTAATGGATGAATTGGATGGTTTTTATGAGATGGATCATGGATGTATTGGATTTTTTTAATAAATTTATAATGGATCATAATGGATTAATGAATTGTTTTTAATCCATCCATTATAATCCGAATAAAAATTTATCCATTTCATCCATTTGGCACCCCTACCCATGATCATCTTCACAAAGGCCTTTAAGATCATTACCATCCAGAATTGATTTGTCAAGCCAAACTCCAATTTGTTGAACTCTTGGTGAACCCTTGCCCTAAATCATGGATTCAAACCCACAAGGTGGCGGTGGTGGTCTCGGCTGTGGTGGTGGTGGTGGTAGCGGCACGACATGGTGTGGAGGAAGAAAGAATGAAAGACAGAGAAATTAAAGATAGGAATACTTACCGAAGGAGGAGGAGAGGATGGCGGCACTGCATCGTGGTGGCGGCGGCGGCCCAGGTGTGGTGTGATGTGGTTTCGGAGCGGGGAAGTAGGAGAGGAGCAGGGAAGTGAGAGAGAAGAAAAGAGAGAAATGAGGAGTCCTCATAATTTAGGGCTTCTATTTTTAGCGACCGGATATTTCGGTCGCTAAATCGGTCGCAATTCACTTCAAAAAAAATCGGTCGTTATGTGGCTCCCTTCTAATTTCAATCAGTGCGTTTTAGCGACTGAATTCAAAATCGGTCGCTAAATAGCTCCAATATTATCATTAAAATTAAATCAGCCACTATTTCAGTCGCAAATAAAGTCAAAAAATTTGACTTTGTAATTAAGTGGTTTAGCGACAGATTTAGCGACCACTGAACTTGCGACCATACAAATCGGTCGCTCAACACAAGTTTTATAAAAAATATGAAAATCGTGAAATCGCTCGCCATTTCGATCGCTATTAACGACGGACTTGTTCGGTCACCAAATTTCAGTCGCTATTTCAACTTTTTTTGTAGTGCAAGTTTACAATAAAAAATAAAAAAAGGAAAACAAAGGAGTATCATCTGAACAAGAAAATCCTTCTCCAATATAAGTGAAGGTTCATTAATTGTTTACAACTGTGCCTGGCCACAGCATGTCCATACAATTGACCATAAGTTGATGTTATTAATTTGTATGGTCACTATTTACAACAGCATAAAATCACTGAAAGAATTAGAAAGCAAATGAGAGAATTGTCTTAATTCAAGTGGCACTTGAAAATATATGAACTAGTAAACCAATTTAAAATATGAAATACAAGCAAACTTACCATGGATAAGAAACATCATGAACAACGTTCCCGACTTTCCTCAATCATCAATCCTTTTAGACTCTTGGCTAACCAAATGGCTGTTTCCCTAGGAGAGACCTTATCTTTCCCAAAGGGCTTCAGAACAACTGCAAGTTCCTCCAATCTTGTTCCTGCCAAGATCCGTTTTGTCTGAATCTCTATAGAACGTGAAACCAAGGGGGTTATTTTATGATTTGGGCTTGACAGAATTCAGTGATTCCGGTCCTACGTATCCCAGCGGGAATCAAAGCCAGACGTAGTTCTAGGTTCATCCATTGGCGGGGGGGGTGATCTCGATCCCTTCATTTTGTGTCGGACGAGTACTAGGGAGCAAGGACTGTTTCATAGTCTCTTGGTCGACGCTAGTTCCTCTAACACGCTTTAGGGAGAGTCACCTCTGTTCAGTGAAAAGGTCTCCTCTTCTTATGAGGGGTACTGCCCCTTTTATAATTTCTGGACCGGGCCGGGTACTTGGGCTCGGTGGCCGGGTTAATAACCTCGGCCAGTACACAAGCCCCCCAAGCTCGAGCTTAAACAAGCGAAAAGAGCTGACAAGTATTAAACCGAGCTGATACTTCGGCCATGTGGACTTCCTTCCTTCCTTATTTCAAGCTGTTACTTCAACCGAACCTGCCTTCCTTTTTGTATTTTAAGGCTTTGAACTCAGCCTCATTTTTACTTTCGGCATTGTGCTCGGTTCCTTTAATAATTTCAATGGCTCGAACTCGGCCTTAAGAAATTTAATGGCTCGCACTCGGCCACCAGGCTCAAACTTGGCCTTAAGAATTTGACTGGCTCGAACTCGGCCACCAAAATAAGATGCCTGCCGAGTAAATACTTCGGCAAGATAAGAGAAAATAAAGCAATATTCGCAATAAATTCTTTTATTGGATGGAGTCCGCGGTGTGCCTCGTTAAAACCTCCCCGGTCAAAACCCTTTTTGGGACAAAATACCGAGGTAGGAAAAAGAGTACAACACCCGACTATATACATCAACTGCAGCTTAGTGCAGTGATCGGGCTGTGATCCAAGCTGTGCTGATATGTCCTCGGCCCTGGAGGACTTTGGGCTAGGGCCCATAGCCGGGGTAAGCTCGGTCAACCCGAGGTATAGGCAAGTCCTCGGGATTACATTCTCGGCCAGTACACAACAAGCATCTGAGGTCACTTTGAGGGAAGTTTCCCGTTCACTCCATCTCTTTAATTACATATTTTCACTTTGCTTCCATGCTAGGGAGCAGTTGTCATATAGCATGTGTCATTTGATCTTGTTGATTAATTTTTTGAAGCATGTCGACATACTCAATGAGGCAGAGCGAAGCCGAGTTTAGGCTCAATCTGGTGTCTCGCAAAGATTGATTCTTCAAGGCTGAGTACGAGCCAGTTAAAGTTCAAAGGCCAAGTTTGAGCCTGGTGGCCGAGTACGAGCCAACGGC
Source organism: Sophora flavescens (assembly GCA_030762895.1). NCBI lineage: Eukaryota > Viridiplantae > Streptophyta > Magnoliopsida > Fabales > Fabaceae > Sophora > Sophora flavescens. The sequence continues at coordinate 52,515,787 of CM061063.1, forward strand.
CAAGTTCGAGCCGGTTATCTTCTAAAGGCCAAGTTTGAGCCTGGTGGCCGAGTACGAGCCAACGGCCGAGTCCGAGCCGGTTATCTTCTAAAGGCCAAGTTTGAGCCTGGTGGCCGAGTACGAGCCAACGGCCGAGTCCGAGCCGGTTATCTTCTAAAGGCCAAGTTTGAGCCTGGTGGCCGAGTACGAGCCAACGGCCGAGTCCGAGCCGGTTATCTTCTAAAGGCCAAGTTTGAGCCGCGAAATTATTGAAATCAAATACGAATATCAAGAAAGAACAAAGTTTGTGTGGCCGAAGAATAAGCTCGGTTTCACACTTATCAGCTCCTTCGCTTATTCAAGCTCGGAGCTCGGGGGGGCTTGTTGTGTACTGGCCGAGAATGTAATCCCGAGGACTTGCCTATACCTCGGGTTGACCGAGCTTACCCCGGCTATGGGCCCTAGCCCAAAGTCCTCCAGGGCCGAGGACATATCAGTACAGCTTGGATCACAGCCCGATCACTGCACTAAGCTGCAGTTGATGTATATAGTCGGGTGCTGTACTCTTTTTCCTACCTCGGTATTTTGTCCCAAAAAGGGTTTTGACCGAGGAGGTTTTAACGAGGCACACCGCGGACTCCATCCAATAAAAGAATTTATTGCGAATATTGCTTTATTTTCTCTTATCTTGCCGAAGTATTTACTCGGCAGGCATCTTATTTTGGTGGCCGAGTTCGAGCCAGTCAAATTCTTAAGGCCAAGTTTGAGCCTGGTGGTAGAAGTGAGCCATTAAATTTCTTAAGGCCAAGTCTGAGCCTAAAGGCCGAGTTCGAGCCATTGAAATTATTAAAGGAACCGAGCACAATGCCGAAAGTAAAAATGAGGCCGAGTTCAAAGCCTTAAAATACAAAAAGGAAGGCAGGTTCGGTTGAAGTAACAGCTTGAAATAAGGAAGGAAGGAAGTCCACATGGCCGAAGTATCAGCTCGGTTTAATACTTGTCAGCTCTTTCGCTTGTTTAAGCTCAGAGCTTGGGGGGCTTGTGTACTGGCCGAGGTTATTAACCCGGCCACCGAGCCCAAGTACCCGGCCCGGTCCAGAAATTATAAAAGGGGCAGTACCCTTCATAAGAAGAGGAGACCTTTTCACTGAACAGAGGTGACTCTCCCTAAAGCGTGTTAGAGGAACTAGCGTCGACCAAGAGACTATGAAACAGTCCTTGCTCCCTAGTACTCGTCCGACACAAAATGAAGGGATCGAGATCACCCCCCCGCCAAGGGATGAACCTAGAACTACGTCTGGCTTTGATTCCCACTGGGATACGTAGGACCGGAATCATTGAATTCTGTCAAGCCCAAATCATAAAATAACCCCCTTGGTTTCACGTTCTATGGAGATTCGGATAAAACGGATCTTGGCAGGAACAAATCTATTTTGCTGCAGCAAATCTGCAGACAATTCTAAGAGCCCTTCAAGTGCCTCAGCTCCCTGCCTGGAAGATTTAACATCCAAAGTTTCCTTTTCTGGCATTTCGTCTTTGGATAACTGCTATGGCATATAACATGGATGACATCATCAAAAGCTGGAGGAAGATGGGCAGCAGCTGGCCTTTCTGGTGCTGGATTCTGTAAAACTCTTCTTGCAAAACTCTCTGGCTTGAAATTTTAGTAGAGATAAGAATAGGAGCAGTTTCAGTCACTGATGACAGTTCCTTTTATGGTGTTGCTTGTGTTCTCCTCGACTGCTCCTTCAACTGAATTGCATTCACCTGCACTCCATGACATTAAAACCAGTATAAGAAAGAACCTCGTAAGCATTCAGAATGAGAGGATCCCATGTTACTTCCAATTTGTAAGCATATCAAAACTTGATGTCGTCTTTATCAACAATTGCATGCTAAAGTTTTCTTCCTTGACAAGCTCATGGTTTCTAGCCTTCCTGGGGTTCTGCCCTGTCTTCTCAAAGGATGTTCCAATCTTAGAGTTGTAGAAATATTGGGCATCCCAGCTGCATTCTTAATTTTTCTCTCATTCTTCTGTTTTATCCCTTGAGTTTCTGTTTGTTTTTATCCGTGCCACCTTGTATTTTATTTCTCTTTTCTCTGATAAAACTTCTCTTTTCTATAAAAGGGGAGATGAGGTTTTTAGAAACCTTTTTTTCTACTTGATGCCTCAGATATTAGCAAAATAGACTAAAATCAGTTCTAAGAATAAAATGAGCCCATTTGAACCAAGTTTCTTTTTTTTTGTGTGTAAGCCAGCCTTCATGGACTAAGTTCTTATTGTTGGAGATCCGGCCAAAAGTCTAAATCATTAAATGCAAATTGTTGAAAGTTGTCCAACCTCCGACCACTCATATTCAATGCATCTCTTTTTGCTTCTATAAATAGAAGCATTTGAGATGAAGGAAGAGGCACCAATCCTCACATTCAAGAGAGAAGAGTAATGAGAGAAAAATTAGAGAGAGCCTTAGAGAGAGTTTTCTAAGAGAGAAAAATAGTGAGCCGATTTGTGAGTGTTATCCACAAATTGAGGATACAATATTCTTGTATTTTTGTATTCCCATTATTGTTATAGTGGAAGTTTAAGCGGCCTACGGGTCCCGTGGTTTTTTTCCTTGCTCACATTGAGGAGGTTTTTCCACGCTAAAAATTGTCCGGTGTTATTACACTTATTTTTACGCTTCCGCTTAGTACCTATTTTTGAGTTCACAGAGGAGGAAAATTATGCTGGTATTTCCCAACAGTGGTATCAGAGCTCTCAGGGCTCTGGAGTACTAGGTGTCGGATTTATAAGAAAATTCTTAGTATGCTCTGTGGCTGCAGCATTGTCTGATCTTCCACATCAGAAAAGGATTTTTTTATTTGTTGGAATTTATTGTGGTACTGTGAAAGTGCATGCTTAGGTAAGTTCTGGCTAAGGAAAGACTTGGTATTTAAGAGCGTCTTTTGACCCACCTCTCTTTCCTGGGAACTTCCTCGGTACGTTTTTCACCTAGTACAATAAATTCCAGCATTCGGTCCTAGTCTCCTTTTTCGTCGGAACCCAATTGATTGGAAGAGCTATTGGCCTGTGTAACTCAAGATGGAGGGAGCTGTCACTCATGATGGAGATATGTTCAAGCTAACTGCAGATAACTACTCCTATTGGAAGCCGATGATGGAAGATCATCTATACTGCAAAGATCTGTATTTGCCAATCACCCAGAAGGAGATGCCGAAGGATATGCCAGAAGTGAAGACTGATAAAGATTGGGAGCTTCAAAATCGGAAAGCGGTGGCTATGATCCGAAAATTTATTGATCGAAGCTTGTTCGAGCATGTATCAACTTATACCAATGCGTATGAGTTGTGGACGAAACTTGAATCCTTGATTCAAAAGAAGACGCCCAGGAACAAAGCCCACCTTGTCAGAAGATTGGTAAAGCTGGAGTACATGAACGGTAAAAATATGATCGAGCATCTGAACACATTCAAAGGCATTGTTAATCAATTAACAAAGGCAGGCATGAGTGTTGATGATGAATTGCAAACTCTTCTACTCCTCAGTTCTCTACCTGAGAGTTGGGACACGCTAGTTGTCACTCTCAGCAACTCTGCTCCAGACGGAAAACTTAGCATGGATTTCACATTGCATTGCTTGCTAAATGAAGAGTCAAGATGGAGGGAGAGAGGCTTGAAAAGTCAGTTCGAAGCCAATGTTGTTGAAAATAGAGGAAGGAGTAATAATCGTGGAAAAGTAATCCGTGGAAAATCACAATGTATAACCAAATCTAGAAACAGGCTAGTATGTTATTACTGTGGCAAACCAGGCCAACATAAAGCCTGAGTGTAGATTCTTGAAGAGGGATCAGCAGGCTGGAACAGTCCACCCTGACCAGATTGATCCAAAGAAGAAGAAAGAAGATGGATCAACTACTGCAGTGACCTCGAATGATGAGAATATATTTCTTGTCGGAGAAGAAAATTATCTAAATATTGCATCCGATGATTGCATATGGATAATTGACTCAGGAGCATATTTCCACGTCACACCTCATGAAGAATTCTTCTCATCATACCAAAGAGGAGATTTTGGTACGGTGAAGATGGGAAACCATGTCACAAGCAAAATCGTCGGTATTGGCGAAGTATCTTTGATGACAGAGAATGGAAACAAGCTTGTGCTGAAAGAGGTCAGACATGTACCTGAGATGCGTCTGAACCTTATCTCAGTTGGAAAGCTAGATGAAGCCGGGATGATAAACCAATTTGGTGCCGGCAGATGGAAACTCAGCCAAGGAAGCATGACTGTTGCTCGCGGCAGAAAGGAAGGCTCCTTGTATATCATGCATGGAAAGATATGCATGGGGGAGACAAATGTTGCGCAAGACGCAAGAAAATAATTGTGGCACAAACGCTTGGGTCACATGAGCGAGAAAAATTTGGAGATCCTCGCAAAAGATCACCTTCCAAAAATAAAAGGGCAACCACTTGAATCCTGTGAAAACTGCTTAGCAGGCAAGCAACACAAAGTATCTTTCAAAAGTTCAGATAATGCAAGAAGAAGAAAGCAGATTCTGGATCTTGTCCATTCAAATGTTTGCTCAACATCTGAAAAATCCCTTGGTGGTGCTCAATACTTCGTTACCTTCATTGATGATCACTCCAGGAAGTTGTGGGTGTATCCATTGAAGACGAAAGATCAAGTTCTTCAAGCTTTCAAGGAGTTTCATGCTTCAGTAGAACAAGCATCTGGAAGAAAGCTGAAATGCTTGAGAACAGATAATGGCGGAGAGTATCTTGGCCCATTTGAAGCATACTGTAAAGCTCATGGGATAAGACACGAGAAAGTTCCTCCCAAAACACCTCAGATGAATGGTGTAGCGGAGAGGATGAACAGAACGATTGCAGAGAAAGTCAGGAACATGCTTTCTCACGCAAAACTCCTAAAGTCATTCAGGCGAAGCGATGAAAGCAGCTTTGTTGATTTGATCAATCTAACTCCTTCAAGAGCGTTAGATGGAAAGATACCCGATGAGGTATGGTCTAGAAAAAGAGCTTCCTATGGTCAACTGAGAGTCTTCGGATGTAGGGCATTTGTTCACATTCTGAAAGATGAAAGAGCAAAGCTTGATGCTAAGACGAAAGAATGTATATACCTTGGTACACCAAGAGATGAACCTGGCTTCAGATTATGGGATCCTGCAAACAAGAAGATTGTTCGAAGCAGAGATGTGGTGTTCTTTGAAGATCAGACGATCCAAGACATCAAGCAATCTGAGAAGCCAAAGCACAGAGTGATTTCTGATTCAATTCCCATTGTGATACCCAATTCAGGGGGAGAGATTCCTGAAAGAAATGATGAACCTGATCAGACTGAGCAACCTGACAATGCAGAACAGACAATGCAAGAAGAACAGATCGAGACTGATGAGGTAGAGCAAGAACCTCAAATCAGAAGATCAACGAGAGCCAGACAACCATCAAGAAGATACTATTCAGATGAATATGTCACTCTCACTGATGAAGGGGAACCTCAAAGCTTTGTGGAAGCCATTGAGATGAATGATAATGATAAATGGTTGCAAGCTATGGAAGAAGAGATGCAGTCCCTGAAGGAGAATCAGACGTATGACCTGGTGAGATTACCAGACAGGCGAAAGGCATTGAAAAACAAATGGGTGTTCAAGCTCAAGACTGAAGAGAACAACCCAAACCCCAGATACAAAGCAAGGATTGTTGTAAAGGGGTGCAACCAGAAGAAAGGCATAGATTTCGAGGAAATCTTCTCACCAGTGGTGAAGATGACATCTATTAGAGCAATTCTCGGTCTAGCTGCAAAACTAGACTTGGAGATTGAACAGCTCGATGTAAAAACAGCATTCTTACATGGAGACCTAGAGGAAGAAATTTATATGGAGCAACCAGAAGGTTTTGCAGAACCAGGCAAGGAACACCTAGTGTGTCGTCTGAAGAAAAGTCTCTATGGTCTGAAGCAAGCTTCAAGACAGTGGTACAAGAAGTTTGATCTCTTCATGACCCAACACAATTTCAAGAAGACCTCCGCAGACCATTGTGTGTTTGTGAAGAACTATGAGAATGGTGAATCCATCATACTTCTGTTGTATGTTGATGATATGCTCATTGTTGGGAAAGACAAGGCGAAAATAGTTGCTCTCAAGAAGGCATTGAGCAAGTCCTTTGCCATGAAGGATTTGGGTGCAGTGAAGAAGATTCTTGGGATGAAAATCACTAGAGATCGTTCTAGAAGAATTCTGTGGATGTCACAAGAAGACTATATCAAGAAAGTTCTTGAAAGGTTCAACATGCATAATGCCAAACCTATGCATATTCCATTACCTGATCATCTCAAACTGAATAGGACTCAATGTCTAGGGAATGAAGAAGAAAAAGAAGAAATGAGCAAGGTGCCCTATTCTTCAGCAGTGGGTAGTCTTATGTATGCTATGGTCTGTACAAGACCAGACATTGCTTATGCTTTCGGAGTTGTGAGTAGATTCCTATCAAATCCAGGAAAGGAGCACTGGAATGCAGTGAAATGGATACTACGGTATCTGAAGGGAACTGCCAAAAGCTGTTTGTGTTTTGGCAATGGAAATTTAAAGCTTCTTGGATACTCAGATGCAGATATGGCAGGAGATGTGGATTCCAGAAAGTCTACATCAGGATACCTGATTACTTTTGCAGGGGGAGCTATCTCTTGGCAGTCAAGACTACAAAAGTGCATTGCTTTAAGCACTACAGAAGCAGAATTCATCGCAATCACCGAAGGTTGCAAAGAGATCTTGTGGATGAAGAAGTTCCTACAAGAGTTAGGACAGGATCGGGAAAGTTATATTCTCTATTGCGACAGTCAAAGCGCAATCCATCTCAGCAAGAACTCGACATTTCATTCAAGGTCGAAACACATCGACGTAAGGTATCACTGGATCCGTGATGTGTTAGAAAGTAAACTGCTGCAGATTGAGAAAATACACACAAAAGATAACGGGGCAGATATGATGACAAAAGCTCTACCAAAAGAGAAGTTAGAAGTCTGTGAAGAAGTTGCAGGCTTAGTATCAACCCCAAACTGATTCAAGGATATTTTCCCTTTGGCTGGAGGGGGAGAATTGTTGGAGATCCAGCCAAAAGTCCAAATCATTAAATGCAAATTGTTGAAAGTTGTCCAACCTCCAACCACTCATATTCAATGCATCTCTTTTTGCTTCTATAAATAGAAGCATTTGAGATGAAGGAAGAGGCACCAATCCTCACATTCAAGAGAGAAGAGTAGTGAGAGAAAAATTAGAGAGAGCCTTAGAGAGAGTTTTCTAAGAGAGAAAAATAGTGAGCCAATTTGTGAGTGTTATCCACAAATTGAGGATACAATATTCTTGTATTTTTGTATTCCCATTATTGTTATAGTGGAAGTTTAAGCGGCCTACGGGTCCCGTGGTTTTTTTTCCTTGCTCACATTGAGGAGGTTTTTCCACGCTAAAAATTGTCCGGTGTTATTACACTTATTTTTACGTTTCCGCTTAGTGTCTATTTTTGAGTTCACGAGAGGAGGAAAATTATCTTTGGTATTTCCCAACACTTATATACTTAAACTTTTAAGATTTGGAACCTATATGCTAAAGGCTAAAGCCAGCCTTCACGACCAAAAATCTGTGAGATCTAACAGACCAAAAATGATCTTGTGTGCTTTGAGGAACCAAATGCTGCCTAGAATCTTGAAGATGATGATAGAAAATGCTGCCTGGGATAGGAAACCGAGAAATATCAAGATACAGTAGCAATTTCAATTTCAATAAAGATACAAAGTCATAATTTCAATTTCAAGATTAGGACGTACAATATGCAAAGAGCATTCACACATTTAAATTCTGCACAATATATCATATCTGGATACAACTCCAATTGCAAGAAAGTCAATAACAACAATTTAAAATTCTGCACAATATATCACACTTTTACTGGGTTTTTCAACAAACTGGGTTTTTTTTAGAAACTATTTACCACTTTAGGGTTATTATCAAATTATTTATCAATAGGGGATCGTTTTGGACACGTAGCATATTTTATTATTTTTCAATCTGACGGGTCAAAGACGCCACCGCAGATGGCGCCTTTGAAGGCGTCACTGCAGTTGGCGCCTACCTATAAACAAAAAAAAAAAGTCAAAAGGGGAGGCGCCACTGCAAATGGCGCCTTCCCCTGCAGTGACACCTCCCCTGCAGTGTATCACATGGCACTGCAGGGGGGCCTCCAACCAAAAATTGGATGCCTGCAATTTTAAAAGAACAACGCTACAATTTTGAAGGAACAACGCTACAAAAAAAATTATACTATAAGTATAGGGAGTAACGATGACATTAATGATAAAGTATCTATTTAAAACAACAAGAGACAATAAAAAAAATCTCGTAATAATGAGTAGCAAATAATATCACAGGAGCCATAAAAAAATAATAGCAATAACAATTTACACCAATAAATATTCATCAATTATTACAGTAGTAAAAAAAATTTTATTTGGATCAGACTTTCCTCGGGCATCTACTAATCAAAATTGAGTGTGATACAATATTTTATCAATACACAAGTCTGGTTCTTATTTGGAATTTTTAATTGAATTCATTTAAGTTTAAATATAATTTGCTCCTATCATTTTATAATTATTGAATTATACTTTCATTCAATTTATTTGCAAAATTAATTCACATACTTGGATGGTACAAATGCCGAGAAAATTAAATATTCTTGTTTTTACAGTTTGCTTGTTATTAGTTTAAAATTTTAAGGGAAATTCTCCTTATGTCATTTTAACATAATGGAACTCTGGTGAGAGCATTGCAGAAGATCTCCGGAGTGAATTTAAGAAGATGAGTTTGTCTGAAAATGAAAAAAGCCATCCTGAAAATGAAAAAAACCATCCTTCAAACGAATATAATCGTTAGTTATATCTTAATCTGATTTTTAATATAAGGATTATTATTAAAATATTGAAAATATATATTAAAGTAATAATAAAATTAAAGTAATAATCGATGTGGTTAAATCATGGACATAATAAAATTGAAGTTTGCAGGTTTATAGCTGCAATGAGTCCATCCCTGTCACTTTCACTCGTTTTAAACTAATAACAAGCAAACTGTAAAAACAAGAATATGTAAATTAATTTTCTGGCATTTGTACCATCCAAGTATGTGAATTATTTTAATATATTATTTTTAATAAACTAAATTTATTTTGGTTTTAATTATAAATAATATATTATTTATAAATTATTAAAATAATGTGTACATTAATAATTTATTTTTATATAGGTATGTGTTATAAGTATTAAGTAATTTAAATAATAATTTAATATTATAAATTTTAATATAATAAATTATTAAAATAGATTTTAAAAAAATAAATTATTGGTATCATAATTTTTTTATTGAAATTAAAATTATTAAAATACTAATCAATATATAAATTATAAAATTAAAATCGTTACTTTATTATTTAAAATTTAATAAACTAAAAAACTAATATTTTATATCGTGATGTCAAATGAGTTTACTATTAATGTGATTCATATAAATAGTAAAGTCATGGCTACGGACACGCTTTCCCGCTAGGTGTAAGGAATGATTAGATATTGTGGTAAATCCAACACGACACATGACCTAAGGAAAATAAATAATATTTGACAATATGAAAGTTAATGTGGCAAAGGAAACGTAAATATTATTATTAACATAAAATTAGTGGATTTGTCACATCAGTCACACATATTGCCACAATATCTAATCATAAGTCTATTTTGTTGTTTTAAATAGATATTTTATCATTAATGTCATCGTTACTCCCTATATTTATAGTATAATTTTTTTGTCGCGTTGTTCTTTTAAAATTGCAGGTGACTTTCTTTTAATTCTTATAAGGTAATTTTTTTTTTACTACTGTAATAATTGATGAATATTTATTGGTATAAATTGTTATTGCTATTATTTTTTTATGGCTCCTGTGATATTATTTGCTACTCATTATTACGGGATTTTTTTTATTGCCTCTTGGTGTTTTAAATAGATACTTTATCATTAATGTCATCGTTACTCCCTATACTTATAGTATAATTTTTTTTGTAGCGTTGTTCCTTTAAAATTGTAGCGTTGTTCTTTTAAAATTGCAGGCGTCCAATTTTTGGTTGGGGGGCCCCTGCAGTGCCACGTGATACACTGCAGGGGGATGTGCCACTGCAGGAGAAGGCGCCATTTGCAGTGGCGCCTCCCCTTTTGACTTTTTTTTATTTTATAGGTAGGCGCCAACTGCAATGGCGCCTTTGAGGCGCCAACTGCAATGGCGCCTTTGAGGCGCCATTGCAGTTGGCGCCTTTGACCTGTCAGATTGAAAAATAATAAAATATGCCACGTGTCCAAAACAATCCCCCATTGATAAATAGTTTCATAATAACTCTAAACTGGTAAATAGTTTCTAAAAGAACCCAGTTTGGTCAAAAACCCCACTTTTACTACCTTATGCTTTACGCTCTATATGCATATATAGAAGAGAATATGTACAGAGCTTGAACCTTAAAAGACAAGCACACACACATAAAGAAGTTTAGTGTTGCATACATCATATATAGTAATACTGTAACAAAGACAGCAAAAAAGACCAACAAAGATATTGCACATAAAACAAGAAAATAAAACTAACTAGAAAAAATAGCAGCAAGAGATAAGCATTATCTCTACTCTTAAAGATCTAATACACAACAAGATCAGTCAGAGCAAATCATATAGCATAACAAATTTGGATGAATTTGGACGAAAAGGTAATCAATGAAGATAAACAAAACTTACTAGATTTGCGAAAAATGCAGGTCAGCTTAGGGTTGACAGAGGACCGGCGCGGTGGTCCTCGTGTGGCGGTGGTGAGTGAGAACCGAGGGTCGGCGCCGCATGAATGGGTGACAGAGAGGCCGCGCGAATGGGTGCAGAGAGGCCGAGCGAATGGGTGCAGGACGGTGGCGATGGTGAGTGGGAACCGAACGAGTACTTAGTAGCGTTTGATACAAGTTTTAAAAAAGTATTTCCGGCAATGTTCGCATGGGAATAAAGTTTTCCCATATTTGTTACAAGTTTTAAAATTTTATTCCCAGGCATAAAAGATTCCCGATAATAAAATTAGTGAATGATACTTATAAATTTGGGAAAACTCTGTTCCCATGTGTGAAGTGCGGAAACTTTATTCCCGGGAATCCCATTCCCAGAAATGTTGTTTGACTGGGAATAAAACATTCCAGATACCAAACGCCACCTTAGGATAATGAATAAGTGAGAACGCACGAGGGAAGAGTTAGAATGGAAAAAGGGAAATATTTTAGGAAAAGGGGAATAGATAGCGTTTCGTCGTGAAAGAGCTATCTATTCATCTTAACATATAATAGCACTTTCTTGAAGAAGCGCTATCTATTCCTACCCATCAATATTTAATAACGCTTCCTTAAGAAACCGTTGTCTCAGGGTAATGAATAAATAGTGTTTCCTTTAGAAAGCGTTATTAAAGGTGCGCTACTAAATCCTTTTTTTGTAGTAGTGAATAAATGGATAGTGGGTGAAGTTTGTTGGGAGCGGGTTAACACGTTCGAATGAGCACAAGAAAGGATGAGATGAAGTCGTTTAGCAAGAGGGATTGTTTCCAACGGGAGGCCGAGGAAGACACCCAAAAGATAGGAGCATGATACATCATGGCTAGCCATCGTTGCAATGTGAGATATAGTTCGTGGTTGTGTTTATCAATTAGTATATCTAGGTAGTTGCTTGAATTTAGGAATGTTACCAAGAGGGATGGCTTCAGTAGTGGGATTTTGTTTTGCTTATAAATATCATTTGTGTAATTAAAGTTAAGAATCAATATATAGTTATATACAATCATTCGACTCATATTTTCTGCACATTTACTTTAAGTTTCTTTACTTTTATGCAACTTTAGTATTTCCAATTTCTTCTTCCACGTACTAGGTGCTCTCTAGAGTAATTTAGGAACTCACGGTTAAGAAATAGAGTAAATAGAGTCTATTTCTTAGCATTTATCGTCTGATTAGAGAATTATAGGACACGAATCAGTCAAAGATTCAGCTAGCACCAATCCGTGTAGTAACATGAATATTATTATTTTTGTATGGAGTACTGTAAAACTTTATCAAATAATTAATGTTGTTTTTTTTGTTAAAAACAATAAAAGTTTAATATATATGATATAAAACAATATTAGAACAAAAAAACTTACAATTAAACCTCATCTCATCTATCATAAGTTATTCACAAACACACACACACATAACACTCTCTACAAAAAGGAAATAAAAAACACACATAACATTGTGAGAGTATATGATGATTAAATTTGACTACACACTTAACTAAATTACGATTTATCGAATCAGCCAACAAATTAAATTTACAAATTACAATATGTATATGTGGATAGAGTTCAGGGCAACCAACTGAGGTTGACGTGAATGGTTAAAAGTCTCTCGTCCTTTAATCAAAGTCTCTAGTTTCAGTTTTGGGTATGGAAAAAACCTTAGCGGGGAGGGATGCTACCCTCAGAGGTGTCGAACAAACTCCCGCAAAAGATTAATCCCCATCTCAGATTGGCGGTGGAATATTCCTCGAAGTAGATCGAAAAAAAAAAAAAGAATAGAGTTCAGGGCAAACCATGCACACAGCAAAAGGCAAACGATAATAGGAAATAGGCTTTGAGCACTGTACTACTGTATTCAAACCGAAGTTCAAGTGTTCGACCATGAATATAGCTTTCCTTAGCCCCCGCCTGCACCGCCTCCACCACCACCGCATCCGCCTGCACCGCCTCCGCCTGCACCGCATCCACCGCCATCGCCTCCGCCTGCACCGCATCCACCGCCATCTCCACCACCGCCACCTCTCTTAAATTTCGGTTTCTTGCCATCGTCGTCAGCACCATCAGCACAGGCAAACAAAACCGTTGTCACAATCAACACAGACGTTATGATCATGAAAAGCATGTAAAACCCCACAGAACTTCCCACCGGAATTTTGATATCATCGGCAAAGTAGCCTCCTGCAGCAATTTTTCTCATCATCTCTCTTCGTGCTTTGTTATAGCTATAGCTGTACAGATATTTATAAAAGCTTCAGGCCGGTGCAATTTATAACCACACAAGTCATTCATCCTATAGAGATACCGTCAAATTCTATATTCAAAACTCTTGAAAATTCTCTATATATCTTTAATTAAAGTTGAAATGGTCTTTCTTAATACATATTTTTTATTTTTGCTCAATGGTCCTCTCATCGTTAATTTTCTCAAGTTTTTATCAATTAGGACAAGGACTATGATTGACTGTACCTTCTTATTAGAAGTTTAATCCGTACGTTTAAATTATACTATGTAAAATGTAAACCGTGCTCCCTTGAACTTCATTAACTGGTTCTCATTCCTTTATCCTTTCATTTATTTTGTGTGGTTGTCCTAAATTCTAACGCTTATCATGCTAAGCGATGAGTTTATGTTGGATTTAATATTGCACAAGTGATGTTCAATTGAAGGGGTGACTATGGTGCACCATTCATATTTTACACCATCTACTACACCACTTATGTGGCAAATTTTGGGTCAATCAAATTGTCACATAGGTTGGTCAAAATTTCAAACTTTCTAGTTGTATTATACTGTAGTCAAACTATATGAATACAGTATATTGTAGTATAATATATGTGTTTTTTGTATTTGCAAATTTAACTCATATTAAAATAATTTTTTGATTAAAAAACTGATTATATTACAAAATATTATTGACAACGAATAATATTTTAATTCATATTAAAATATTATTTTGTAATATAATCAGTTTTTTTAATCAAAAAATATTATTTTAATATGTGTTAAATTTACGAATATAAAGAGTACATATACTATACTACAATATATTATATACAATAGAAATACAACCAGAAAGTTTGAAATTTTGATTAAATCTATGTGACAATTTGATTGATCTAGAATTTGCCACATATAAATGATGTAGTAGGTAGTACAAAATATAGGTGGTGCACCTTAGCCCAACCCTCAATTAAAAATGTTGCAGTGTTCGGAAGGAACTGCGAAGTTTTGAGGAACTCATTACTAGCCATTTCTCATGGCCTTAAGGTCACGAAGAAACTTCATAGATATCATCACATCTAAGGGTGGCAAATGGATGGATCAGATAAATTTTTATTCGGATCTTAACGGATGGATTAAAAACAATCCGTTAATCCATTATAATCCATTAAAAATTCATTAAATAAAATCCAATCCATCCACGATCCATTAAATAAAATCCATCTGATTCATCAATTAACAATTTTTCATGGATGAATATCCAATCCATCAACTAAAATTTATTTTAAGAAATTAAATAATTTTATATCTCTTTTATCCATCCATAAAATATTTTTAAAAATAAAATAATTTATAAGAAAATTAAAATATTATTTCTATCTCACCCCCTCTTTCCTCTTTCTTCCTCTCTCCACCCTTTCTCTCTCTCCCTTTTTTTCCTACTCTCTCTATCTTTACTCTCTCTCCACTCTATCTCACGACCACTTTGTATCACGACCATTTTTCTATTATTATATGAGAGTTATTGAGTATGTGCATCTACAGAGGTTGTTTTGCCACAACGTACGTTCCGTGACATTATTTTATGAAACTTGTTACGACTTTCTGTGCTTTCAATTAGTTAATACTTTTTTTTTAAGTTTCTCAGCAAAAAAAAAGGCAACGAAAAAAGAAAACTTACGTGATAACGTGGACTACTACTGATGCTTGAGAATAATTAATTAGTTAATACTTAATATAACAAAAAAAAGAAAAAAAAGAGATAAATAAAATAAAAAATATTGAAGAAAAAATAATAGGGAACGAAGATAAAATTAGATGGAGTGTTTTTTTTTTACAAATGGAGGTTTTTTTTATTTGGTGAAAAATAATATGAAAAAATAATTTGGTTTTGGAATGGATAAAAGTTGATCCATTACATTTTTGATTGTTGGTCCAATGGATTTTAAAAAATATTGGATGGATCATAAACCATCCACTAAAAAAATAATCCAATCCATCCAATCCATTTATATTATTTTTTTATAAATGGATGGATTGGATGAATTTTCTCATGAATGGACTGGATGGATAGTGAACAAATGGATCATTTTGCCACCCCTATCACATCAATATCTAAGACGCACATCAAGGCACGAAATGTAGAATTGTCTCTATTGTTCCTAAAGCCGAATTTGAATTCTTTGGTGGAAAAAAAACGGCATAAAAGTCGGATAGTGTGTTTGGTTCGATGGTTTCCACAGTTGGACTTGCGTTTGACCATGTTAAACATGATTTGACCAAATATGGTTGGTGTTTGGTTCCCAAGTCGGAAAGTGACTCTAACCCCCAAACTCACGTTTGTTTTGAAGCTATATTTTGTAGCTTCCACGTCAGAAGTAAATTGGGTCTGCAAGGAGAATAGTGGAACCAATGCACAAAATGGGAGGGAAGTTATCTGATACCAGAAAAAAAGAGTAAAAAGCCAATTTGGTCTTTGAAATTGTAAGGTCGTATCAACTTGGTCCCTGAAATTAACTAAACTCCAAAAGGTCCCTGAAACTGTAAAACGTTAATCAAGTTAGTCCCTCCGATTAACCTTGGGTTGATCGATGATCACAGATTACGATCTTGAGGTGGCACGTTAAGTGCCAAGTTGACTGCCACCTTTATGGACCAAATTGACATTCAAATTCAGGGACTCACTTGACACTCCTTTTCTATTTAACCTTTTACCTTCTTCTGATTTCACTTTCATCTTCCCACCCTCACCTTCCCTCTGCCATACCCTTCACATCTGCAAGTGCTCGCTGGAAACCATAACTCGACGCTAGGAACCGCATTGGACCTTATTGCCATCCATAACGCAAGTGCATTTTTGTTAAGCCAATTCCACCTAAGCTCAAGAGAAACTCTAAGAGACCAAAGAAACAGAGAAGGAATGATAGAAATGAGGAACCCTTGAGTGATCACAAGCTGAAGAGGTTAACCCCTAATTTCAGTTTCTCAAGATGTGCTCATGAGAGCCATAACATTAAATGATACATGAACACTAGTGAATGCACCACCACAAGTGCAGGTGCCATAAACACAAGTGCAGCCTCCACTAGAAGTGCAAGTGCCTCCACCATAAGTACAAGCTCCACCACCATCACAACCAAGAGTGCATAGGGTGTAACGCCCATCGTTACATTAGTAGCCCAAATTAAATTTCTATAAAAACCTTTATAATATTTAAATTAAATAATTGAGTCATAAGATTTTTCACAATAAAAAAAGTGTAAAAGGTTCTCGTATATTCAAAATAATTAAATAAAGTAATAGTGTTAAATAAACCATTATATCCAAATAAAATAAAGTCTCATAAATATTAATTAATGAAAACCACATAACTCTTTACAATTGTTTTTGCCTTAAAGCACGGACGTCTAATAAACCCAAAAGAAAGAAATAAATAAAAATAAACTTGAGCTAATATCTTCATGACTTTCTCAAGACGCCGTATCATCTATCTTAACATCTGTAAACTCTGAAAGACAACACCACTAATGAGATTTATAATCCCAGTAAGTAAACACAGTTCTAAAAGGTTTTCGAAAATATGTTGCTTTCAGCCAGCGCGGTAATCAGAAAAACAACCGTGGTACCCGCTAATTTTCCAAAATAATGTTCATTAAAAAAATACATTTAATTACAACAATCATATAACGACAACATAATCAAATATCATATATTAATTAAACAAAGTAATCACACATCACACAATAACACAATCCTCAAGTGGCTCGGAAACCCCACTCTGTGTTGGTTTCTTGCCCAATTCGGTGACTCGAGAACCTCATTAAATTGGTTCCTTGCCCCTAGTCTACGGTGACTCGGGAACCTCGTTCTAGAATTGATTCCTTGACACCCTCTTTATGGTGACCCGAGAACCTCATTCTAGAATTGATTCCTCGCCCCCATGGTGACTCGGGAATCCCATTTTAGAATTGAGTCCTTGCCCCTATGGTGACCCGAGAACCTCGTAATTAAATTTGTTCCTTGCCTCCCATTAACGGTGACCTGAGAGCCTCGTTCATAAAATGGATTCCTTGCCCCATATCTTATTTTTCGTAATCCCATTAAATGGCGATGTTACAAGCCAATGCCCCATCCTTAGGCGGCATATCAACACATCATGCATATACTCATTCATCCATATTCCGAAGCATAAAACCATCAATCATAATTGACAAATTTTTCAAAGCATATAACCACTATAATTCCATATCATCATATAATCAACTCATAAATATCAATTGAACAAATATCATGTTATCACGTAAATTTATGAGTACAACATAGCAATCATAAACACAAGGAATAATATACATCAACAAGCATATCAATCAACCAATACAAATACCAAGAATGTGTTTCATATCAAATAGTCAATTTAATCAATTTTATTTTGAAGACAGAACCCCAAATAATTACTCTTAATTTAATAATCAAACCCTTTAAAAATCTATACCATACCATGAAAGTTTAAGAAAAGAGGTGTTTACTTACTTCTTGTAGATCTCCAAAGATGCTCTAAAAATTATCCATGACAAAAGTTAATGCTTCATCAAAAATTCTTTTTCTCGTCGTCACTGATGTTCTTGGATCTATCCTGTGTAAACCTGCTACTCTTCTCTGACTGCTTGCGGCGCTAGAGAACGTGAGTTTCTCTCTATTATTATTTGTTAAAGTTCCACCCTATTCTTTTTTACTACCTGCTAGTCAGTGTTTCTATGGGCTAATTAAAAGCCTAAAAGCCCTGCAACGTGCATAACTTGATTGTTATTTATTTTAATTTTTATTTATTTATTTTTCTTAAAGATAGAAAGGTAAGGTTTGCTTGCACCTTTTTATTATTATTTGAAAAAAAATATATATCTTTTATAATCATTAAATAATGCTAATAATTTTTTATGCTAATAATTTTTTACACTAAATCTTATAATAGCTTAATCTTTTTATTAAAAGACTATATTAAAAATTTTAGGATATACATAGGGTAAATTGATAATCGCAGGGACTGAGTTGATTTTAATTTAGTAGTGTCATGGACTGTTTTGAGTTTAAGTGAATAAAATCAAGGACCTAATTGCCACTATTTTTTGAATTCAACATCTGCAGGGAAGGAGTTGCACCACCTCCACCACTCCACCAGCACCAGCTCCACTTCCACCACCTCCAATTCCAGTTCCACTTCCACCTCCACCACTTCCAATTCCAGCTCTATTTCCACCTCTACGACCTCCAATTTTCACTCCATAAGCTATGCCTTCCATATATCTTCACTTCCAATAACATTAGGAGTTACACATATGTCACGAACCTTGAAAATGTCAGGAAGCTCATCCACCCAGACAAGATAACCACAATTACAATCATCTCGCAACAATAATTTGGGAAAAAAAAATTGCAGGTTGAAGGTTAGATGCTCCCTGAAAATGAAAAAAAAAATGCAAACCCTAAGGGCATTTGGGGTTCAATGGTACCTTTGGCAACACTACTACAGAAAAAGGGCTTCAATAGCGCTTTTTTTTTTACCTTTAGTAACGCTTCAAAGCGCTATCTATTCACCTGCTACTGAAGGTGGGAGAGATTCAATAGCGCTTAAAAAAGCACTACTGAAAGTAGGAATAGGTAGCGCTTCCTTGAGAAAGCGCTGTCTAAAGTTGGTAATAAGACAATCTATTACATACTTTAGACAGCGCTTTCTCAAGGAAGCGTTGTCCTAAGTTTGCAATAGATAACGATTTCTCAAGGAAGAGCTATCTATTTGTCACTTTAGGCAGCATTTTTTCTAGAAAGCGCTACCTATCCCCTCTTTTTTTTTTTTCATTATTCACTGTTTTTCTACATTTCCCACCTGCACAACCATCCCTCATCAATTCACAGTAACACTGCATTTAGGTACATCACACACATACACATATATAATGTACAAAGCTTACATACAATATTGGTAAGCATATATATATATGTGTAAACCAAACCAAATATCAAAATCATGCATATATAACCAATTAATTAAGTAATATACTTTAACACAATTCACAGTAGCGCTTACAAATAACCAATTCTACTATTTAAGTCCATAAACCAAAAGGTCGCTAACCTACACTAGATAATAACCATGTATACTAACAATGTGTACAAGCTAATCAACACACTAGTAATTATAAACAATTTGTGCATGCTGCTTCCATCTTCTGCTTGATCGCACAAAGTCTTTGTTGTCGGCCTGCATAAGATACACATACAGGTCACTTGTACATACACACAAGTCTAATAATATAGGAGAGACACTAGCTAGTATAATATCAGAGTATGTCGTACCCTTTAATTGTTGATAAATTTCATAACCACATAACGACACCACTCGTCTTTAAGTTGAGTAAGTTGATCGTCGGAGTATGTGATGCATTTACATTCAGGAAAATACTTCAAAATGAAAATTAAATCAAATTAGAATGACTCAATCTGAGTTATTAAATTATATAAGCTAGAACTGAAATTAAATATCGTGGTTGGGATTTGCATTTGGTTTTGAATGATGATATCCTTGATAAATTTCAGAACGAAGTAGCCACAGTCGTTGTCATTCGGTTGACGGGGGCACTATAAAACCAAAAATAATAAATTAATTCTTTTAATTTTTTAATTTTTCAATTTAAATTAAAAACTTGCATAAGGATTTTCGTAAATACCATTATAGATATCCACTTAGTCGTCCTGGATGATTTAGAAATTCGAGACTTGCCTCCATGTAATCCTCGATGAATAAGCAAAGCCCTGAGTGCAAGATCAAACAATTTCATTGAAGTAAAGGTTTCGAACCATTATATATATGAAGATAACAATAAATGCATATATATACTTACTGATTGTATGTATCCCTCATTTTTTTGTGATTGTTAAAATGCATATGCAAGGGATCTAAATAGTACACCGTGTCCTCTTTGGGATTGATCACTAACAATACCCAATGGCCCCTACAAAAATACGATCAGTTAGGAAATCTTAAGAAGCTAATCACATTTCATAAAAGTTACTATCGTTAATTAAATTAAATGGCTCACACTACATTGCAAGGTGACAAAAACAAGGTCTCATCCTCTGGCTTTGCCAATGCCAAGCATTCATCTATATACTCTTTTATTTCCACAGAGTCCAAGTGCATATGTGTTCGCTGTGGGCATAGAAACACAAACCTCCGAGTCCGTTCTTCTGGGATCAGTATCTCACGGTACAAGTACCTTAAATTAAAACATGTATACAAAGAAATGAAAAAGAGAAAAACTGAAAATGAAAAAGCAGGACAAAGTTTGATGTAGTTGTATAGGTTGTATACTTCAAGGTTGTATACTTCAAAGTTTGATGTAGTACCTGAGATATACTCTAATAACAGTATGTGATAACCATTCATGAATACCAGTATGAATACACTACTACAGACTAAAATCCATCAGCTAGTTAAGTTGCACAATTAATATCTCATTAGATTGTGCTAATGAATATCGATAATTAGGATTTTGTAATGTAGAAATGTAGAAATAGATATAGGATCAAGTGGGTTGGGGCCACCCTATGAGTCAGCCCACTTTAAGATTTTAATTTTTTTTGGGAAATTTTCTCAATTCTTATTTAAGTCCTTAGAGAGAAGAGCCAACATTGAGCTTCACCATGAGGAAACAGATTCATTAAGTGCTCTTAGATTTGAAGCAATCACAAACAAGAAGACTGATATAGATACACTAGCTCTAGTGCATACAAGTTCAAAGGAGCATAAACCATTATGGGAATTGGAGGTTTCAGTTCTTAGAAACTTTTTAGGCATTCAGTCCAATGGCAAGAAAATCAAAACATATAACATCTTTAAAATTTCTAGGTTCCTAATCTGATAAGCAATTACCTCAGGCCTTCAATTCTAGTATTAGACAGTGATGAATGTAACCAGACTTGTATATGTAGAAAGTGTTGTTTGCAACCGTGCCTTCTGTGCTAGTCACCCATGAGATGATTACTTTTTTTCCATCATAGTCACCTACAGTGGAAACTGGAAATAATCAATGCAGCAAATCATAGTCAGAGTAAAAGCATCTTTCTCATTATCGCAGTGCTTTAAAGAAGACAATATTAGTAGAACAAAAACAACACAGATTAGCTCGGAAACCAACATGCTTAATGGCTCTAGGATGGAAGCCATCGTAATGGGTTCCTCAAGAAGCAAAGGACTTGAATGCATGTTCTATCAACTAAAACACCAAACCAGTGAACCGATCAAAGGAGAAAAGAAGAAGCAAAGAGAGAAGAAGAAGAAAGACAGTGAATGAATAAATTGCAGTATACATTCTACACAAAGACAGAACAAGAATAAAGTTCATGGCTCAACATACAAGAGTCAGAATCGTTAAAACAATTGTTACTAATATCAAAAACAGAATAAACATGTCATCTCTTTTAATTCCCCCAAATCCAACGTAGGATTTGATTTAAAGTCCTTAAAAAGAAGCTATGCAAAAAAAAAAAAAACTTTTCCCACTGCAACGGTTTTCCCTGCAGAACAAAAGCAATGTGACCGCGCTGTCGCCACGCGCCAAAAAGAACGAGCGTTTACAAAATAATGTAGTGTAGAGCGACAACTCGGATATCGTCTCTCAAGGACTCTTTAGTGTTGTTATTATTAACAGAAAATCAAAAGTTAGTTTTTTGGGGGGTTTTGAGATTGAAATAAAATAAAGAAAACAAAATAAAAACAGAGTAAGAAAAGAGATTAACAAATAAACTAAAGACGATTAACCTCATTGTTCTTGGTTTCCCACTATCATTGGTTCAAGCAAATCCAAGCCCTAAGCAGATTCTAATCCCCTCCCGGTTGTAGCAATAATTCACAAGCGGAACCACTACTACAGATATATGTCCCTATTCCCGAATTAAGCAAACGGGGTTAAGCACTTCGTGAACTAAGCGAACACGAAACGTACACACGCGAATTAAGCAAACGCGATTATATATAGGTACATGATATCACCGAGATAAACCAACACAACACAATATACTCCTGAATTAAGCAAACAGAAATATAAAGCATGGCATTGAAAAGAGAAAAGGAAATAAAAACAGGAAATACAAGAACCTCAAGTATGGATAGAAACCAATTACAGTAGATTAATCTAGGAGACTAGCTCTCCATTACAGACATAAAAATAAAAGAAAATAGACTACTGGAAACTACTACTACTACAGCCTAAGACTACTTATATACACGTTTCTGGAATCCAAGTCCTCGCGAGGCGAAGCACTGCTCGCGAGGCGAATTATGCGAAAGGTCTGCAACTCTTGGTCTTCTCGCGAGGCGAGCATATCTTCGCGAGGCGAACTCTTCAAATTCCCAACTGCAACGCCCGTGACCTTCAACACGGGTAAACCGTGATGCTCTCTGACTTCCAGGTACTCGCGAGGCGAGTCCTTCTTCGCGGGGCGAGACAGAAAGTTTCACAATTTCAGGAACAGTCACCTTCTGGTTCGCGTGGCGAGCAGTCTTCTCGCGGGGCGAGAAACTCCATAATTATTCCTTTTTATTAACCTGAAAATAGAAAATAAAAGTAAATACTTTATTCACTCTAAATCAACTAAATTAACTTAAAAACACTTTACAGACTCAAAACACTACTTAGAGACAATCAAGTCTAATTTGGGTAAAAATGATATAAAATTAGCACAAAGCCAATGTCTTTACTAGTTATAAAACCAGTCAAACAGAGGCTCATCAAAATACCCCAAACTTAAACTTTGCTTGTCCCCAAGCAAACTATACTCAAAAACTTAAAAAGACTCAAGACCTGGCAAAACATGGCAAGCTTAAGGATTCAATCAACTTTCATAGATTTCAAGCAATTTTTCAAAAGAATTTTTCTTTCAATGTTCCCCCCTTACAAGCAAAACAATCCCCACATTCATTTATTCTAAACAGTTGAGAAATTAATCATTGGACAAATCAGAAATCTAAGCAGGGGTCAAAGTTACACACAAAAGGGAGATCACCAAATCCAAACAACTGCCTTCCTCACAAGGGAAATTTGTGTTTCACTCAATTGCTCAGTTTGTGTCAGGTTATCAACATTTCTCTCAATTTCACTTTTAAGAGCACTTCCCATAAATTTGATTTTCATCTCAAAATGGTTCCCACAGAAAATATGCAAGCAACATCAACAGGTCTTTTATGGGTTGTAATGGGGCCTGGCTAAGGGTAGGATATCCAAAGGAACTAGGCTGAAGACCCTAGGAACTAAGAGAGCATGAAACATTTTTACCCTTTGAATTTAACTCAAGTTCCTTTTTCGTTTTTCATTTTGCTTTGGGTGACTACAACCTTTTTATTTCTTTTTGGCATTTTTGCACTTTTAAATTTTTTTTTTCTGTTTTCTTTTCTTTTCTTTTCTTTTCTTTTTTTCTTAATTTTTTTTTTCACAATTTTTCTTTTACATAATTTTTTTTTTTTTACAATCCCAAACAGCACATTGCACCTGGTAGCCACCCCAAACTTAATTTCTTGCACCCATTCTAAGATTACATGCTCTCCTAATCCTAAGATCGGGTTAACATGGTTTTCCAGATTTTTGGGCTTATAACATTAGGTTATCAAGAAGCAATAGGCTAATCAGGCTCAAAGGGGCTAACTAGGGAACATGCATTAGGAATTGGTTATTTTAGGCTAAGTAGCTATTTACAAAGAAAATGCCTAAATCATTTGAAGCAAACATATAATCATGCAAACCAAAAAGAGATTCAAGCAAATTCAGGAAAGTGCAACTTAAAAATGATTTTCACACAATTTAAAACATGTTGGAGGCTCAAAACCTCACCTGGACATTTATGCAAATTGTTTAACTGAGATTCTATCCCTAGTGTGTGCTTCCTATCACCCCAAACTTATCATAAATCATGCCATCATAACAAAATCTCAAAGTTCAGTTTTCAATCATATGGGGATCATTTTTCAAAAATTTTTCAAATCCTAGGGGTAAACAGTCAATACTATCATGCAATCCATCTATGCAAAAATTAATAAAATCCAATAAACTTGCCAACAAAAGACTCGACACAACTCCTGAGCTTCTCAAATTATTCAGGAGCTTTATTTAAAACAAAACAGAATTAAAGTAAGGAAAAGAAAATTAAAAAGAAGAAAGGTAAAGAAAACTCATTCAGAGGCGGTTCCACCAGGATCCCACTGTCTGTGATACAGGGCCCATGGAATGCTCAAGTTGCAGTATGGTCCTCCCGGATCCCACGGTTTACAGCATAAAGATGAGAGCGGGTGCTTGATAATCTTGGTACCTCCACCAGGTGCGGCGGACTTCTCTCTCCTTCGCAGGTCACAGTTGACCTCTCTTTCAACTTTGTCCATAAAATCCTCCCAATAGAATCGGGCCTCAACCTCTTGGACTGGCCATGGTGCCAAATCCAAGGGTGCAAAATCCAGAGCTGGTGGCTCCTCAGGGGGAGGTGACAAACAGTTAGTTAGAGTCTCCGGTGTTGCTTCAACTCCTGCAAGGTCTTCATCCACTGCACTACCGGATTCATCACTTGTTAAACCTGCAGAAATCTCATCACACACCACAGAAAGGTTAGAGTTAGTACAGTTAGTAAATATATTACAATAAACTAAATCAGAAAGCGGGTGAATGTCCGGAAGTTGCTTGAGCTCTATGGAGGGTGGCTGTTCAATGGATGGTATATTTGGAACTTCTATGAACAAACAAGCATCACTCTCACTATCACCCTGCAAAATAGAGTCAAGAAACCCAAGCACAAACATCACACGGGTTAGTGTCAAGTATAGTTAGTACATGTATTAATGTAAACGAGTTAGTAAAGGGTCGATTGTCCGGACTTTCGCACACTACCGGTTCATCCACCCCATCACTCTCAACACATGCATCTGATTCCACAGGTTTTTCATTATCCTCAAGAACGGTGGAGCAGATGTCCTCTTGATCCTCCTGATCCTCATTTTCTTTGTTTCCTTTCAAGTATAAACCTGCATAACAGTGTATACACAAAGCAGCAGTACCATCACAATAACAATCATTAGAATCAGGGGATTCAACACATAATTCATCATCAACGAAATATCATCATCGTAATTATTATCAAAAGTATTTTCGAGGAATAACCATCTGTGAATCCTTATGTTCCTCAAGGGGCTGTGGAGTTAGCATTGCAGCAGAGTTGGCGGTAACTTGATCAATTAGAGCCCACAACTTTTGAGATTCAGCTTGGTCCCTCTGTTGGGCTTCAAGATTACTTGCCTCCATTGCCTCCATCCTCTGTTGCAATTCAAGATTGTATGCTTCCGTTTGTGCAGCCATTTGTTGTAGCATTTCTTCCAAACCGAGTTGGGCTAGTGTAGGGTCAGGCTGGTATTGCTGGCTTACTGCCATCCGTTGATTGTTCTCGGCCATTTGTTGTATCATAGAAGCAATCTCATCCAGGCTGCCTTGATCTCTAACCTGTTGGCTAGGATAAGCATTCATTCCAGTCATATCAAAACCATTGCTATACTCATAATTTCCAGCAAAATTAGGATAATTTGTGCATGGTGGTGGTTTACTAAAATCAGGATAATACATGCAAGGTGGTGGTTCATGATAAACATTAGGCAAATATCCATACATGTAATTATCCATGGGGGAAAATATAATTCTGAGACCGGACAAAGCGAGACAAAACTAATTAGCAAAGCAAAAAGTTTTTTTTTTTTTTCAAAAATTATTTTCTCGCTAATAACAACAAACCGTAGTCCCCAACAGCAGCGCCAATTTTTGATGGCGTTGCCGCCACGCGCCAAAAGAACGAGCGTTTACAAAATAATGTAGTGTAGAGCGACAACTCGGATATCGTCTCTCAAGGACTCTTTAGTGTTGTTATTATTAATGAGAAAATCAAAAGTTAGTTTTTTTGGGGGTTTTGAGATTGAAATAAAATAAAGAAAACAAAATAAAAACAGAGTAAGAAAAGAGATTAACAAATAAACTAAAGACGATTAACCCTCTGTTCTTGGTTTCCCACTATCATTGGTTCAAGCAAATCCAAGCCCTAAGCAGATTCTAATCCCCTCCGGTTGTAGCAATAATTCACAAGCGGAACCACTACTACGAGATATATGTCCCTATTCCCGAATTAAGCAAACGGGGTTAAGCACTTCGTGAACTAAGCGAACACGAAAGCGTACACACGCGAATTAAGCTAACTCGATTATATATAGGTACATGATATCACCGAGATAAACCAACACAACACAATATACTCCTGAATTAAGCAAAAGAAATATAAAGCATGGCATTGAAAAGAGAAAAGGAAATAAAAACAGGAAATACAAGAACCTCAAGTATGGATAGAAACCAATTACAGTAGATTAATCTAGGAGACTAGCTCTCCATTACGAGACATAAAAAGAAAAGAAAATAGACTCACTGGAAACTACTACTACTACAGCCTAAGACTACTTATATACACGTTTTCGGAATCCAAGTCCTCGCGAGGCGAACCCCTTTGCTCGCGAGGCGAATTATGCGAAAGGTCTGCAACTCTTGGTCTTCTCGCGAGGCGAGCATATCTTCGCGAGGCGAACTCTTCAAATTCCCAACTGCAACGCCCGTGACCTTCAACACGGGTAAACCGTGATGCTCTCTGACTTCCAGGTACTCGCGAGGCGAGTCCTTCTTCGCGGGGCGAGACAGAAAGTTTCACAATTTCAGGAACAGTCACCTTCTGGTTCGCGTGGCGAGCAGTCTTCTCGCGGGGCGAGAAACTCCAGAATTATTCCTTTTTATTAACCTGAAAATAGAAAATAAAAGTAAATACTTTATTCACTCTAAATCAACTAAATTAACTTAAAAACACTTTACAGACTCAAAACACTACTTAGAGACAATCAAGTCTAATTTGGGTAAAAATGATATAAAATTAGCACAAAGCCAATGTCTTTACTAGTTATAAAACCAGTCAAACAGAGGCTCATCAAAATACCCCAAACTTAAACTTTGCTTGTCCCCAAGCAAACTATACTCAAAAACTTAAAAAGACTCAAGACCTGGCAAAACATGGCAAGCTTAAGGATTCAATCAACTTTCATAGATTTCAAGCAATTTTTCAAAAGAATTTTTCTTTCAATGTTCCCCCCTTACAAGCAAAACAATCCCCACATTCATTTATTCTAAACAGTTGAGAAATTAATCATTCAGACAATCAGAAATCTAAGCAGGGGGTCAAAGTTACACACAAAAGGGAGATCACCAAATCCAAACAACTGCCTTCCTCACAAGGGAAATTTGTGTTTCACTCAATTGCTCAGTTTGTGTCAGGTTATCAACATTTCTCTCAATTTCACTTTTAAGAGCACTTCCCATAAATTTGATTTTCATCTCAAAATGGTTCCCACAGAAAATATGCAAGCAACATCAACAGGTCTTTTATGGGTTGTAATGGGGCCTGGCTAAGGGTAGGATATCCAAAGGAACTAGGCTGAAGACCCTAGGAACTAAGAGAGCATGAAACATTTTTACCCTTTGAATTTAACTCAAGTTCCTTTTTCGTTTTTCATTTTGCTTTGGGTGACTACAACCTTTTTATTTCTTTTTGGCATTTTTGCACTTTTAAATTTTTTTTTTCTGTTTTCTTTTCTTTTCTTTTCTTTTCTTTTTTTCTTAATTTTTTTTTTCACAATTTTTCTTTTACATAATTTTTTTTTTTTTTACAATCCCAAACAGCACATTGCACCTGGTAGCCACCCCAAACTTAATTTCTTGCACCCATTCTAAGATTACATGCTCTCCTAATCCTAAGATCGGGTTAACATGGTTTTCAGATTTTTGGGCTTATAACATTAGGTTATCAAGAAGCAATAGGCTAATCAGGCTCAAAGGGGCTAACTAGGGAACATGCATTAGGAATTGGTTATTTTAGGCTAAGTAGCTATTTACAAAGAAAATGCCTAAATCATTTGAAGCAAACATATAATCATGCAAACCAAAAAGAGATTCAAGCAAATTCAGGAAAGTGCAACTTAAAAATGATTTTCACACAATTTAAAACATGTTGGAGGCTCAAAACCTCACCTGGACATTTATGCAAATTGTTTAACTCGAGATTCTATCC
The DNA here is from genome assembly GCA_030762895.1 of Sophora flavescens. NCBI lineage: Eukaryota > Viridiplantae > Streptophyta > Magnoliopsida > Fabales > Fabaceae > Sophora > Sophora flavescens. Next base: position 52,544,068 of record CM061063.1, read on the forward strand.
CTAGTGTGTGCTTCCTATCACCCCAAACTTATCATAAATCATGCCATCATAACAAAATCTCAAAGTTCAGTTTTCAATCATATGGGGATCATTTTTCAAAAATTTTTCAAATCCTAGGGGTAAACAAATCAATACTATCATGCAATCCATCTATGCAAAAATTAATAAAATCCAATAAACTTGCCAACAAAAGACTCGACACAACTCCTGAGCTTCTCAAATTATTCAGGAGCTTTATTTAAAACAAAACAGAATTAAAGTAAGGAAAAGAAAATTAAAAAGAAGAAAGGTAAAGAAAACTCATTCAGAGGCGGTTCCACCAGGATCCCACTGTCTGTGATACAGGGCCCATGGAATGCTCAAGTTGCAGTATGGTCCTCCCGGATCCCACGGTTTACAGCATAAAGATGAGAGCGGGTGCTTGATAATCTTGGTACCTCCACCAGGTGCGGCGGACTTCTCTCTCCTTCGCAGGTCACAGTTGACCTCTCTTTCAACTTTGTCCATAAAATCCTCCCAATAGAATCGGGCCTCAACCTCTTGGACTGGCCATGGTGCCAAATCCAAGGGTGCAAAATCCAGAGCTGGTGGCTCCTCAGGGGGAGGTGACAAACAGTTAGTTAGAGTCTCCGGTGTTGCTTCAACTCCTGCAAGGTCTTCATCCACTGCACTACCGGATTCATCACTTGTTAAACCTGCAGAAATCTCATCACACACCACAGAAAGGTTAGAGTTAGTACAGTTAGTAAATATATTACAATAAACTAAATCAGAAAGCGGCTGAATGTCTGGAAGTTGCTTGAGCTCTATGGAGGGTGGCTGTTCAATGGATGGTATATTTGGAACTTCGGCTGAACAAACAGCATCACTCTCACTATCACCCTGCAAAATAGAGTCAAGAAACCCAGCACAAACATCACACGGGTTAGTGTCAGTATAGTTAGTACATGTATTAACAGAAACTGAGTTAGTAAAGGTCTGATTGTCTGGACTTTCTGCACACGGTTCATCCACCCCATCACTCTCAACACATGCATCTGATTCCACAGGTTTTTCATTATCCTCAAGAACGGTGGAGCAGATGTCCTCTTGATCCTCCTGATCCTCATTTTCTTTGTTTCCTTTCAAGTATAAACCTGCATAACAGTGTATACACAAAGCAGCAGTACCATCACAATAACAATCATTAGAATCAGGGGATTCAACACATAATTCATCATCAACGAAATATCATCATCGTGAATTATTATCAAAAGTATTTTCAGGAATAACCATCTGTGAATCCTTATGTTCCTCAAGGGGCTAGTGGAGTTAGCATTGCAGCAGAGTTGGTGGTAACTTGATCAATTAGAGCCCACAACTTTTGAGATTCAGCTTGGTCCCTCTGTTGGGCTTCAAGATTACTTGCCTCCATTGCCTCCATCCTCTGTTGCAATTCAAGATTGTATGCTTCCGTTTGTGCAGCCATTTGTTGTAGCATTTCTTCCAAACTCGAGTTGGGCTAGTGTAGGGTCAGGCTGGTATTCTTTGGCTTACTGCCATCCGTTGATTGTTCTCGGCCATTTGTTGTATCATAGAAGCAATCTCATCCAGGCTGCCTTGATCTCTAAACTGTTGGCTAGGATAAGCATTCATGCCAGTCATATCAAAACCATTGCTTTACTCATAATTTCCAGCAAAATTAGGATAATTTGTGCATGGTGGTGGTTTACTAAAATCGAGGATAATACATGCAAGGTGGTGGTTCATGATAAACATTAGGCAAATATCCATACATGTAATTATCCATGGGGGAAAATATAATTTCTGAGACCGGACAAAGCGAGACAAAACTAATTAGCAAAGCAAAAAGTTTTTTTTTTTTCAAAAATTATTTTTCTGCTAATAACAACAAACCGTAGTCCCAAACAACGGCGCCAATTTTTGACCGCATTGCCGCCACGCGCCAAAAAGAACGAGCGTTTACAAAATAATGTAGTGTAGAGCGACAACTCGGATATCGTCTCTCAAGGACTCTTTAGTGTTGTTATTATTAAGTAAAATCAAAAGTTAGTTTTTTGGGGGTTTTGAGATTGAAATAAAATAAAGAAAACAAAATAAAAAAAGCAGTAAGAAAAGAGATTAACAAATAAACTAAAGACGATTAACCCACTGTTCTTGGTTTCCCACTATCATTGGTTCAAGCAAATCCAAGCCCTAAGCGATTCTAATCCCCTCCCGGTTGTAGCAATAATTCACAAGCGGAACCACTACTACAGATATATGTCCCTATTCCCGAATTAAGCAAACGGGGTTAAGCACTTCGTGAACTAAGCGAACACGAAACGTACACACGCGAATTAAGCAAACGCGATTATATATAGGTACATGATATCACCGAGATAAACCAACACAACACAATATACTCCTGAATTAAGCAAACAGAAATATAAAGCATGGCATTGAAAAGAGAAAAGGAAATAAAAACAGGAAATACAAGAACCTCAAGTATGGATAGAAACCAATTACAGTAGATTAATCTAGGAGACTAGCTCTCCATTACGAGACATATAAAAAGAAAAGAAAATAGACTACTGGAAACTACTACTACTACAGCCTAAGACTACTTATATACACGTTTCTGGAATCCAAGTCCTCGCGAGGCGAACCACTGCTCGCGAGGCGAATTATGCGAAAGGTCTGCAACTCTTGGTCTTCTCGCGAGGCGAGCATATCTTCGCGAGGCGAACTCTTCAAATTCCCAACTGCAACGCCCGTGACCTTCAACACGGGTAAACCGTGATGCTCTCTGACTTCCAGGTACTCGCGAGGCGAGTCCTTCTTCGCGGGGCGAGACAGAAAGTTTCACAATTTCAGGAACAGTCACCTTCTGGTTCGCGTGGCGAGCAGTCTTCTCGCGGGGCGAGAAACTCCAGAATTATTCCTTTTTATTAACCTGAAAATAGAAAATAAAAGTAAATACTTTATTCACTCTAAATCAACTAAATTAACTTAAAAACACTTTACAGACTCAAAACACTACTTAGAGACAATCAAGTCTAATTTGGGTAAAAATGATATAAAATTAGCACAAAGCCAATGTCTTTACTAGTTATAAAACCAGTCAAACAGAGGCTCATCAAAATACCCCAAACTTAAACTTTGCTTGTCCCCAAGCAAACTATACTCAAAAACTTAAAAAGACTCAAGACCTGGCAAAACATGGCAAGCTTAAGGATTCAATCAACTTTCATAGATTTCAAGCAATTTTTCAAAAGAATTTTTCTTTCAATGTTCCCCCCTTACAAGCAAAACAATCCCCACATTCATTTATTCTAAACAGTTGAGAAATTAATCATTCAGACAATCAGAAATCTAAGCAGGGGGTCAAAGTTACACACAAAAGGGAGATCACCAAATCCAAACAACTGCCTTCCTCACAAGGGAAATTTGTGTTTCACTCAATTGCTCGATTTGTGTCAAAGTTATCAACATTTCTCTCAATTTCACTTTTAAGAGCACTTCCCATAAATTTGATTTTCATCTCAAAATGGTTCCCACGAAAAATATGCAAGCAACATCAACAGGTCTTTTATGGGTTGTAATGGGGCCTGGCTAAGGGTAGGATATCCAAAGGAACTAGGCTGAAGACCCTAGGAACTAAGAGAGCATGAAACATTTTTACCCTTTGAATTTAACTCAAGTTCCTTTTTCGTTTTTCATTTTGCTTTGGGTGACTACAACCTTTTTATTTCTTTTTGGCATTTTTGCACTTTTAAATTTTTTTTTTCTGTTTTCTTTTCTTTTCTTTTCTTTTCTTTTTTCTTAATTTTTTTTTTCACAATTTTTCTTTTACATAATTTTTTTTTTTTTTACAATCCCAAACAGCACATTGCACCTGGTAGCCACCCCAAACTTAATTTCTTGCACCCATTCTAAGATTACATGCTCTCCTAATCCTAAGATCGGGTTAACATGGTTTTCCAGATTTTTGGGCTTATAACATTAGGTTATCAAGAAGCAATAGGCTAATCAGGCTCAAAGGGGCTAACTAGGGAACATGCATTAGGAATTGGTTATTTTAGGCTAAGTAGCTATTTACAAAGAAAATGCCTAAATCATTTGAAGCAAACATATAATCATGCAAACCAAAAAGAGATTCAAGCAAATTCAGGAAAGTGCAACTTAAAAATGATTTTCACACAATTTAAAACATGTTGGAGGCTCAAAACCTCACCTGGACATTTATGCAAATTGTTTAACTGAGATTCTATCCCTAGTGTGTGCTTCCTATCACCCCAAACTTATCATAAATCATGCCATCATAACAAAATCTCAAAGTTCAGTTTTCAATCATATGGGGATCATTTTTCAAAAATTTTTCAAATCCTAGGGGTAAACAGTCAATACTATCATGCAATCCATCTATGCAAAAATTAATAAAATCCAATAAACTTGCCAACAAAAGACTCGACACAACTCCTGAGCTTCTCAAATTATTCAGAGCTTTATTTAAAACAAAACAGAATTAAAGTAAGGAAAAGAAAATTAAAAAGAAGAAAGGTAAAGAAAACTCATTGAGGCGGTTCCACCAGATCCCACCTGCGTGATACGGGGCCCATGGAATGCTCAAGTTGCAGTATGGTCCTCCCGGATCCCACGGTTTCTGACATAAAGATGAGAGCGGGTGCTTGATAATCTTGGTACCTCCACCAGTGCGGCGGACTTCTCTCTCTCCTTCGCAGGTCACAGTTGACCTCTCTTTCAACTTTGTCCATAAAATCCTCCCAATAGAATCGGGCCTCAACCTCTTGACCTGGCCATGGTGCCAAATCCAAGGGTGCAAAATCCAGAGCTGGTGGCTCCTCGGGGGAGGTGACAAACAGTTAGTTAGAGTCTCCGGTGTTGCTTCAACTCCTGCAAGGTCTTCATCCACTGCACTACCGGATTCATCACTTGTTAAACCTGCAGAAATCTCATCACACACCACAGAAAGGTTAGAGTTAGTACAGTTAGTAAATATATTACAATAAACTAAATCAGAAAGCGGCTGAATGTCTGGAAGTTGCTTGAGCTCTATGGAGGGTGGCTGTTCAATGGATGGTATATTTGGAACTTCGGCTGAACAAACAACATCACTCTCACTATCACCCTGCAAAATAGAGTCAAGAAACCCAGCACAAACATCACACGGGTTAGTGTCAGTACAGTTAGTACATGTATTAACAGAAACTGAGTTAGTAAAGGTCTGATTGTCTGGACTTTCTGCACACGGTTCATCCACCCCATCACTCTCAACACATGCATCTGATTCCACAGGTTTTTCATTATCCTCAAGAACGGTGGAGCAGATGTCCTCTTGATCCTCCTGATCCTCATTTTCTTTGTTTCCTTTCAAGTATAAACCTGCATAACAGTGTATACACAAAGCAAGCAGATACCATCACAATAACAATCATTAGAATCGGGGATTCAACACATAATTCATCATCAACGTAAATATCATCATCGTAATTATTATCAAAAGTATTTTCGGGAATAACCATCTGTGAATCCTTATGTTCCTCAGGGGCTGTGGAGTTAGCATTGCAAGGAGAGTTGGCGGTAACTTGATCAATTAGAGCCCACAACTTTTGAGATTCAGCTTGGTCCCTCTGTTGGGCTTCAAGATTACTTGCCTCCATTGCCTCCATCCTCTGTTGCAATTCAAGATTGTATGCTTCCGTTTGTGCAGCCATTTGTTGTAGCATTTCTTCCAAACCGAGTTGGGCTAGTGTAGGGTCAGGCTGGTATTGCTTTGGCTTACCGCCATCCGTTGATTGTTCTCGGCCATTTGTTGTATCATAGAAGCAATCTCATCCAGGCTGCCTTGATCTCTAACCTTGTTGGCTAGGATAAGCATTCATTCCAGTCATATCAAAACCATTGCTATACTCATAATTTCCAGCAAAATTAGGATAATTTGTGCATGGTGGTGGTTTACTAAAATCGAGGATAATACATGCAAGGTGGTGGTTCATGATAAACATTAGGCAAATATCCATACATGTAATTATCCATGGGGGAAAATATAATTCTGAGACGGATCAGACAAAGCAGACAAAACTAATTAGCAAAGCAAAAAGTTTTTTTTTTTTCAAAAATTATTTTTCCGCTAATAACAACAAACCCGAGTCCCCAACACACGGCGCCAATTTTTGACCTGCATTGTCGCCACGCGCCAAAAAGAACGAGCGTTTACAAAATAATGTAGTGTAGAGCGACAACTCGGATATCGTCTCTCAAGGACTCTTTAGTGTTGTTATTATTAACAGAAAATCAAAAGTTAGTTTTTTGGGGGGTTTTGAGATTGAAATAAAATAAAGAAAACAAAATAAAAACAGAGTAAGAAAAGAGATTAACAAATAAACTAAAGACGATTAACCTACTGTTCTTGGTTTCCCACTATCATTGGTTCAAGCAAATCCAAGCCCTAAGCAGATTCTAATCCCCTCCCGGTTGTAGCAATAATTCACAAGCGGAACCACTACTACAGATATATGTCCCTATTCCCGAATTAAGCAAACGGGGTTAAGCACTTCGTGAACTAAGCGAACACGAAACGTACACACGCGAATTAAGCAAACGCGATTATATATAGGTACATGATATCACCGAGATAAACCAACACAACACAATATACTCCTGAATTAAGCAAACAAATATAAAGCATGGCATTGAAAAGAGAAAAGGAAATAAAAACAGGAAATACAAGAACCTCAAGTATGGATAGAAACCAATTACAGTAGATTAATCTAGGAGACTAGCTCTCCATTACGGATATAAAAAGAAAAGAAAATAGACTACTGGAAACTACTACTACTACAGCCTAAGACTACTTATAAACACAATACTGGAATCCAAGTCCTCCCGAGGCGAACCACCTTCGCTCATGAGGCGAATTATGCGAAAGGTCCGCAACTCTTGGTCTTCTCGCGAGGCGAGCATATCTTCGCGAGGCGAACTCTTCAAATTCCCAACCGCAACGCCCGTGACCTTCAACACGGGTAAACCGTGATGCTCTCGACTTCCAGGGTACTCGCGAGGCGAGTCCTTCTTCGCGGGCGAGACAGAAAGTTTCACAATTTCAGAAACAGTCACCTTCCGGTTCGCGTGGCGAGCGGTCTTCTCTGCGGCGAGAAACCCAGAATTATTCCTTTTTATTAACCTGAAAATAGAAAATAAAAGTAAATACTTTATTCACTCTAAATCAACTAAATTAACTTAAAAACACTTTACAGACTCAAAACACTACTTAGAGACAATCAAGTCTAATTTGGGTAAAAATGATATAAAATTAGCACAAAGCCAATGTCTTTACTAGTTATAAAACCAGTCAAACAGAGGCTCATCAAAATACCCCAAACTTAAACTTTGCTTGTCCCCAAGCAAACTATACTCAAAAACTTAAAAAGACTCAAGACCTGGCAAAACATGGCAAGCTTAAGGATTCAATCAACTTTCATAGATTTCAAGCAATTTTTCAAAAGAATTTTTCTTTCAATGTTCCCCCCTTACAAGCAAAACAATCCCCACATTCATTTATTCTAAACAGTTGAGAAATTAATCATTCAGACAATCAGAAATCTAAGCAGGGGGTCAAAGTTACACACAAAAGGGAGATCACCAAATCCAAACAACTGCCTTCCTCACAAGGGAAATTTGTGTTTCACTCAATTGCTCAGTTTGTGTCAGGTTATCAACATTTCTCTCAATTTCACTTTTAAGAGCACTTCCCATAAATTTGATTTTCATCTCAAAATGGTTCCCACGTAAAAATATGCAAGCAACATCAACAGGTCTTTTATGGGTTGTAATGGGGCCTGGCTAAGGGTAGGATATCCAAAGGAACTAGGCTGAAGACCCTAGGAACTAAGAGAGCATGAAACATTTTTACCCTTTGAATTTAACTCAAGTTCCTTTTTCGTTTTTCATTTTGCTTTGGGTGACTACAACCTTTTTATTTCTTTTTGGCATTTTTGCACTTTTAAATTTTTTTTTTCTGTTTTCTTTTCTTTTCTTTTCTTTTCTTTTTTTCTTAATTTTTTTTTTCACAATTTTTCTTTTACATAATTTTTTTTTTTTTTACAATCCCAAACAGCACATTGCACCTGGTAGCCACCCCAAACTTAATTTCTTGCACCCATTCTAAGATTACATGCTCTCCTAATCCTAAGATCGGGTTAACATGGTTTTCCAGATTTTTGGGCTTATAACATTAGGTTATCAAGAAGCAATAGGCTAATCAGGCTCAAAGGGGCTAACTAGGGAACATGCATTAGGAATTGGTTATTTTAGGCTAAGTAGCTATTTACAAAGAAAATGCCTAAATCATTTGAAGCAAACATATAATCATGCAAACCAAAAAGAGATTCAAGCAAATTCAGGAAAGTGCAACTTAAAAATGATTTTCACACAATTTAAAACATGTTGGAGGCTCAAAACCTCACCTGGACATTTATGCAAATTGTTTAACTGAGATTCTATCCCTAGTGTGTGCTTCCTATCACCCCAAACTTATCATAAATCATGCCATCATAACAAAATCTCAAAGTTCAGTTTTCAATCATATGGGGATCATTTTTCAAAAAATTTTCAAATCCTAGGGGTAAACAGTCAATACTATCATGCAATCCATCTATGCAAAAATTAATAAAATCCAATAAACTTGCCAACAAAAGACTCGACACAACTCCTGAGCTTCTCAAATTATTCAGGAGCTTTATTTAAAACAAAACAGAATTAAAGTAAGGAAAAGAAAATTAAAAAGAAGAAAGGTAAAGAAAACTCATTCGAGGCGGTTCCACCAGATCCCACCTGCCCCGTGATACGAGGCCCATGGAATGCTCAAGTTGCAGTATGGTCCTCCGGATCCCACGGTTCTGAAAGATAAAGATGAGAGCGGGTGCTTGATAATCTTGGTACCTCCACCAGGTGCGGCGGACTTCTCTCTCCTTCGCAGGTCACAGTTGACCTCTCTTTCAACTTTGTCCATAAAATCCTCCCAATAGAATCGGGCCTCAACCTCTTGGCTGGCCATGGTGCCAAATCCAAGGGTGCAAAATCCAGAGCTGGTGGCTCCTCGGGGGAGGTGACAAACAGTTAGTTAGAGTCTCCGGTGTTGCTTCAACTCCCGCAAGGTCTTCATCCACCGCACTACCGGATTCATCACTTGTTAAACCTGCAGAAATCTCATCACACACCACAGAAAGGTTAGAGTTAGTACGGTTAGTAAATATATTACAATAAACTAAATCGTAAAGCGGCTGAATGTCCGGAAGTTGCTTGAGCTCTATGGAGGGTGGCTGTTCAATGGATGGTATATTTGGAACTTCGGCTGAACAAACAACATCACTCTCACTATCACCCTGCAAAATAGAGTCAAGAAACCCAGCACAAACATCACACGGGTTAGTGTCAGTATAGTTAGTACATGTATTAACGTAAACCGAGTTAGTAAAGGTTCGATTGTCCGGACTTTCTCGCACACGGTTCATCCACCCCATCACTCTCAACACATGCATCTGATTCCACAGGTTTTTCATTATCCTCAAGAACGGTGGAGCAGATGTCCTCTTGATCCTCCTGATCCTCATTTTCTTTGTTTCCTTTCAAGTATAAACCTGCATAACAGTGTATACACAAAGCAGCAGTACCATCACAATAACAATCATTAGAATCAGGGGATTCAACACATAATTCATCATCAACAGAAATATCATCATCAGAATTATTATCAAAAGTATTTTCAGGAATAACCATCTGTGAATCCTTATGTTCCTCAAGGGGCTGTGGAGTTAGCATTGCAGCAGAGTTGGCGGTAACTTGATCAATTAGAGCCCACAACTTTTGAGATTCAGCTTGGTCCCTCTGTTGGGCTTCAAGATTACTTGCCTCCATTGCCTCCATCCTCTGTTGCAATTCAAGATTGTATGCTTCCGTTTGTGCAGCCATTTGTTGTAGCATTTCTTCCAAACTGAGTTGGGCTAGTGTAGGGTCAGGCTGGTATTGCTGGCTTACTGCCATCCGTTGATTGTTCTCGGCCATTTGTTGTATCATAGAAGCAATCTCATCCAGGCTGCCTTGATCTCTAACCTGTTGGCTAGGATAAGCATTCATTCCAGTCATATCAAAACCATTGCTATACTCATAATTTCCAGCAAAATTAGGATAATTTGTGCATGGTGGTGGTTTACTAAAATCAGGATAATACATGCAAGGTGGTGGTTCATGATAAACATTAGGCAAATATCCATACATGTAATTATCCATGGGGGAAAATATAATTTACAGACCAGACAAAGCAGACAAAACTAATTAGCAAAGCAAAAAGTTTTTTTTTTTTTCAAAAATTATTTTCTGCTAATAACAACAAACCAGAGTCCCCGGCAACGGCGCCAATTTTTGACCGCGCTGTCGCCACGCGCCAAAAAGAACGAGCGTTTACAAAATAATGTAGTGTAGAGCGACAACTCGGATATCGTCTCTCAAGGACTCTTTAGTGTTGTTATTATTAACAGAAAATCAAAAGTTAGTTTTTTGGGGGGTTTTGAGATTGAAATAAAATAAAGAAAACAAAATAAAAACAGAGTAAGAAAAGAGATTAACAAATAAACTAAAGACGATTAACCTACTGTTCTTGGTTTCCCACTATCATTGGTTCAAGCAAATCCAAGCCCTAAGCAGATTCTAATCCCCTCCCGGTTGTAGCAATAATTCACAAGCGGAACCACTACTACAGATATATGTCCCTATTCCCGAATTAAGCAAACGGGGTTAAGCACTTCGTGAACTAAGCGAACACGAAACGTACACACGCGAATTAAGCAAACGCGATTATATATAGGTACATGATATCACCGAGATAAACCAACACAACACAATATACTCCTGAATTAAGCAAACAGAAATATAAAGCATGGCATTGAAAAGAGAAAAGGAAATAAAAACAGGAAATACAAGAACCTCAAGTATGGATAGAAACCAATTACAGTAGATTAATCTAGGAGACTAGCTCTCCATTACAGACATAAAAAGAAAAGAAAATAGACTACTGGAAACTACTACTACTACAGCCTAAGACTACTTATATACACGTTTCTGGAATCCAAGTCCTCGCGAGGCGAACCACTGCTCGCGAGGCGAATTATGCGAAAGGTCTGCAACTCTTGGTCTTCTCGCGAGGCGAGCATATCTTCGCGAGGCGAACTCTTCAAATTCCCAACTGCAACGCCCGTGACCTTCAACACGGGTAAACCGTGATGCTCTCTGACTTCCAGGTACTCGCGAGGCGAGTCCTTCTTCGCGGGGCGAGACAGAAAGTTTCACAATTTCAGGAACAGTCACCTTCTGGTTCGCGTGGCAGCAGTCTTCTCGCGGGCGAGAAACTCCACAAGTATTCCTTTTTATTAACCTGAAAATAGAAAATAAAAGTAAATACTTTATTCACTCTAAATCAACTAAATTAACTTAAAAACACTTTACAGACTCAAAACACTACTTAGAGACAATCAAGTCTAATTTGGGTAAAAATGATATAAAATTAGCACAAAGCCAATGTCTTTACTAGTTATAAAACCAGTCAAACAGAGGCTCATCAAAATACCCCAAACTTAAACTTTGCTTGTCCCCAAGCAAACTATACTCAAAAACTTAAAAAGACTCAAGACCTGGCAAAACATGGCAAGCTTAAGGATTCAATCAACTTTCATAGATTTCAAGCAATTTTTCAAAAGAATTTTTCTTTCAATGTTCCCCCCTTACAAGCAAAACAATCCCCACATTCATTTATTCTAAACAGTTGAGAAATTAATCATTCAGACAATCAGAAATCTAAGCAGGGGGTCAAAGTTACACACAAAAAGGAGATCACCAAATCCAAACAACTGCCTTCCTCACAAGGGAAATTTATGTTTCACTCAATCGCTCCGTTTGTGTCTTGGCTTTCAACATTTCTCTCAATTTCATTTTTCAGAAGCACTTCCCATAAATTTGATTTTCATCTCAAAATGGTTCCCACAGAAAATATGCAAGCAACATCAACAGGTCTTTTATGGGTTGTAATGGGGCCTGGCTAAGGGTAGGATATCCAAAGGAACTAGGCTGAAGACCCTAGGAACTAAGAGAGCATGAAACATTTTTACCCTTTGAATTTAACTCAAGTTCCTTTTTCGTTTTTCATTTTGCTTTGGGTGACTACAACCTTTTTATTTCTTTTTGGCATTTTTGCACTTTTAAATTTTTTTTTTCTGTTTTCTTTTCTTTTCTTTTCTTTTCTTTTTTTCTTAATTTTTTTTTTCACAATTTTTCTTTTACATAATTTTTTTTTTTTTACAATCCCAAACAGCACATTGCACCTGGTAGCCACCCCAAACTTAATTTCTTGCACCCATTCTAAGATTACATGCTCTCCTAATCCTAAGATCGGGTTAACATGGTTTTCCAGATTTTTGGGCTTATAACATTAGGTTATCAAGAAGCAATAGGCTAATCAGGCTCAAAGGGGCTAACTAGGGAACATGCATTAGGAATTGGTTATTTTAGGCTAAGTAGCTATTTACAAAGAAAATGCCTAAATCATTTGAAGCAAACATATAATCATGCAAACCAAAAAGAGATTCAAGCAAATTCAGGAAAGTGCAACTTAAAAATGATTTTCACACAATTTAAAACATGTTGGAGGCTCAAAACCTCACCTGGACATTTATGCAAATTGTTTAACTGAGATTCTATCCCTAGTGTGTGCTTCCTATCACCCCAAACTTATCATAAATCATGCCATCATAACAAAATCTCAAAGTTCAGTTTTCAATCATATGGGGATCATTTTTCAAAAATTTTTCAAATCCTAGGGGTAAACAGTCAATACTATCATGCAATCCATCTATGCAAAAATTAATAAAATCCAATAAACTTGCCAACAAAAGACTCGACACAACTCCTGAGCTTCTCAAATTATTCAGGAGCTTTATTTAAAACAAAACAGAATTAAAGTAAGGAAAAGAAAATTAAAAAGAAGAAAGGTAAAGAAAACTCATTCAGAGGCGGTTCCACCAGGATCCCACTGTCTGTGATACAGGGCCCATGGAATGCTCAAGTTGCAGTATGGTCCTCCCGGATCCCACGGTTTACAGCATAAAGATGAGAGCGGGTGCTTGATAATCTTGGTACCTCCACCAGGTGCGGCGGACTTCTCTCTCCTTCGCAGGTCACAGTTGACCTCTCTTTCAACTTTGTCCATAAAATCCTCCCAATAGAATCGGGCCTCAACCTCTTGGACTGGCCATGGTGCCAAATCCAAGGGTGCAAAATCCAGAGCTGGTGGCTCCTCAGGGGGAGGTGACAAACAGTTAGTTAGAGTCTCCGGTGTTGCTTCAACTCCTGCAAGGTCTTCATCCACTGCACTACCGGATTCATCACTTGTTAAACCTGCAGAAATCTCATCACACACCACAGAAAGGTTAGAGTTAGTACAGTTAGTAAATATATTACAATAAACTAAATCAGAAAGCGGCTGAATGTCTGGAAGTTGCTTGAGCTCTATGGAGGGTGGCTGTTCAATGGATGGTATATTTGGAACTTCGGCTGAACAAACAGCATCACTCTCACTATCACCCTGCAAAATAGAGTCAAGAAACCCAGCACAAACATCACACGGGTTAGTGTCAGTATAGTTAGTACATGTATTAACAGAAACTGAGTTAGTAAAGGTCTGATTGTCTGGACTTTCTGCACACGGTTCATCCACCCCATCACTCTCAACACATGCATCTGATTCCACAGGTTTTTCATTATCCTCAAGAACGGTGGAGCAGATGTCCTCTTGATCCTCCTGATCCTCATTTTCTTTGTTTCCTTTCAAGTATAAACCTGCATAACAGTGTATACACAAAGCAGCAGTACCATCACAATAACAATCATTAGAATCAGGGGATTCAACACATAATTCATCATCAACAGAAATATCATCATCAGAATTATTATCAAAAGTATTTTCAGGAATAACCATCTGTGAATCCTTATGTTCCTCAAGGGGCTGTGGAGTTAGCATTGCAGCCGAGTTGGCGGTAACTTGATCAATTAGAGCCCACAACTTTTGAGATTCAGCTTGGTCCCTCTGTTGGGCTTCAAGATTACTTGCCTCCATTGCCTCCATCCTCTGTTGAAATTCAAGATTGTATGCTTCCGTTTGTGCAGCCATTTGTTGTAGCATTTCTTCCAAACTGAGTTGGGCTAGTGTAGGGTCAGGCTGGTATTGCTGGCTTACTGCCATCCGTTGATTGTTCTCGGCCATTTGTTGTATCATAGAAGCAATCTCATCCAGGCTGCCTTGATCTCTAACCTGTTGGCTAGGATAAGCATTCATTCCAGTCATATCAAAACCATTGCTATACTCATAATTTCCAGCAAAATTAGGATAATTTGTGCATGGTGGTGGTTTACTAAAATCAGGATAATACATGCAAGGTGGTGGTTCATGATAAACATTAGGCAAATATCCATACATGTAATTATCCATGGGGGAAAATATAATTTACAGACCAGACAAAGCAGACAAAACTAATTAGCAAAGCAAAAAGTTTTTTTTTTTTTCAAAAATTATTTTCTGCTAATAACAACAAACCAGAGTCCCCGGCAACGGCGCCAATTTTTGACCGCGCTGTCGCCACGCGCCAAAAAGAACGAGCGTTTACAAAATAATGTAGTGTAGAGCGACAACTCGGATATCGTCTCTCAAGGACTCTTTAGTGTTGTTATTATTAACAGAAAATCAAAAGTTAGTTTTTTGGGGGGTTTTGAGATTGAAATAAAATAAAGAAAACAAAATAAAAACAGAGTAAGAAAAGAGATTAACAAATAAACTAAAGACGATTAACCTACTGTTCTTGGTTTCCCACTATCATTGGTTCAAGCAAATCCAAGCCCTAAGCAGATTCTAATCCCCTCCCGGTTGTAGCAATAATTCACAAGCGGAACCACTACTACAGATATATGTCCCTATTCCCGAATTAAGCAAACGGGGTTAAGCACTTCGTGAACTAAGCGAACACGAAACGTACACACGCGAATTAAGCAAACGCGATTATATATAGGTACATGATATCACCGAGATAAACCAACACAACACAATATACTCCTGAATTAAGCAAACAGAAATATAAAGCATGGCATTGAAAAGAGAAAAGGAAATAAAAACAGGAAATACAAGAACCTCAAGTATGGATAGAAACCAATTACAGTAGATTAATCTAGGAGACTAGCTCTCCATTACAGACATAAAAAGAAAAGAAAATAGACTACTGGAAACTACTACTACTACAGCCTAAGACTACTTATATACACGTTTCTGGAATCCAAGTCCTCGCGAGGCGAACCACTGCTCGCGAGGCGAATTATGCGAAAGGTCTGCAACTCTTGGTCTTCTCGCGAGGCGAGCATATCTTCGCGAGGCGAACTCTTCAAATTCCCAACTGCAACGCCCGTGACCTTCAACACGGGTAAACCGTGATGCTCTCTGACTTCCAGGTACTCGCGAGGCGAGTCCTTCTTCGCGGGGCGAGACAGAAAGTTTCACAATTTCAGGAACAGTCACCTTCTGGTTCGCGTGGCGAGCAGTCTTCTCATGGGCGAGAAACTCCAGAATTATTCCTTTTTATTAACCTGAAAATAGAAAATAAAAGTAAATACTTTATTCACTCTAAATCAACTAAATTAACTTAAAAACACTTTACAGACTCAAAACACTACTTAGAGACAATCAAGTCTAATTTGGGTAAAAATGATATAAAATTAGCACAAAGCCAAGGTCTTTACTAGTTATAAAACCAGTCAAACAGAGGCTCATCACAATGCGTGTATACCGATAAATTAAAGTTGACACAGATCTTTAATTTATTAACCCAAAAAGAGGTTGACAAAAGATCTACTACATGCTAGCCAATTTTCTAAAACGTGTTGACCTTGGAATTTCATCAAATTTTAGATTGCAAGTTGTCCAATATTAAGTAACATGGTCAATCTCTTTGGTTCTTTTTAGTTCTATGCTACCAACAATATTGTAATTTCAAGTGTTTCTGCAATCACACCTTCTAAACAATGGCTACAACACTTTTCAAGCTCAACCCTTATGGTACTAATACTGAAATCAAGCAAACACAATCACAAACTCTGTACTGAAGCCCCATGGTTGCCATCTTAAATCTTTCATCAAAGTAAAATTAAAAGCTATAAATGACTATGGACCCAATTCAAAAAAACCCCACAAACCATTATTACTAACAATAGATCCCAAAACTTTTGCAGCAATACCTTGAAATCGCAGAAAATGATTGTTTTTTTTTAGTCTAAAATGTTCTTCTGTGGAAAATAAGGAGATTTTCTATAGTTATTGGGCTTACTTGGTTGAGTAAGTGAAAAATGATTCAAGAGAAACTAAATAATAAAGACAATCATTAGATTCCAAGAAAATTTCTCAGCCACAAAACAAATGCACCGCCGACACTTCAATATCGATCGTTTCTATCAAACACAACATGTAGCATCTATATGTGATTTGCATACAATTTACACGGTATGACAATCTGCATCATTCCTACCACATAATTCCTACCAGATATTTCATGTAGTGAACCCAAGCAGATTACATTATCACAAAAAGTGAAGGCATGAACTCCTATTGTATTTCAAAATAAATTTGTCATAGAGATGGAAAACATCAAAAGCAAAGGTATGTATTCGATTCAGATAAATCAACAGTAAACTAAACTAAAAATCACCTCACATTTTATCAAAGCCTTTAAAAAGGGTTAAATAAAATAAACTATGTAACTAATCTGAACAATCATGATTCTTCATATAAATATAATCATCATTTTCCAAAACAAAAATAGCATATAAACTTTAAAACAAACTTTCAAGGCTTTTCTGACTGGCCTCTGGAGTTCTTAAGGCTTTCGACAAAGGGTTATAGCCCTACAGTAATCATTATTGTTCAGTTTTGAAGGCTTTTCTCTAATAGTAAAAACTTTCAACAATTTTTTGAACACGTGGCACCACAAGATTCACTGATAAAGGAAAATTCTCTACACTACCAATGGATCAAAACTAAATCCATTTAAAAATGGCTGTCATTGAATTTTGAGTTAAACAGATTGTGAAAAAAGAGGGGAGCTGGAAAATATATAAAAATATATTAATGGAATAATACATATGGATTTAAATCAAAATTGCTTTACATACCAAATTGCCAAGTATTCCCGGAAAGCTTTTGAATCTTTATTGCTGACACTTCATCCTTCAGTTTACAGCCAAACTGAACAATTGCAGCAACCTAAACCTTAGCAGCTTCTGTCTCATCCATGTCATTTTCTAAAACGCAGTTGTATTTGTAATGTAAATCAGTTCTGTGAGTGAAATAAGTTTTACTTCAGTACAATAAGGTTGATAATAAGTCATGCTCAATGCTTAAGAATAAGTGGTACTAAATTAGAGTTGGCACTCAACACATCATAAAATGCAGATTCGTAATAAATTATTTGACAGCATAGAAGACATAACAAATGGCAGAAAAGGCAGCTCCTCCACTTTCGCCCTAAAATAAAAAACAGTTATTGCCAATTCAATCACTAAACAGAACCAAAGTCAGAAAAGGTAGCTCCTCCATCTTCACCATTTCAATACACGGACCTCAGACCTGATGGCTGATGGAAATAATATTACCTGAGCGAAGAAGCAAGTGAGTGAAGGATTACCTGGAGAAGGCGCAAACGTGTGTGATGGTAGTGGTGAGAGACCGCGCGCGGTTGTGTGGTGGTGGTGAGAGACGGCGCGCGTGTGGTGATCCGCTCTGGTTCAACTCGACGTGCGGTAGAGGGAGACATGGTCGCGAGCAGTGGAAGGCGCGATGAAGGGAGGCAAGTCGCGAGAAGTGGAAGCTAGGCGCGGCGGAGGGAAACACGGGCGATGCAATACTGGAAGTCGCGAGTAGGGTAGGGCTTGAGTTTAGCAAGGTTTTGAGAACGAGGGAAACACGGGCGCCATAGAAGGGAATATACTTGACTGCGTGAATTTGAGAACGAGGGAAAATGAGAGCCGTGCGAGAGAAAGAGTCACAGTGAGCAAAGGGAAATATTTAGTAAAAGGGGAATAGATAGCACTTCCTTGGAAAAGCGCTATCTATATACTTACCTATGATAGCATTTTCTTGAGGAAATGCTATCTATTCTCTTACTTATGATTGCGGTTCCTCAAGAAAACGCTATCTATTCCTATCAATCAACATTCAATAGTGTTTCCTTAAAGGAGCGCTGCCCGAGAATAAGGAATAGATAGCGCTCCCTTAAGGAAGCGCTATTAAAAACCTTCTGCCTATTTTTAAGTAGCATTTTTTTTATTGAAGTGCTATTGAAAGTGCGCTACTAAAACCCTTTTCTGTAGTAGTGCAAGTGACACCCATAGAAGGCCCTCCCTATGTTCCTTGGAGGCCTAGAAATTCGTAGCACAACTCTATTCTCACAATTGGAAAACAAAGCTAAGGGGTTGTGGATTTCTCCCCCATTAACCTTAGAGCTACTAGACCAAGAGGGACTTGTGGCTTTCTTGGATTGTCTTGAGTACGGTAATGGAGAACCACCACCCATGGACATCACTCTTATGGACGATTCTTGGGCTAGGGTTGCAGAGAGAGAGAGAGAGACAAAGCAAAGATGGTGGGGAAGATAAGAGAGGTGTTGTGTAATTCAAAAGACAAGAGTGTCAATTTAGTCCCTGTGTCAAAATGGTCCCTAAAATTAGAATCCAATGTGACCATCTGACGTGTGCAATGACATGGAAGCCACGTGGGCACTTAACATGACACCTCAGTGCCGTTAACGGCGTCAGTCAACTAAGGTTAACGGAGGGACTAACTTGATTAACGTTTTACAGTTTCAAGGACCTTTTTGGAATTTCGTTAATTTCATGGACAAAGTTGATACGACCTTACAGTTTCGGGGACCAAATTGGTTGTTTACTCGAAAAAATCTATTCCATCTTCATCAAGCAGAAAACCCAAAAAATAGAAGACATGCGTTCTGTCATGGCCAATGCCGTTGGAACCAAAGTGGTTTTGGATTTAATAATCTCTAAGTTTTGATGCTAACAAAAGGATTAAATTTGCTTGGCAAAGTGTAAGTTGAGATCTAACATGTGCTTTCAGTTATCCAGGAATATTTACATATAAGAAACATGGGATAAGTTTCAATTGAAAAATACGCGTCCACCCCTGTAGACGGGCTGCTCAAATACTTTGGTAAAGTTACTTAGTTATTAAATTAAGTAGACTGACTTTATTTAGTAGACGAGGATATAAATATTTGCTAGATGAATACCTAAAGAACTTGTTAGGTACAACAAGTCCAAATACTTGATGATAAGCATGTCCATCTTGCCACGTAAGCAGACGGAAGTAATTAGTTGAAAGAAACGAACTGAAACATAAAGTAATCTGGTAGACGAGCTCTAACCGCCACGTCACTAGACGGAGATCTTTATAACTCATTAAAGAATAGCAAGTCCGAAGACTTGATAGATAAGAAGATATGCCACATCATCAGGCGAGCCAAGTAAAATATAGAACATACTTGGACTCTCATATGAATGAGTAGATGGAGTTTCTTTTTAGACGAGCTCCATCTGTGAATGAATTAAAGGCAATCCGAATCTCTTATATTTATTTCAAATGATTGATATTTATTTCATTAGAATATTTGTTCTTAATATTTGTTTTATCTGCTTTAATGTTTCACCTTGTTCTAAAAGAAACATAGTACAATCAAGAAATGCAAAAAACAGAATCGTACAAATAAGATACTGTAAGACGATTTGTACGATGACAACTCTCTGACTGAAAAAGCTGGATTATACACAAAAGAGGAACAACAAGTGCTCAAGCTGCAATTCTCAGTGGAGTGAACCTCCAAATTCATGCTACCTCGAGAACCAAGAGTACTATTCAGCATTGCTACAATCAAGCTATTAGTCACAACGGATATCATGCATTAAATGCTATCTCTAAACGGGATTATTCAAAGTAACCGTTGAGGAAATACAAGTGAAGAAGAAGGTCACTATAAATTGAAGACCTCAGATACTGAAGAATAACTCTTGCCTGCACAATCTTGCTAGCCAAACTTTTGCCATTTGATAATCATTCATTCCATTATTCTTTTAAGAGCAAGAGTTCAGTATTCTTTAATTTGAATATTATTGTAATATTCAACTGATCTTAAACTATCATATTCTCACACATAGTGAGTTAAGAAGATCAAACTTTAAATCTCTTTGTTAGAGTTAGAGCCTGAAGAGGCTTGGTAAGAAAGGAATACTTGTAGCCTGGAGAGGTGTTGAATACTTGTTTGCAATCTATTTGGAGAAATAGTGAATAAATCATTCAAGTCGAAGGGACTGGACGTAGCTCTTGGTTGGAAGCTAGAGTGAACCAGCATAAAATCTCTTGCGTGAATCTTCTATCAATAAACTCTTCAGTTTTATTTGCTTATACTAACTATGGGGTTTTGATATTTCTTTTGTTAAAGTCTTTTATAAAGGATCTTTGTCTTTGTGTGTGCTTCTGTTTCAAATCTCTTTGAGTGCAAAATTTGTTTTAAATATTATTTTCAAAAATTATTAACAAACATAATCCAACCCTTTCTTATGTTTGTACGTGTCTAACTTCAAATGTCTAGTCCTTCACTCGTCCAAGTGTTAATGTTATCCACCAAGATCCGTGTTCCACAATTGCCTTTTACTTATGGCCCCATTTACGAGGAGAGACAAAGTACCCTACATACGTAAGACAAAGTACCCTACGTGCCACATGGATTATTATAAGACAAGTACCCTACGTAACTTTTTGATCAAATTTTTTAAGAGTTAACTTTTGTCGTAAAATTAGACTTAATTATTTTAAGATAACATCAGGCAGTGTTTTAGTTGGGTGACTCTAAATGTCCAATTCTTTACTCTCGTTTATAAATCAACCCTCCAATGAGCTCGCTTTTAGCTATTAACTTTGGCCAACCGTGCTTCTATAAGTTATGCACTTGCTATGCAGATGGATTCACTTCTAGTTGCTATAATAACTGATTAAACTAAACATTTTTTTTTTCTATATATGGTGAAAGTCAGATGCACTTCAGTGATTAACTAGCAAACAATCAACTCAACAATTTAATTAGCTGTCGCAATCTACACTTAGAGTATGTTTGAGACAGCTTATTTTTAAGCATTTCAACTGTTTTGCATCCATTCAGCTATTTTGTGAATTAAGCATTGTGTTTAGGAAAAAAGTTGAAATGTAAAAACAACTGTTTTGTATAGTTTTCAGTTGTTTTATGATAAGCTAAAATGTTGAGTTGTTTTTATGATAAGCTGAAATGTTCAGCTGTTTTGTTCAAAGCTTTCAGTAATTTACTATATACACTACAACAGATTAGACTTTTAATAACGCACCTTTTATAGCATTTCCGTGTGGAAATGCTATTAAAAGTGATGGGGGGACTTTTATTAGCGTTTCCTTTAGAAAACGCTATCTTAGGTATCACCTAAGATAGCGTTTCCGTGTGGAACCGCTATTAAAAGTGTCACTTAGGAAAAGATAGCGGTTCCACACGGAAACGCTATCTTAGGTGATACCTAAGATAGCATTTCCTAAAGGAAACGCTATCTTAGGTATCCCTTTTCTTCAGAACAGTTAAACGCGGGACCTTGCAAGGTTTTCTTCCCTCTTTTTTCTTGCTCTCTTCATTCTACCGTAGCTCGTTGCCATCTCTTTTTTCTTCCCTCACCTTCGTTGCTCGCCGCCGCTGCTGTTGTTGACCATCCTGCATGTTGTTGCTCGCCGCCGCCTCCGCTTCTCAAATGCTGTGAAACTCCGATCACAGAACTGAATTAACTATCCATTTTCAAAGGTAACTCTATCTGTTGGAATCGTTCACTATATATGCAGAAGATTTTTATTGAGTTAATGAAGGCATCTGTTAATGAAGATAAATGTCTCGTGTAGATAAAATGTAGATTTTATTAATGTTAATTATTCATTATCTCAAGTATCCAGTTATGTTGGGATTGTTAAGTGCTGTTGGATAATAGCAACAACTATTGCATGCTGAGCTCTTTTGTTGCACATGACTTAAGGTTTTTTGTAGCTTTTTCTCGTGTGTTATTTCCTCGAGATCATTGAGGATTTTGAAGTTTGCACTTAGTACTAAGACTTTGATATCAGATTAGGGTACAGACCACAAGCTGATAGATCTAATTGTTGAGGAAACTACATATTTTAATTAGAACCTGGTTTATGTTATAAATAAATCAAGTAATGAAAACAAGATAAATTCCATTTACTCTGAAGTTGAACTGAAATGAACATTCAATTACCATAACCATTGTTTCCTTTCCAGACCGATAGCCCATTAATGGTCAAGCCACAAATATGAGATTCTCCTGCAGCTAATCTTGACATTGGCAAATTCTTAAACTATCTTTGAATCTATGCTCCTCTTCCCCAATGTGCCCAATACCAAACTCTAATCTTGACTCTTGTTACTTGGAATGACATATAGGCAGCCTCTTCTGCAGTTAAGTCTGGTTTTGTTTCATTTTGTAAATTTCCTAGAGGTAGGTGTGCATCTTCAGGTTGTGATTTATTAAAGTGTGTGACCCTTTTGTCACATACCTTGTTTAAAAAAAGAAATAGCAAATCAAATTTCAGGTATCTTAAGTAATTTAAGCATGCTAATGTACTGTTGTAGCTGTTATGGTGAGATAATACTATTAAAGCAATATTTAGTACTTCTCCATTGATATAGCATTTATGTTGCTAGGTTTAATGAATTTGATGCCAATGGTGGACCCATTGCGAAGGAGTTGATTCCCAAGCTCACTGTTTTGAAGAAAAGATGGTCCTCTAGATTGGGGTTAGAACTAGCAGATATTGATGTAAGGCCATCTTTTCTCTCACTATTGTTTTAGCTTAACGGATTTCATTTTTCACCTGTAGTTCCCTTCTAATTGAGATGTTAAATACAGGCTCGGCAATTCATTGCCACTATCATATTTCTAAAGGGGGTTGGAGGGGTTCTATTTGTGTTTGGCAGCACACTTGGAGCTTATCTACTGGTAAAGGCTTGGTGTTGCTTTGGACTGTGAAGAAGTTGCTATTCTTAAGTTTACTTTAAGTTCCCCTCATTGTTGTGGTTCCAAAACATAATAGTCCTGAATGAAGTTTTCATTTTTCTGTAGCTTATGCATCTGGCTATTACTACTCCGCTGCTGTATGATTTTTATAACTATAGACCCGGCAGGCCTGAATATACTCTACTGCTGAATGAGTTCTTGCAGGTTTGTCCGAACTTCTTTGATTTGCTTTGTTTTTTGATGATGGTTTCATCTTTGTGAGAACTATATATATATGGTGGAATCCACATAGGGACAAACTGCTAAATTGTGCTAATTACCAATACCAATGAATTTAACTTCTGATAGTAAGTTATATTGAGTTAAAAATTGATCCTGCTTGGATTATGGGCAAATAAGGTGTTTGCTTGTCTAGGTAATAGGTTTTGTTGTCATTTGTTAATTGTCATAGTATATACTACGGGTAAATCTAAGATTGATGGAAGAGAATCCAGTATTTCCATGAGGTTTGTGCTCCCATTAGTTGGTATTCTAAATTTTTCTTTAATACCATTAGTAACTTCAACAGTCTTAATTTACCTTTGGTTCAAATGGTTTCAGACTTCCCTTCACCTCCCCCCAGCTCGTTCAACCTATCTAGTAGCTGCCTTGCCATTGGATGCCAAGATTGAAATCGAGTGCATAGCTGCACTATAAGCATCGGTTGGTTCCTTCAGCAAACTCAGGTTAATAATGAACATGGAAACTTAACCTAGTATTGGAGTTTAATTTTGGTTTGTCCTCCTTGAATCATGATGCTCTTGTCATTACTATTATTGCTCTAGTATCCTGATAGGAAGGAATTTAATCATCGGATTCTCTCTCAAGATTATGTGCCCCATTAAAAGGGAAAGAAACTAAGTCAGCGACAATGTGTTTTGTTTGCAGCTTTTGTAATGATCGAGTATGAATTCTGATTGTTCCAAACAGGATCTTTGTCTAAACTTCAAAGAAACCTCGTTTAACTATGGATATTGTTCCGTAAATACTTTGAGACAAGATTTTCAAGGAAATCCCTGTCTCTTTCTTTTATATTAGGAAAGGCAGATAGGGTTGGAAAACTCGACATTTCCCATACCAAGACTTTGATATAGATCCTTAAAGAAATCCGAAACTAAGTTCTCGTAATTGCAATAGTTTTCTTCTTGTTTCACAATCCTCTCCTTGAACATAAAAGATACAACAGGTTCTTCAAGGGACCTGAAACTGCTACACTGATCCTTTCCTTTACCCAACTGAATACCCCCCCTCTCTCCCATATTTCCCTTATGATGCTTCCCCACTAATACACAGCCCCTGTCCACACTCAATTTGCCATGCGGAAAAACGGTAAAAGTTTTCATTCCTTTCATTCCTTTAATCTGTATACATTGCATGTAGACCTCAACCACTCTAAACTCAAAGTAAATATGTTTAATAAATATTTTTGTAGATCGGGAAAGCATGGATCGGAAATGGATGTCTGCCAATCGTTTAACGAAGGAGTATGAGGATGGGGTGAAAGAGTTCATTAGTTTTGCAGATCGGCATGCGGAAAACCCTAGTACAATCATATGTCCTTGTTTAGATTGTTGTTATGCAAGGCGAGTTAGTGCAGCCGATTTGGAAGAACATTTAGTGTGTAATGGAATCGATCAAAGTTATACATGTTAGACAAAACATGGTGAGACAAGAGCTGAGTCTAGTGAAATGAGGAATCGTGTGAGATATTCATCATACGATACCGACACAAATACTTATGAGGGCGATCGTTTTGAAGACATTGCAAATGCTGTTGAAGAGGATCTTCGGGATTGTCCTCAAATGTTTGGGAGTTTGGTAAGTGATGCAGAGCAACCATTGTATGATGGTTGTACTAAATTCACAAGATTGTCGGCGATGTTAAAGTTGTATAACTTGAAATCGGGCAACGGATGGACTGATAAGAGCTTTACGAACTTACTCACACTATTGAAAGACATGTTGCCAGAGGATAATGTGCTTCCTAGTCGGACATATGAGGCTAAACAAATGTTACGCTCTATTGGCATGAGCTACGAGAGGATACATGCTTGTCCTAACGATTGCATTTTATTTCGGAATGAATATGCATCGTTAAAGATGTGTCCTAAATGTAATGCCTCGCGATATAAGAAGAAAGAATCAGATCCAGAGAAGGTTGTGTGGTATTTTCCCATAATACCCAGATTTAGGCGCATGTATGTTGTAACTCCGGCAAGTGTACCGGGTCGTCGCAAGTAATAAAAACACGGTAAGAGTCTACCGAGGTCGAACACAAGGATTGGGTTACCAATTCGACTAATTTCGCGAGAAATCCGATAAGTTGGTTAAGTAGAGAAAGTGGTTGGAAAGAAATTAGGATCACAATTTAAATTAACAAATCGAAACAATCAAAGATATGGTGATGAAATCTGGAATTAAAAGCATCTAAGGTTTCGAATCCACCTACCCAATCATGCAAAGTACCCAAGTGATGATATTCTCCTCCCTAAGTTCAATTTTAATGTCAACCGGGACCCCTAAATTCTCCTAAATCCACTTTCGTGCTCATTAGGACGTATTCGACGATTGGATTAATTACTTACTAGGTCTCATAATCCTAATCTCGAATTCTATTAATTCTCGTTCCCTATAGGTTGCACCGATCTCCTACTCACTCTCGTGCAATACTCGACCGATGATCCCAATTCAAGTTCTAAAACGCGAATCGCCGCTATGCCTCAACACGTTTAACTAGTCGATCACGCTAGCATATAATCGACACAATGAAAACAGAATTGGAAAACAATAATTGAATTAAAGGAGAGAGAGTTACATTACATTGAACACTATGCCGCCATGGGTGGCTTCATCGATCCCTTAGACAAGAGGATTAGTTCCTCATGTCCGTAACAACAACGCACGTACAATCGGAAATCATCCTAAGACTAAGAATTAAGAGAAGAGAAAAGGAGACGCAGCCCCAGAATAAGGATTACAAAAGATCTCTGAAAATTATGATCCAAAAAGTCCTCTTTTTCTGTTCTGATCTGCTCTATTTATAAGGAGGCCACGCGTCACGGCCGTGACGGCCATCACGGCCAGGCCGTGACAGTTTCTGTTTCTGGCGCACTTTTGGAATTCGAACTCTCGCGACGCGAATGATGTCTCGCGACGCGAGCCCGCCTTTCACGGCCCATGATGTGAATCACGGCCAGGCCGTGATGTTCTCTGCCTTGTGTGGATTTTGGGTCACGGCCGTGATACACATCACGGCTAGGCCGTGATGGTCTCTGACTTATGTGGCTTTTAGGTCACGGCCGTGATGGTCTCTGACTCTGGTACTTTTCTGGATTCACACACTCGCGACGTGAAGGACGTCTCGCGACGCGAACCTTCCTTTCACGCCCCGTGATGTGAATCACGGCTAGGCCGTGATGGTCTCTGACTCCCCGGGTCTTCAAACTCTCGCGGGGCGAGAATCTCCAGAATAGCAATCTCCACTATTTCTTGACTTTCCTTAATTCTTAGAGCTTTACTTATGGACCTGAAAACAACACAAGCAACCACAAGCGTAATTCTATCCAAAAGAAGCTAAAAACTACACAAAAGACGCAAAACGAGTCAAAGTCCAACTTAGGAACAAAACAAGGCAAATTTGGGCGAAAACGAGAGTGAACTCGAATAAATTGGCACATAAACCCTAGTTCATCTAGTCATAAAACTAGATAAGCCAGAGGCTTATCAATGTACCGTAGTTCTGAAGATTCAAAGCACTTGACATGGCATGAGGATGAAAGGATCAAAGATGGCAAGTCACAGACCCCGGCAGATTCTCCGCAATGGAAGAAATTTGATCATGATTATCCTGATTTTGGGCAAGAATCAAGAAACCTACGACTTGCATTGGCTACTGACGGATTTAACCCGCATGGTGTTCAAAGTAGCTCTCACAGTACATGGCTTGTGATTTTGGTGATTTATAACCTATCCCCATGGCTATGCACGAAGCGCAAATTTATGATGTTATCTATGTTAATTTCTGGGCCCAAACAACCAGGAAATGATATAGACGTCTATTTGACTCCTTTGATTGAAGACTTGAAACAACTATGGGAGACAGGTGTGGAGGTGTATGATGGGTATAAGGAAGAAAGTTTCAATTTGAGAGCTATGTTGTTTGGCACAATTAATGATTTTCCAGCCTACGGTAATCTGTCAGGATATAGCATCAAGGGTCAGTGTGCATGCCCTATATGTGAAGAAGGTACGGATTGGATGCGGTTAGAACATTGTAAGAAGAATGTCTTTCTTGGGCATCGTAGATTTTTGCATCCAAGTCATCATTACCGGTGGTGGAGAAAGGCGTTCAATGGGAACTCGGAAGAAGGTAGATCTCCTTCACCTTTGACGGGTGATCAACTTTTTGAAAAGGTAAAGCATTTGAATATCCAATTCGGTAAACCTTTTGCGAGAGATATTGTCACAAGAGGGTGGAAGAAAAGGTCGATTTTCTTTGAGTTGCCATATTGGAAATCATTATATGTAAGACATTTCCTCGATGTGATGCACGTTGAAAAAAATATCTGTGATAGTGTCATTGGTACGTTACTCAATGTGCCAGGGAAGACTAAAGATGGCATCAATGCAAGGTTGGACTTGGTTAGTATGGGAATAAGAAGAGAATTGGGACCGACGAAGAAGGGTAAAAGTACATATCTTCCTCCAGCTGCTTACACTCTATCTAGAAAAGAAAAAACTGTTTTTTGTAAGTTTCTTGAAGGAGTTAGGGTTCCGGAAGGGTACTCTTCAAACATTAGGAACCTCGTATCGATGAAAGATCTCAAGTTAAAAGGTCTAAAGTCCCACGATTGTCATGTTCTCATGGAGCAGTTGATACCCATTGGTATACGGTCTATTTTACCTAACAAAGTGCGGGGTGCCTTAACTAAACTCTGTTTCTTCTTCAAGGCAATTTGCAGCAAAGTGATTGACCCTGGGAAGTTGCCATCATTGCAAAGAGAAATTGTTGTGACTTTATGCGAGCTTGAGATGTACTTTCCACCTTCATTCTTTGACATAATGGTTCATCTAACCATTCACCTTGTTAGAGAGACACAACTGTGTGGGCCAGCTTATATGAGATGGATGTACCCGATTGAGCGTTATATGAAGATATTAAAAGGGTATGTGAAAAACCGATCACGACAGAAGGTTGTATTGTTGAACGGTATATTGTCGAAGAAGCTGTTGAATTCTGCATCGAATACCTATCCAATGCTGATTCTATAGGGCTGCCAAAGTCTCGTCACACATGGAGAATGATGGGGCAAGGAATTACTGGAAATGAAATAGTGACTATATCAAGGACAGAATGGGAGCAAGCACACTTATATGTTCTGCACAATGCCGATGAGGTTGAGCCATATGTTGAAAAACACAAGGACATGCTTAAGAGTTTGTATCCAAATAAGAATCAAAATTTGCTAACTAGAGAACACAATCGTTGTTTTATAACGTGGCTAAGAGATCACATTTATGCAGAGTTGACTGAAAATGCTACTTCAGTTTCAAATAGATTGAGATGGTTAGCCAAAGGTCCAAGTTTGCATGTCTTCTCTTACCACGGTTATCAAATTAATGGGTACACATTCTATACAAAAGAACAAGATGGTCGGAGTACAATGCAAAACAGTGGTGTGACTCTTGTAGCTCAGTCGATGCATATCTCAAGTGCCAAAGACAGAAACCCGATATATGCAAATATGTCATACTTCGGCATCATTGAACGCATATGGGAATTGGATTACACAAAGTTTAAGGTTGGTGTGTTTGGTTGCAAGTGGGTTGACAATAATAACGGTGTTCAGATTGATGAGTCAGGGTTCATGCAGGCGGATCTTAATAGGGTGGGGTATAAAGATGAGCCTTTTATATTAGCATCTCAAGCTCAACAAGTGTTCTATGTCACTGATCCAGCTGATATGAAAAGGTCCATTGTTCTTTTGACTAACAAAATAATTACTAAGATTGATGATCAAGACCATGGAGATGTTGATATTGAAGATGATCCTTTCGTCGGGACATTACAATCACTTGAGATTGAGATAACTAGGGATGATGGTATGTATATGAGAGAAGATCATGATGAGGGGCTTTTGGTCAATCCACCATTTCGTACTAATAAAGGACAAACAAATCTCAATCCAATGAAGAAAAGAAAAAGGTTGACTTAAACATGTATGTAGTGTTTGTGTTTAAATGAACTTTCTGATCCTTTTATATTATAGTTAGCATCTTCCGGTAATGCTAGTGTTGATTTTGTTATTCATAGTTGTTTTATATTTTGCATCAATTAATGTTATATTAATGTCCATTGATGTTTTACTTGTATCTAATATTTTTGTAGGTAAATGGCATCTTCAAGTAATTCTAGTGATGCCAAAGCGACGAGACGTGGGCCAACAGATTATGAAGGCGGTCATCCGCGCTAGGAGTAAAGGACAAAAATTTGATGTAATTTACTTACTAATCTAAGGATTTCATAATGTTGTTTGATATCTAGATTTAATTACTTTATTATTTTTATTAGGTTGAATGGAATTCTTTGGACCAACCAATTCGTGCTAATGATAAAATATTGAAGAGTTACATTGGGGCCGTTGTTCGGCAAACGGTCCCAATTATTTGTTCTAATTGGAAGGATGAAGCTTTGGATGGTTTCAAAGAGAGCATATGGGCTGATGTACAGGTAATTGTTAAAATTTATGAATTATATTGTAAACTATGTAAACATACTTACTTTGACACGTTGTTTATATCGTTTTGCAGATGTCTTTTAATGTTGATGAATCTCGGAAAAAAATTTGTACTTCAGGAAGCTGGTAACCTACATAGGACATTCAGAACTAGATTGACCAAAAAATTTCTAAGAGATGCCAACGGGAGTATCATAGAGGAACCTCCATCACAATATCCACACATATCAAGGGATGAGTGGACAGATTTTATAGCAATACGCACAGGAGATGCTCAATTCCTGGTATGTTTAATATCACGTTAGTCCTTATAATTTTATAGCAATACGTACATATGACATTAACCATGTATTAATATTACTTATATGTGTCTGAATAGAAATTAGGCAATGAAAATCGCATAGCAGGCGTTAGATCCTGCATGCCCTTACAAAGCATCACGTAAGGGGTATGCTGACATTGAGGATGAATTGGTATTTATATATATATATATATTTAACTGCATGTGTGGTAAATATGACTTTTAAACTGTTTGGTTAATATATATTATCTCAATAGACAGATGCAGGAGGCGGGGCCAGAAGTTAAGAAAATTAAACGCCATATTGTGTGGAGGAAAGTCCGCGAGAACAAGGCGGGTGTAATTGACAACAAAAATACGCAGACCGTGTGGAATAAATGTGTTAGTAGACTAACGTTTACATTTTAATTTGTTATTTTCTTATGATAATATATAATAATTTTAACATTTGCATTTCACCAATAACTATGTGTCAGGAGGAACTGTCACAGTCTGCGGTAGAGGGAGAGATACAAGATTTTGGTCGCCAGGATATTCTTGCTAAAGCCCTAGGTGTGCCAGAGAACCCTGGTCGTGTTAGGGGTGTGGGTTTTGGCGTCTCTCAAAGAGACTACTTCCCACCTGAAGGTCGTGCAAAAAATAACTCGGAAACGAAAAGGTGGGAGACATTGGTGTCTTAACTCTCTGAAAGATTGAACATTTTGGAAGAAAAGCTGAAAAAAAAAGGAGGATGAGAAAAGGCAGGCTAATTTCACAGCCCAAGCAAGCGTCAAAGATAGTTGCACTCTACCATCTGCCATCAGGCTTCCAGAGGTAATGCATGCCTTTTTTTTTTTACTAGTATTGCATTCGCAGTTAAATACATTCAATTGGATGCCTTAATTCACAGCTTATTCATCTATCATTGGATTAGGGCGTCAACTCATGTAAGCTATATTTATCAACCCCAAACTATCGTATGGTTTCTATGGGTAAAGTATACAATGAGCCGGGTGTTACAATCGCATAATTGGACCGCATTACCCTTAACCATGTGAAAGTTGGAGTTGATGTTGCAACCGAGGGGATGCGCCATTGTCGGTACCTATCGATCGTGCGAGATGTAATGCGATAAGAGATGCAATAGGTACTTATGTGGCATGGCCAATTGATCTCGTGGTTGTAATTAATATGGTATGTAATTGCATTTTTCCACCTTTTCATATATGGCATATATGCATTACATTAGTTGATCACTAACTGGCATATTGAAATGCAAAATTTCCAGGCACCTGCAAAATCTAAAGGCAAGGGCAGAGTGTCTGGATATACAAAGGAGTCAACTACAACCCCAAAAAATAAAGGAGGCAACTCTGAGGCCAACCCTCCTACAACTGGTTCAACTACAATTTCTCTGGAATATTTGAATTTTCTTAAAATACATGAACGAAAGAATATGAAAAATGATGACCAATTGGACATAGAGATGGAACAAAATATTTTTGGTCAGCATTTCATTGAGATGATCAATACTGAAAATATCAGAGAAGTTGTAAATCATGAATGGGTGTCTGCCTCCATTATTTCCGTATATATCAGGTACTAAATCAGGCTTAAAGTGTACAATATTTTTTTAGTCTTTCCATTTAAATATTGATGTCATTGGTGTAATCCATTTTTATATTTTAATTGAAGGTATTTGTATGAAGAATTGTTGCTTCCAAAGGAAAGAACGAGGAGGTTTCTGTTCTTGTCCCCACACCAAACAGATACATACGGCTTCTTCGGGAGGGATTCACAGACAAAGTATATAGCTGACCGCTTTGCAACTACAGAAAGAGAATATCAGCCCTTGTTTATAGCGCCGTGTAATGTTGGGTGAGTCACTTATCCTATAGGACTTAATTCACAATAATGAATTACATAAAAGTTGAGGTGCTTAGGATTTGTTATCTCAACATTTTTGTAGGAATCATTGGGTGCTGTGCGCGATAAATATTGTTGAAGAGATTATTTACTATATGGATCCCTTGAATGTTGATCCTAGGGGTCGCCCAGAATTAAAGAATATGTTCGATAAGTAAGCATGCTTTTATATTTCTGATTTTCTATGATTCTGTCAAATGGCTTCCATGGTAGATACATGTTGCAAGTTGTCATGGTCCTAATGTGCTTTTGATTTTTGACATTAGAACATGTGTTGAATTGACATATACTGGGTTGTGGCTGTTGTGGTTCAAAATAAAAAAAAGCATGCGTGTGTTTGTGATGATTGAAAATATGTTTCTTAATGAACTCTGTTTGATTTTGTGATTAGTGCTTTGCAAGTTTATCGTTCAAATATCGGAGCTAAGGTGCCGCGTTTAAAGGCAACCAACATTAAATGGATTCAGATAGAGGTACATTTGCAAAAACTTAATGCGCAATTAGATAAAAAAACCTATATTGATTTACTATTTTATTTTTTATAGTGCCCAATACAACCCAACAGTACAGATTGTGGGTACTATGTGATGCGTTGCATGAAGGAAACTATCTTGCTGAACCAAATTAAAATACCAATGGCGGTATGTTGTTTACTTAGCTTTTAACTGTGACTGTTCAAATGTTTTAGCAATTGTAACTTAATTTATTTAATTTTTATATCGCAGTACTTCCCTGACTTCAAATGCTCCACATACTCCTTCGCTCAACTATCTGAAGTCAAGGAAGATTGGTGTCGCTATATTGTTGAGAAGTTCGTTTGATTATGTCAAATTGATCACAGTAGTTGCAGCAATACTCATTGGTATGCGAATAATGCTTTTGATCACAAAGTAATGCATGTTACTAGTGTATGTTTTGGC
Organism: Sophora flavescens; assembly: GCA_030762895.1. NCBI lineage: Eukaryota > Viridiplantae > Streptophyta > Magnoliopsida > Fabales > Fabaceae > Sophora > Sophora flavescens. The sequence goes on from CM061063.1 coordinate 52,577,160, forward strand.
TTCGTAGGATGTAGAAAGTGAATGGCAATTTATAAATATTACATGAAATTGTATATAGCACTTGCTTTCTTTGGTGATTGGGTTATTGATGCTAAATTTCAAAATCTTGTTCATAAAATGTTCATTATGGGAGTTTTCTATAACAACCAACAGGACGTATGGTTATACTTTTCTATTGGCAATCTTTAATTTATTTTATGCCTAATGAATCTGGAAATGGTGGTTGATATACACCTTTTTCAGCTTATACATGCCTTCTCTTTAGCTCGGTGGATGTGTACTATCTTCTCTTGGTCCTGGTACACTTAGTTCAAACCATATTGATTTGGTGCTTGTGTTTGCTTACAGACCCGACATGCTTTTACACCAAAACAAATAAATGAAGCATGCTATGTTGACATGAAGGCTAACAAAGATGTTTTTGACAGTCTGAGGAAAAACCCAAAAGTAAAATATGATGGGCAACGGTTCTCTTATATTGATGGAGTTATTGACCTTAAGGATGCTTAAGGATACACGAGTTTCCAGAGGACATTGCTGTTATTGACCTTAAGGATGCTTACCCAACTGTGATGGAGGACTTTTATTAGTTTCTTGTTATTTGTTGAACATTTCTGACATTGATGGTTCAGTAACATTGTTCATTAGGGCAGGTACAATGACTTTTATTAGTTTCTTGTTATTTGTTGAACATTTCACATTTCTGACATTGATGGTTCAGTAACATTGGTAGATTTGTTCATTGATATATGTTTGTTCTTATTTCTCACAGATTTCCCTCCTCTTTGCATAAATGAATTTTGGTGTAGTTCAATATGCAGGAATGGATTTAGTTAAGAAATATGTAAAAATTAAAAAAAAAAAAGGGAATAGATAGCGTTTGTTATTAACAAACGCTATCTAAAGTGACTTTAGATAGCGTTTCCGTGTACAAACGCTATCTAAAGTCACCTATTAATAGCGCTTCCTAAATGCTATCTTTGCTAACGAGTTTTAATAGCGGTAGCATAGATAGCGGTTACAAACGCTATTAAAAGGCATACGGAAACGCTATCTAAAGTCTAATCTGTTGAAGTGATAAAAGTAATTATTTTTATATCACCCAAACGAAATAAATTATCTTTAAATCGTTTTTCAGCAAACATACCTAAACAAAAACATATTTTGATTATAATTTGTTTTCAAATAATCAATTATTTGAAAAAAGATTATCAGCATAATCTTTTTTTTTCACATTTCCCAAACACACTCATAACTGGTAATTAGTATAATTTGCTGATGTAAATTAGTGGTCTAGCAGTGGTTTCGAGTTGGAGTGTCCCTTAGCTTATAATCAATTTATATATATAATTTCATTTGTTTATAAATAAAAAAAGAAAAAAAAAAACTTGCTATCCGATTTTCTAGTCAACAATAAACTCTTCTAGCTGTCCGGTTGGTGTGAAAATTAAGACAAAATTGAGAACCAGCAATTTCTAAATGACAGATGGAGAGGTGCAATATGGAAGGAAGAAACAAGAGCATGTGCTAAATACCTACAAAATCCTAAATTAATATGGTGGTTGGAATTTCAAAATGTTGCATATAGTCTTCTCTTTCCCTGTAAATTGTAGTATATATTTGTGTTTGATCTCTAATTCAATCACTACTATATTTAGTGTCTGACTTTATGATTTATGATCGATTTTTTTGTCGTTGAATAATTTTTTCTTGTGATATATATTTATTGAATTTTAAAATAACATTAAAAAATTAATAAATGTATTATTATCACCTAAAATTAGTTGATAATCGAAAACGGTTGACAGTTGATCAACTGATGTAACCAATCGATAAAGGAACGCCCTAGGGTGAATGATGGAAGTTCGACTGGACATATGTTGAGATGGGCCTTGGATTAATGAGCCTATTTTACTTAAAGCAAGATGTTTTTGGTCAGTCGAAGCACGGAACCTTGGGATATGTAGCATTTTCGATTGTGATCCCTAACAACTTGGTGAAGTTAGTTGGGAGCAAGTTAACACGTCGAAGAAAGGATGAGATGAAGTCGTTAGCAAGAGGAATTGTTGCTAACATGAGGCCGAGGAAGACACCTTAAGCATGATACATCATGGCTAGCCGTTACAATTGGAGTGACAGTTCGTGGTTGTGTTTGTCGGTTAGTATGCTTAGGTAGTTGCTTGAATTTAGGAATGTTAGCAAGCCGAGATAGCTATGGGATTTTGTTTTGCTTATAAATACCATTTGTACAATTAAAGTTAAGAATCAATACAATTATTCAACTCATATTTTCTGCGCATTTACTTTAAGTTTCTTTACTTTTATGCGATTTTAGTATTTTCAGTTTCATCTTTCATACTAAGTGTTCTTTAGAGTAATTTAGGAACCCACGACTAAGAAAGAGTCATTTTCTTAGCACTTATCGACTTATTAGGGAATCATAGGATAGCACCAATTCAATTTGAACGAATCAACCGAAGATTCGGCTAGCACCAATTCGTGTAGCAACATAAATATTATTATTTTTGTATGGAGTACTGTAAAACTTTATCAAATAATTACAGTTTTTTTTTGTTAAAAACAATAAAAGTTTAATATATATAATTGATATAAAACAACATTAGAATAAAAAACTTACAATTAAACTTTATCTCATCTATCATAAGTTATTCACAAATTCACACATAACAGTCTCTACCAAAAAAAAAAAACTCACACATAAAAGTAGTGTGAGAGTATATATGAAAATTAAATTTGACAACACATGCATATACGTAACTAAATTACGATTTACCAAATCAGCCAACAATTTAAATTTACGATTTACAACATGTATATGTGAAGAGTTCAGGGCAAACCATGCACACATCAAAGGCAAGCGATAATAGGAAATAGGCTATGAGCATTGTACTACTTTGTTCAAACCAAAGTTCAAGTGTTCAACCATGTATATAGCTTTCCTCAGCCCCCGCAACCTCCACCGCATCCACCACCACCACATCCACCACCACCTCCACAACCCCCTCCTCTATCATCTTTCCCTTTCTTGCCATCGTCCTCAGCACCATCAGCACAGGCAAACAAAACCGTTATCACAATCAACACAGACGTTATGATCATGAAAAGCATGTAAAACCCCACAGAACTTCCCACCGGAATTTTGATATCATCTCCAAAGTAACCTCCTGCAGCAATTTTTCTCACCATCTCTCTTTGTGCCTTGTTAATTAGCTAGTCAGTCCGGTGCAATTTATAACCACACAAGTCATATATCCTATAGAGATATAGATATATAAATCCGTCAAATTCTATATTCAAAACTCTTGAAAATTCTCTATATATATTTAATTAAAGTTGAAATGGTCTTTCTTATTACATATTTTTTTTATTTTTGCTCAATGGTCCTCTCATCGTTAATTTTAATTTCAATTCTCGTGTTTTTATCAGTTAGGACAAGGACATGATGGACATGTATACCTTCTTCTTAGAAGTTTAATCCATTTAAATTACTATGTAAATTGTAAGTCGTGCTCTAACTTCATTAACCGTTTCTCATTCCTTTATTCTTTTATTATTTATTTTGTGTGGATGTCCTAAGTTCTAACGCTTATCATTCTCCAGTCAAAAAAAAAAAAAACGCTTATTATCATGCTAAGCGATAAGTTTATGTTGGATTTAATATTGCACAAGTGATGTTCAATTGAAAACGTTGCAGTGTCCGGAAGGAACTGCGAAGTTTCAAGGAACTTCGTCAGGAAGTCATCACTAGCCATTTGTCACGAAGAAACTTCATAGATATCATCATATCAATATATATATGTAAGACGAACATCAAGGCACGAAATGTAGACTTGCCTCTATTGTTCCTAAAGCCGAATTTGATTGCTTGTGGATGAAAAAAATAACGGCATAAAAATCGTATATTTATGACAACTTGCTAGGTAACTAGTTGACTTGCTTATGAAATTTCTACTATGGTGAGAATCACTTATGTGGAAAGCACCATAGAATTAAGTGTGTGTTTGGTTTCACTTCTGGAGGTATCAGAAGTGCTTCTGTACCTATCAAACGTGATTCTCGTAAAAAAAGAGGTGTTTGGAAACATGTTTGTGGAAGCAATTTTGCATCCAGAATTGATTCTATCATAAGCAGCTTGGAGCAGCTTCTGCTTTTGGATTGAAAAATTATACTAAGTTTTACATCAAACTTGCTTTCAAAGTAAAAACATCCAAACATAACTTACTTTACTTCAAACTCAATTGTATTGAAATCAATTCTACAAAATCAATTCCATCCAAAATCACGTTTGTCAAACGCTCATCCAAACACACACTAAGAATCATTCAAAAGAAGAAGAATAAACTTTAAATAGTATAGCCGAATTTGGGATTAATACAAGGATATTGATTAAGGATTAAATAGAAGGTTGTGAATATATGCGGATTAGAAAAGTTTTTTTAGAAAATAACTGGTCTTAAAGTTTGTTAGAAAACAACTGAAATGGGGAGAAAAAAACTTTTTTAGAAAATAATCTAGATATCCAAATATACAAATTTTTTCACAAAACTATTTAATTGCCCAATCACACTCTAAATACGTCAGTTTCTCGTACAAAATTAATTCCTTAACCAATACCATAAATTCTCGATCAAACCCTGTAAGAATCGCCAAAGTACACCCTATCTGTGATTTTATTTTTATTTTTTGGGGGTGTTAAAAGGAAGAGCCAAGCAGCTGAGTAAGGAGAGGTGACTCAATGGAAAATCGAAACTCCAACATCAAAGTGACACCCAAGTCTTAAAACTTGGACCAGTGCCAATTGGACTGGAGCAAAATATATAAATTTGAGGAAGCAGCCCCCATTCTTCTCTTTTTAAGCTGTGCACAAGACTCGTTTTAGATCAGCCACTGCTGAAGCAAATCCAATTTTAAGAACCATTGACACAATAATAGCTTTGCCAACAAATCCCTTGGATCACATCACTGTCTGTTGTATTTGGTTTTCATCATACGCCAATAGTAAGACTAAAATAATTTAATCCATAGATGCAGAAAATCTATCAGTAGGACAGAGATCATGCTCATCATTATAAGACAACACTTTGCAACATCTTCTGAAGAAGCTATAGTATTTTGGCCAAAAGGTGTTTGACCTGATATACTACAGGAACAGATCACCTTAAAGATGATGTTTACAAAGAAAGTTTTTAATTGAACCAACTTATTACATTTACAAGATATACAAAGGCAATTTGATTTACACTTTCTAATTTTATTGTATACCACCTCTGATGTATATAGAAGCAAAAGGGAGACCAACCTGTAGGGTGAGAATACACAGAACAGTAAAAACAAAACAAAAAATATATTATACTTCTAAAAACATTGGACATTTCAGCAAGCAAATAAAATGATCATTGCCCTTCTCTCCAAGAAAACTCAAGCTTCTGGAATGGGAGTAAGTGGTTCCTGAAAAAGTTGAAGGAATATAATTATATAAGCATGAATGCATGATAATACCACATCAATAGTTTTACAAAATGATGCAAGAATTTACTGAATTACCTCAACAAACCGCAGATGCCCATGATATACATTAGAAGATTTAACAATTATCTCCCACTTAGGATCCAGTAATGTTATCTTGGGAGATTGAGTTCCCACATGACCGTTGGCAGTAAGATTAGACCGTGAAGATATATTCCTCGACGAAACTGCAGGTAAAGTACGCGTAAGCCAAGACTCTGAAGGAGCTTTTGGTAAAGGAAGGGCAAGAGGAAGCTTCAAAGAGCTTGCATCCGATGTCTCTCGACGGCCTAACTTTATAAGCGATTTGCTTTCTAAGTCAATCTTCCCTTCACCTGCCACCTTTGAGCTAGCCAAAGTACTAGGATCATGACTAGAGCCTCGAGTGCATTCTTGATCTTTGGTAGCTCGTTGGCTCTTTAAACCAATTTCTAAATCACCCTTCAATTTCATGTTCTTCCAAGATACAGGCTTCTGAATTAGGCCATCAGAACTTTTTTTACTACTAGGAACTTGACTTTCTGACTCTATTTTCCTGTGCTCGACCTTTTTTGGACTTGAAGTCACAACCAATTCGTGATCCAAGTTACTTCCTTGGTAGGCAGGCTTTGTCAACCCTTGCTTTTCTGAATATATTTTGTTGGGATGATTTGTCATTTCTATTTGCTTATCATTAGTTGAATTATCAGAACAAACGAGGAGAGGTGAATCAAGAGACACCGAACTTTTTGGTTGTAATGCTGCCTTCTCATCCACAATACCCAAGTATTTGCTATCATCAAGTGAAGAATCTATTGAAGGATTCTTATCAATGCCACTGTCTTTTCGTAGAGTCTCAAAATCATCCCGTGTGTGATTGGATGGGCCCTTAATTTCAGGAGAACATGAACTAGAAGATTTGACCTTATGTACAGAATCTACATATAGAGTTTTCTCAACAACAGGGCCTTCACAGCTAGATTCACATTGAGTGCTCTCACAGTCTAATAATTTGCTGAAACCTCTTCGATGTGGATCGATGCCATGTTTAGATTTTTCAGGAATACCCAGAAAATCTTTCTCTTGTGTAAAGCCAGACTGAGACTCTACTGACTTTTTTCCATAATAAGCAGGTCTAGCATGCTGCAGAAGAAAAAAGGTGAAAAAAGATTATAGAGCCAAAGGTGGATTATAACAAGAACAAAATAAAAGTAGGTAGGGACAAATTAGTACCTCTTTTGCAGCTCTTCTGTGAGAAGCAATTGATTTACCCTGCATTCCATGGCCTGCAAAACTTAGAACCTTATCCTCCATTCTTAATCCTGGTATAGGATTCAAAAGGCAGAACCGAGGAAACAGCCCACAAACTTTGGGTGCAAAGTTTTCAGATCCATCACTTTCATCTTCGCTTTCTACCCTACCAATATCTTGGGCATAATGTGGCAAAACCTTTTGCCATTTCGGATTAAGGGGATGGGACTTTTCTCCACTTACTACTTTCTTTACCTGTCTCGGTTGTTCCTGTGTATGAAGAACCTTCCTAGAGATGTATTGAGGTGTTTCAGAAGCCATTGCCTTTGCAGCAGGCAAGAACCTACCAATCATGAAATCGCGAGTCTGTTGATCTGTTGAAAAACTTCCAGATGGTTGGACCTCTTGATCATCATCCCATCCACTCAAACCACTCATACTACAGCTCATGAAGAATGATTCATTTCTAGAAAGTGTATCAAGAGCATCTACATAGCTCTCATCCCCATCATCTGAACCAGAACTCGCCTTTTCCTGAATTGCTTCTTTTGAGATTTCACGTTTTGTCATCTCTCTATCCAAAGTTGCAACATTTTGCGAGATGGAAACAGTGCTTCCTGTTCTGGACTGACGAACTGATTTACCTTTTGAAACTACATCAGAATCTTGCTGTTTGACTTTTAAAACTCTCCCAGGTGGAAGCTTTGGAGTAATGGAAGACCTTTCAACTGCCTGCGTTTGTACTTTTCTTTCATCTTTGGGTCTTCCAGGAGTTCGTTCCCATACAAAAGGAACTGTTCCAGGATTTGTCACTGGACCTGATTTTAACTCTGATTTGTAAACAGGAAGATGAGGTAGCTTAGCTGATGACATATCATTTTTCCTTTTATTGTCATTTTCAGAGGCCACTGTTGATGAGAATCGCCTTACTGATAAAAGTGGCTGATTGAGATCTAACTGCCTTTCCTCCATTAGATTTTGTAGTATCATCTAGTTGGTTTCTGCAAAACATCATAGTCAATTCAAATTGAAACTCAAACTTGGCATTTTCGGATGCGTACAGAGAAAACAAATTGACATTTTTTGCATCTGTCAGTTCTATACATATTACCATTAAATGTTGATTTGACTTGACGGAATTAGATAACTTGAGGCAATTTAATATTATGAAACATAGAATAGAACAACGGAACCCAAAATCAACTCTCTATAATTCTGTATTTCTATTTCACTACTGAAAGACACAACAGTGATAGAGTTTTGACCAAAAGTTCATTCACAGTAAGATGATTGAGCTCACATCTAAACTTCATATTGTTTCAAAAGTTTCTCCTATCTTTAAGTTCCATCTCATATTTCCCTAGAATATTGGACTATCAGGACTACCCAATAAATCATCCAATTGGGCTATGCTATAGCATTGAAAAGTGAAGACTATCCTATTAGCTTTTTCTACAAGTTGGAAACAATTTAAGTTACAGGCTTCTCAAAGAGAATCTTTCTAACGGCATTTCCATTGAAGCACCATATTGTCATGTAGCTGTCATAAACCAGAACCTCTTACCCATTTCATAAGGGAGGAGGGAACGAGATAAAAACAAGAGTCATTTTATTTTTACACCTGAATTCTGGACACCTCGGCGACACCTTTGATATCTGGTTAATGTAGTTCAAATATGTGGTTAATTACGTTCGGTGGATGCTTAATGAGTTGTGACATCTTCTTACATCCATTAACCATCCACTGAACGTAATTAATCACATATTTGAACTGCATTAACCAGATATTACGGGTGTCTCTTAGGTGTCCAAAATCCAAGTGTACAAATATCGTTACTCTAAAAACAATCAAATTGCTTTATATGGAGTTGAAAATTAAAAGAAGCCTATTCAATAAAAGTCAAACAAACCATTTTGCTAAATCAATAGGAAGTATTACAAAATTGATAGATAGGACGGAATTTTACCCTCATGGAATTAAAAAAACATGTCAATAGTACTTTGAATTGCATAACTATATAAGCTACCAAGAATAGGTGAATGAAAGATAGCTAATCTGGTAGAGTAGGCAAGATAGTTGGACAGGAAGAAGCTGAATATATAATTTCAATATCAGATTTGAATCTACAGCACCCTAAATAATCCTTAAATCACAATCAAATGAAACCATACCCCTTCCAAGGAGAACACACAATCATTAGAGATATAAGTTCCAGTTTCATTAGATATAGCTAAGACCATAGTTCATTAAAAAAAAACACTTGATTCAACAAAAGAGAGACCAAGAAAGTTTTGATGCAACAAGGCATTAGAATAAAGGAAATTCCATTCACTTTCAACATAAAGAAATATTTTTCAACGTTTTCCAAACAAACAAACAAACCCCACTGTAGCATTCATTCCACTTACCAAACCCAATAAACACACACGGAGAGGGAGAGAGAGGGTAGTGAAAAAGAACCTCAGAAAAACAACCAGACCCAGAAATCAATGAACTTTCTTCCTCTGGAAAGTTGGTGAATGGGAACTCCAAAAAGCTACCCTCAGGGAAGATAGAAGCAGAGGAAGCTTCGTCGGTTGCACATGAACAAGAGAGAGAGAGAGAGAGAAGGTGATTGGGGGAGGAGAAAGGTTTGAGAAGAAACAAGTATTGTAGTAGTAGTTTGTAGTTTGTATGCTTGTGTATGTTTATTGCTACTTGATTGGTTGCAGAACTTACCAGCTGATGCTGCAAACTGCAGATAAAGGTACACGCTTTTCCAACTATTACTTTAACCTCTAATAATAATAAAAAAATATGTTAAGAAAATGTATTAAAAGGATGTACAGCTAGAATTTCTCATATACAAAAACATTCAGTCTTTTTTTGTCCTTTTGTTCATCGTTTTTTAGAACTAAATTTGAAAGTGAAATTTTGCATGAGAAAATAAACAAATAAAAATAGTTATGTTATTGGCTACTGTAGAATTATTATCAGTTAGTAATGTTTATGATTGATGAACGGATTAGCATTTTTTCTTAAGAAAACATATTATTATTTAGCTGATACACGTTATTAATTAATAGTTAATCCATCATTAATAAATATAGGATAGGCGTGAGATTTTAGTGTAGAAAAAATTAAAATATTGTTTACCAAAAAGAAAAGTGTAGAAAAATATTTTCCTGAAAAATACGTTATTGATGATTATTTTAATGTTCATCGGGGTTCTTGAGCATTTATTGGGGGGCCACTTGGGTGTGGGATCATGTGAGAGGGGAGGTGGGGGAAAAGCTAAGCCAGGTTGATATGCCCAAAAAATGTGAACTCTTATCAACGGAAAAGGAATTAAATGGGAAAACAAGAAAAGGACCACCCAGCTTTACGTGTTCAATTATTAAGGGTATGATCTAACCTAAGCATTTAATCCACTGCATTTTTGCATTGATGCAATGCAAGTGCCCCTTTCTTCTTCAGTTTTGGTCATCATTTTTTTAATTTCTTGTACAGAGATAAGCAATATACCAAAATGTATAATCGTGTGATAACTTTTGTCGGTTCTCCAAATGATATATGAAAGTAAAAGAAACCAATGCACAAAGCAAATAAAAAAGGTTGATACTAACAAGTGTTCTTAGGACATCTTTTAAGAAATAAAGAAAATTAAGTTTTTATTGAAAAATCATGTATTTCACTTTTTCAAACGTTAAATACATTAATTCTTAGGAGTGTTCACGGTTCGGTTTGGATCGGTTTTGAGACAAAATATCATCCGATCCAAAGATAAAAAGAGCATGCGGTTCGATTCGGTTTGGATGGCTTCCTAAGGAAAATCCGATCCAATTAAGTCGGTTCGGTTGATTCAGTTTGTACCGACACATCATTACATATTTAGATTACATCAAATATTCAAGATTACAAGTTAAATTGAACAAAATCTTAAACATGTATATAGTTATTTATATATTCGTGTAATAATTTCATAAAATAGGTACAAAATAAATAAATATCCATCATCAACTAGTTTCATAACATCTTTTTTATGTTTTGAACTTAGAAATAGTAAAAAAAAATTATGTCAAATCAAACTAATAAGTATTATTAGGAAAAAATCAATAATGCAAAAAATAGAATAAACATATATTAGATTTTATGCATGCTGTTTGGTTTGGATTGATTCGGTTTAAGAAAATGAATCCAAAATCCGATCCGATCTGATCGGTTTTCGATTTTCTTTTGGGTCGGTTTGGATATGAACACCCGTACCAATTCCCTATGTAATTTTTATTTATTTTTTTCCTTAATGAGTGTCGGCACTCGTTAGCATTTTTCATAACAAAACGAGTGAAGTTATTTACATGCTTAATTACTTGATAACACTTTTGTTATCAATAAATGGTAATTTTATAAAATAAAATAAATAAATTAATAATTGATAATAAGGAACGTGGATACAAAATTTGAAGTGTCAGTTGAATTGGACTCCCTGGTCATTGTTAATATGGTTCCCTCGAGTAATTACATTGTTGCTTATGGAAATTCTTGATCTCTTTCACATAACGGATTAAAGGAGCTCCATATCTTATTGATGTGTTTGGAATCAAGGTCAGGAGTTTTAGAAGTGCTTCTTAGACGTGGAAGCTATTCACAGTAGCTTCCAGTCAAAAGCACTTCAGCCTAAATCAATCAAGTTTCCAAACATGCTATATGTCATCCAGGAACCGAATCATTATGTTGATTTCTTAGCCAACCAGAGCTGTTAGCTTGGATCTTTAGACTGGACGATTTTTTATAGGGCAATATCCATGTTAGCTTTACTTTTGCATGAGGATGCTCGCGATTGCGGCATACCTTTTTGTGGGAGACGAACATGGTATAAAAAATTATGCCTTATTTGATTTTAAATTAATTTGAATTTTGAACAAAAATAATGATAATAAAGCAAGTACAAAAAACATTTTTATATCTTCTAACAAAATCCTTTCCATTATTATTAAGATATAGGAAGACTAAAAATGCACCCCTTCTTACTTATCTCCTTCTCTCCCTTATTGTCGTCCTCATCACCAGCACCACTATCATTACTAGCTAGCATTATTACTACAACCCAATCGTTTCAAGAATATCCTCATAGTTGTTGCTATGGCTCCAAAGGATAATATAATTCATTTCACGTTATTTTATTTATATTGTACATCGATCACCAGATAACTAACAAAATAAAAAAAGTGTAATATAACTTAACTATTTGTGATGTGCTATTATACTTGTACAGCTTCCTTAATGTACATTAAACACACTTATAATAAACTAAGACCAACTAATATAATAGAGAAAAATATATGAAATAGATTTGGTGGTAATTAATAATTGCAACAGCAATAATCACCATTATAATAATGGTAATGATCGTATTACATACTTGTCCGAACATTCGCAGACTCTGTGGAAGGGAATAGATTCCTTAAGAAAAAAAACGATAATCATATAAATATATGGAAGTATAAAGTATTAACTATATGCCGATAATTTTTTTAGGAAAAAAACTACATGTCAAGCCACAGCATCGTCATCAAATTTACACATCTTTAGAGTATCTATGATCCATCTTTACACATCTTTTTTTTTTTTTACACATCTTTAGAGCATCTATGTTCCATCTGTGTCTTTAGAGCATCTATGATCCATCTACATATATAACCAATGTATAAAAAATTTCATAAAGCTTTTAAAGTTTAATTAATATGCATTGTATGTAAATTTTACATTGTCAGTTAGTTTTAAATCATATTATGTGTGATTTTTAAGATAATTATGATAAGAGTCAAATATTTTAATTATATATCAATTTGTTATTGATTGACAATTAATTTTTTTTATACTGACACGTAAAATACAAAATTATACAAATTGCAGTTTTCATATAATTTTTCCTTTTGTTTTAAAAAACTCAGGATAAAGACACAGTTGTTTTCAAAAAAATAAAAGAGAGATTGATGTAACACACTAGTGCTATGTATTTTTTTTACACTCCTGCTCACTTTGGAAATAAATTTATTTTAAAGGAAATGTTTCTTTTATGAAAAACAAAAAGAGAAGAGAAGTAAAATGATGAGATGAAACTTTTACTTACATGGATTTAAATCTTATGATTTTTTTTATCAGAACATGGATTTATTTATTTATTGTTTTGTTTTGCAGAACATGGATTTAAATCTTATGATTTAAATGTAGGTATATGCATCAACAGTTACCGTGACCCCATTGAAGGTGACAAATAGATAAGACACTTTATTTCCGAAGATATTTTAGAAATCGGTTTTATTAAATAATATCTTTAAGACATTGGTTAAGAAAACAAAAAATATAAATTTTATATTGGGAATTGTAACTTTTAAAATTTTAAAAATAGAATACATCATTTTTCAATATATAATTTTTATTTTTATATCCTTAATTAATACCTTTAAAATATTAGTTAGCATTAGATAATTCAGATATTTTATAGATGTAGTGTAGACAGGCGGATATATAATTCATAATTTTCAATTTTGTTTTCTTATCCTTTGTTGATGTTCCTTTTGTAATATGCCTCCCTGGCTCCCCTTCTAGCTTCTATGGTGAAGTTTGCAAAAAACGTCTACATCGGTATAGACATTAATTCTCATGTTAAAAGTCCATTTTACCCTCTTCATACATGTTCTTCCTTTCCTTCACCACCACCTACCGACCACTATCACCACCCCTCCACCACCACCGCATGGTGATCTCTCGTTGTTGTTCTTTGAAATCTGGGGAGACGAAGGAACTTGCCGATGGCGTCAAAAACTTGATAGGCTCCTATAAGTGTATCGGATTGAAGTAAGTAATAATAAAATGGTGAGAAACCGAGTATCGAACTCAGGGATTGGGAAACCAAGTACCACTTCACAAATTAAACAACTATTTAAACTAAGAAATAAATGTGAATAGATTTCAAGAAAATAAAAGAAACAATAAAAGAAATCAAATATTTTTTGGGTTTTTAAATATGAGAAGAGATCTTCTAGGATCGGCACTACCACAATGACGAATTATGAATCCTAATTGACTATACCTTTGTTAATATTTAACTCAATTTAAGGTGAATCATCATAACTTAGTTAATGTTCCTGTTAGAACATAAGGTATTTCATTCACCTTTTTTTTATTCCTTTGAGTCATTTACAGAGTATAAATAGATACAAGGAGGAGAGATTTTAGGAACTAACTTAGCCTATACACGATACTCATGGCTAAATATAAGTTAATCCCTTGATCTAAGGGATTTGACAGATATTTACAATTAATGTTCCTATTTTCTGGTGATTCTAATGACTCACGCCAACACTCCCCCTCAAGTTGGTGCATAAATGTCTTTAATGCCCAACTTGTCAAGGGAGTCATGGAAGTTCTTACCGGACACTGCCTTTGTAAGAATATCTGCCAACTGGTCTTCCGACTTGACAAAAGAAAATCGAATAATCTTCTCCTCAAGATTCTGCTTGATGAAATGTCTATCTATCTCCACATGCTTTGTTCGATCATGTTGGACATGATTTTGTGAGATATCAATTGCAACTTTATTGTCACAGAACAGGTTCATCTCCATGCTAGGACCAAAGCCGATCTCCATTTAGTAACCTTCTGAGCCCTAATAGTTCACAAAGTCCTTTTGCCATGCCCCTAAACTCAGCTTCAGCACTAGACAAGGCCACTACCTTTTGCTTTTTACTTCTCCATGTAACTAAATTCCCTCCCACAAACCTGAAGTATCTTGATGTGGATTTTCTGTCTAGAACATTCCCAGCCCAATCTGCGTCGGTGTACCCTTCAACACTCAGGTGATTATTCTTAGAGAACATCAACCCCTTTCCTGGTGAGGATTTTAAATAGCGGAGTATTCGGTTTACTGCATCCATGTGTTCTTCACTTGGATTATGCATAAATTGGCTCACCACACTTACGGCATAGGCAATATCAGGGCGAGTATGTGACAAACAGATAAGTTTCCCCACCAATTTTTAGTATCTTCCTTTATCCGCGGGCACTTGGTTTGTGTATTGTGAAAGTTTGTGATTTTGAACTATTGGAGTATCTGCTGGTTTGCACTCCAGCAGCCCCACCTCAGTCAATAGGTCCAACACATACTTTCTTCGAGACAAGAAAATGCCTCTTTGTGACCTTGCCACCTCTATTCCCAAAAAAATACTTGAGTCCACCCAAATTCTTCATCTCAAACTCAGTTGTCAATTGCTCTTGTAGTCTTGAAATTTCTTCGGTATCATCTCCAGTAATAATCATGTCATCTACGTAAACAATTAGAGCTGTCACCTTTCCTTGCCGATGCTTTAAGAATAGGGTGTGATCTGCATTACTTTGGTTAAAACCATACCTTCTCATAGCTGAGCTAAACCTTCCAAACCATGCTCGAGGTGATTGTTTCAATCCATATAATGCTCGCTCTAACTTGCATACCACCTTGGTTCTGGAAAAGGACATATAGCCCGGTGGGATATCCATATAAACATCTTCTTCAAGATCTCCATGGAGAAAAGCGTTCTTCATGTCGAGCTAGAGTAATGGCCAATCTAAATTTGCTGCAAGAGATAATAGGACTCTAACAGTATTTAGTTTGGCCACCGGTGAAAAAGTCTATGTATAATCTATACCGTAAGTCTGTGTGAACCCTTTCGCCACTAGCCTTGCCTTGTGTCGATCAATGGATCTGTCAGCTTTGTATTTGACTGAGAACACCCATTTGCAACCCACTGTCTTCTTCCCCTTAGGGAGTGGTATCAACCTCCATGTATTATTCTTTTGTAAAGCCTCCATTTCCTCTTGTATGGCTTGTGCCCACTTAGGATTAGCTAAGGCTTCTTCCACATTCTTTGGAATATGACAGGAGAATAATGTCTCTGTGAAGGCTTGAATAGGCTTTGATAACTGTTGAGTAGACACATAATTTGCAATGGGGTATTTGGATCGCCTTTCTTCTGCATCAGGAGAGTATCTATTGGGTGGCTTTCCTCGGTTGTTCCTGAAAGGTAATACATATCTTACAGGAGCATTAGTAGATGAGGAGATAATAGGAGAGCTTACCTCAGGATAGTTCTCAGTGAGAGAGTCTGGTACTGTGGAGAGAGGGGGCTCTTTACTTCCTTGATCGATATACTCTTCATTGACGGGAACCTCTTCACTAGTAATTTCTTCATTAGTAGGAGGATCCTCTTCATTCTCAACTTCAGTTATGTTTAAATGCTCCATTTCTGTAGGTTCATCATGGATTACTCCTTCAACTTCGGATTCATGCTCTCCAATTTGTTTCTTTTCAACAGTTGATGATGGATCCGCCAAGTACCAATTTAGCTCTTTATTCATGGACTCCCCCTGAAGAGCTGAGTTGGATACCATAGGAGAAAAGAAAGGTTCAGATTCTTGGAAAGTTACATCCATAGTGATATAAGTTTTGTTGGTGGTAGGGTCAAAGCATTTGCAGCCCTTTTGTGTAGTCCATAGCCCAAGAACAAGCACCTAACAGCACATGGATCAAGTTTGGTATGTTGGTTTTTGTGAAGATGAAGAAAAACCACACACCCAAAAATCCTAGGCTGAAGCATCAACACGGTAGGTAACTGTACATGAGAGGGGAGTACTTGCAGAGGTGTTTTAAAATGCAAGACCTTGGAGGGCATGCGGTTGAGGAGGTATACAAGCTGCGATTCTGACATCATCCCAACGGCGAGTTGGGACATGGGTGCCAAGAAGAAGAGCACGTGCTGTCTCCAAGATATGACGATTTTTTCGCTCGGCGACGCCATTTTGTTGTGGAGTTTGTGAGAATGAGGTCTCGTGAAGAAGACCATGTTGCTGGAGGTATGCTTCGAAACGATGGTTGGCAAACTCCCCTCCATTGTCTGACCGAAGAACTTGAATCTTGGCAGAAAACTGGTTTTGAATCATGACATGAAAATTCTGAAATATTTGAAACACCTCATCTTTAGTCTTCATCAAGTAAAGCCATGTCATTCGTGTGCAATCGTCGACAAATACTACGAACCAACGGTGACCAGATACGGTAGTCCTAGGGGAAGGTCCCCACACATCAGAATGTATTAGAGCAAAAGGAACACTGCTTTTATTCAAACTCATCAGATAGGAGGTTATATGGCTTTTAGCCAAAATACAAGTATCACATGTAAACTCAACGTTTTTCAAATTTAAAAATAAATCTGGAGATAAGTGTCTTAAATAACTGAATGATGGATGTCCCAAACGACGATGCCACAACCATATTTCTCGTTCTTTGCTACTGAACTGGTGGTGCACGTGATGTGCTTCTCCTTTGCTAAAATAATCTAGGTAGTATAGCCCCCCTCTCTTAGTACCACACCCAATAATCTTCTTCTTTGAGAACATCCTGAAGAAGACAAAAGGTAGAGTACATCAATACCACACAATTGAGTTCTTCAGTTATTTGACTCACAGATATTAATTTATTAGATAGTGTAGGAACAAGGAGAGTGTGAGATAAGGAGAGTGAGGGTGATAATGCCACAGTTCCAGCACCTGTGACTGGGTATGCAACTCCATTTGCGTTCGCAATGCAAGTCCTACGTGGTGGAGTTGAATGGGAGAAGTCCATGGGATCGAAGGTCATATGGTCAGTATAATCCATGCACTTACATCCTGAGAATTAGAACTACAGAAAACTTGACCGCAGTTACCTGGTTTCATTGAGGTGGAGGAACTGGTCATAGGGAAAAGTGAGAGTTAAGACTCGGCAGTGGCTACAGCAGCTTTACCAGTGACTTCCTCAAGTGTAGTGGTGTCTTTTTTCTTCTTAGCTTGCAACTCATGCCACCACTCTGGATACCCATGTAACTTGAAACAGGTATCACGAGTGTGTCTGGAATTTCCACAATGTGTGCACTTTCCTCCATCAGATGGACCCTTCGACTTCGAGGCTGAGTTGTGTTTCCCAGCCACCAGTGTTGGCAATTGACCAAATTTTGAGCTTTTAGTAGCCATAACAGCACCACTTGTTATATTCTCTGCCCCAGATGCCATCACAGTCTGACAAGTGTCCTCCCTTCGAACGTGTGCATAAACCTGCTCGATTGTGGGGAATGGCTTCAGTTGGAGTATGTCACTCCGAATGTTATTGAGTCGGTCATCCAATCCATCGAGAAAGATATAAACTCTTTCCTCCTGTAGCATAGAATTGTATTTCTGTATATCTCTTGGGCACTCCATGGGATTAGGGCGTCGTAAGTCTATCTCACGCCACAGCCCTTATAGATCATTGTAATATTTTTCAATCGATCCTCCTTTCTGCCGCATCCGGGTTACCTTACGTCGAAGGTCATAAACCTGCGAGGTATCAGATCCGTCAAAGTATGTCGTGCCAATGGCGTCCCAAACCCCTTTGGCTGTTGGGAAGCGAATAAAATTCCCCACCAGCAAGGGATCCATTGAGTTGATCAACCATCCTTTCACTATGGCGTTCTCAGTTTGCCATTTACGGAACGTCAAATCAGTTTCCGATGGTGGAGGGAAGGATCCGTCAATATATTCCAGTTTGTCTTTGTCTGAGATGTACATCTCAGCCACCTGGGACCATAGGGCATTGTTGGAACCATCCAACTTGATGCTGATCGGTACCGTCGAGGAATCAGAGATCGGCGGTTGTGAAGTTGGCTGGGCTTTTGACAAAACCTCGATCATTTTGGCCGTAAGATTTTCCAAAATGGAATCGGCGGTGGAAGCCTTTGATAGCTGCTTCGTGGGATCGCCAATCGCTGAGGAATCACCCATCACTGAGGAATCAACCATCTATTCAGAACTGTTTGGGTCCCAAGATTATGCTCTTGGTGCCATGTTAGAACATAAGGTATTTCATTCACCTTTTTTTATTCCTTTGAGTCATTTACAGAGTATAAATAGATACAAGGAGGAGAGATTTTAGGAACTAACTTAGACTATACACGATACTCATGGCTAAATATAAGTTAATCCCTTGATCTAAGGGATTTGACAGCTATTTACAATTAATGTTCCTATTTTCTGGTGATTCTAATGACTCACGCCAATAGTTCCCTCTCGAGATACAAGAACCATGCCCAATTAAACCAACTCCTACTCTCGTGGTAATTGTATTTAAATTGAACCCATTACGATTTATGATAATTCAATGGTACCCTCGAAGGACCGCTTCTAACTCTTGTGATTTAAGTCCTAAGTTCAATTCATATGGATCCAATACCTAAGTTCACTTCTCGGTTCATCCCTAGAATATCTAAGACATGCAAATAGGTGATCAGTCAATTCACATGGATAAAGCACGATAAGAACCAAATCAACAAATCAAATATTAATAAAAGGGAAAAATCAAATATTCATCATCATAATGTCAAAGGGTATTGCCCAATCCTAGAAACAAATAAACTACTCAACCATAAAATAAATAACAACAACAAGAAGAAAAGAATAGCAAAAATGCATCACTATCGCCTCTCGAATGGTACTGTGCGGCGCTCCCTCTCACTCGCTGATGCTACCCTCCTCTGTAACATCCCTGGCTGCTCTACGAATTGACGACTGTCCCCACAGACCAACACGGGTCTTTTCATCATGTTTTGTCCTCACTTACACGCTTCATGGGAAAACTTACCAGGAGGTCACCCATCCCAGAATTGCTCCAAGTCAAGCACGCTTAACTGTGGAGTTTTTAAGTGATGAGCTACCGAAAAGAAGATGCATCTTGTTAGCATAGGTAGTACCAATAAATTCATATAAGCCTTCCTTAACTGTATAGTCCCATACCTACACAGTCTCAGGATCCCTCTCATTCGGGTGTGTTATCGGTTCATTCATGTGTCCCTCCGCCTAGAAGCCTGACAGCAGCCGCTCCTTGTCCGTGCCTTCTTGCACCGGCGACCACTCCCCGCCCTCGTCGGCACCCGGGTGTTACCATGCCCACCAGCTTCCGCTTGGTTCGTCCCCGAACCACACCATACTGGGAGAGGTGCCGCTCTGATACCATTTGTAACATCCCTGGCTGCTCTACGAATTGACGATCCCCCCGAGACCAACACGGGTCTTTTCAAGCATGCTTTGTCCTCACTCATACGCTTCATGGGAAAACTTCCCGGAGGTCACCCATCCTGCAATTGCTCCAAGTCAAGCACGCTTAATCGTGGAGTTCTTAAGTGATGGGCTACCGAAAAGAAGATGCATCTTGTTAGCACAGGTAGTACCAATCAATTCATATAAGCCTTCCTCAACTGTATAGTCCCATACCTACACAGTCTCAGGATCCCTCTCATTCGGGTGTGTTATCGGTTCATTCATGTGTCCCTCCGCCTAGAATCCTGACAGGAGCCACTCCTTGTCCGTGCCTTCTTGCACCGACGACCACTCCCCGCCCTCGTCGGCACCCAGGTGTTACATCCTCCTTTTTCGTTGATGTGCAGCCTAAATATATGGGTTTTTTGACCAAAATGGGTTCCTTTTAGAAACTATTTACCAGTTTAGGGTTGTTCTGAAACTATTTACCAATGGGGGGTCCTTTTGGACACGTGGCATATTTTATTTTTTTTAAACTCTGACAGATCAAAGGCGTCAGTCAGACTGGCGCCTTCCGAAGTCAAAGACGCCAGTCAGACTGGCGCCTTCAAAGGCGCCAATCAGAATGGCGCCTACCAGTATTAAAAAAGAAAAAAAAGAAAAAGACAATTGATAGCAATAATAAGGGGTGTAACACCCCGACTTTTCGCTGTTTTCTAATATCAAAAATTTATATAATTACGTTTATATTTTTATATGAGACTTAGAAAATTATTTTAATTATTCCAAAACCTTATTTACACTCTACTTTACCGTAGAGAGTTACGATAAAAATTTAGGTTGAAAAGTTAGGCGAATCCCGGCCCGCGAATTTCATTGACAGTATAATTATACTGCTCAAAAGACCTAATTTTTACTCGTGACCTAAAAACTTAAGGTTTTTATTTAATTTCCTACGATTTTGGTTATTTTGAAATATTTCACTTAAAAGTAAAATATTATATTTTATCCGGGTGTCATATTGAATCAGGGAAGCAACGGGGCAGATCACGGAATTTCCGGGAGCCGCTAACGGATGATACCAATGAGTCTAATATGGTGAGTCACCCATGTGAACACATTAATGGTGCACATGGCCTCATGATGACAATTTCTATGGAAATTGCATTTTGATCATTAAACTTATTCTTAATTGCACTTTGGTCCCTAAACTAGTTTCTATGATACACTAAGTGAAGTGGATCAATTTTTCACTCATCCAAATCATGTTGGGCTGCAGTTTTGAGGCCCAAATTTCGTGGCCAAGAGTTATTCCATGAAAACCAATTTCCTACTCTTAATTTCCTAGGTTTTTTATTAAAGTCTTAAGCATTTTTGATATTGCAAAATTTGGTAATGGACTTGGGCTTTTGCCAAGCCCAATTTCGCATGGCCAAGCCTCCTTGTGGCTTCCATAAGCTCTTGAAGAAGCTAGGAGCTTCTCCATTCTTCCACATTCTTCTTCATCCTCTCCAAACTCTCAAAAACTCCATTTTCTTACAAGTGAAAAAGCTTGAGTTTTCAAAGGAAGTTAGTGATTCTTGCTCATTTCTTGTTCTTCAAGAGGTGATTCTTACTCTCTACCTTCATTTAATGTTATGTTGTTCATAAGTTTTCATGTTTTGAAGTCTTAAATCACCATGTTCAAACTAGATTCAAGCTTATGTTCATAACTTTGAAAAATCACCATAAATCATAGAAAAATCCTAAAATTGTGAAACTAATTTATATGTGTTTATAATCATCCCTACTATCATAATCCAAGAGATTGTTGCAAACAAAATGTTCCTCGTCATTTTTTTGAGTACGGTCGAAACCTATAGTGAGAGGTGGAGGAACTTTGTTGTTTTCTACTTGAAAATGATCATAGATCTCATGCCTCATGCTTCTAGGTTATGTACTTGCTAAATCCAAGTTCTTGTATCAAGTTGAAATTTCAAACCATGTCGTTCATGTATTGGCCGAAATTCATTAGTGAGGAACTTGAATGATTTTGTTAAGTTTTATCAAAGTGATCATGTAATCATCTAGTTAATAAATGTTTATGGTAAATCTAAGTTGGTTTTTCAAAAATGAAAACCCTAACCCTATGTCCTTGTGTTGGCCGAATTCATGTTTGTGAGGGTTAGGATGTTTTTGATTCAAACTTTGATGTTTAATCATGTGTTTCGATGACTTAAGCACTTAGGATCATTAATCCAATGGCTTAAGCAAGTTTAGAAGTTTTGAGCCACTAAAACCTAGGAAGGTCGTGACCTAGCTTAGAGGATTAGGTGTTTGTTTTTCTTGTTTTGATTGGTTGTTTGGATGTGTTGTTAAAGGTTAATTGTTTTACGGCGTACGAGGGTTTCCTACAATCGACAGAGTTCTTTTAATTTCACTGAGGAGCTTCGAGAGGTAAGGGGAGCTTACCTGAGGGATTTTTCTCAATAACCATTTGCTTTTAGTGTAGCCTGTATAATTTATATGTGGTTGTGGTTATCTGTTTATGTTGTTTACGTTGTGTTGTTTATCTGTGTATCGGTGATTGATCTGCTTTTAATTTATTTAATTATCTGCAGTGGTATATTATATTTCTATTATGCATGATCTGCCTGGTGATATAATTTTGATGACGTTGTTGAATGTTGTTTGAGAAGCCTGACAGTGGTCAGTGCACAACCGATTAATCAAATAAAAGCTTTAATAAGCTGTGTAAATTATATTCAATGTTTTATAGGAAATATTGGAATATAATAGTGGTGGAAAATATTGTTTTGGAAAAATAATGAGTTTTGAGAAATATTATTATTTTAATGATTTAGTAATAAAAAAATGAATTATGAGTCCAATGAGAGCGAAACCAGTAAAAATATTTTTGCACTGCTAATTTTCACGTAAGAAATTCTGCAATATTAAAAAAAGTTATTTTATGAAATTAATTGTTGAAAATAAGTTAATTATGATTTTAGAAAATTATTTAAGTGGAAAAAGCTAAGTTTTGGCTTAAAAAGCTTTAAAAGTGATAATTGACGGCAAATTTGGAAAAGTATCGACGGCAAGTATCTTGAAACGGCAAAGTATCATTGAAAACTAAGTTTTATTATTTAAAGATTTTATTGAAGAATTTCCCATTTAAAAAAAATTCGGAAGCAAAATTAAGTCAACCGTGTTGAAAGTGGTGTGGAACTTAGTAACCGAGACGTCGGGGTACTGAGGTTCTTTGTTGTTATGGACCTGGGGTCCTTTGGACTTTGAGGTAATGTAGACTTGGTGTCTACTGTATATACGTGGTGTATACTTGTGTTTAAACATTTAAGATGTTTTCTATTACCACGAACCTATGGTGGTGCATCGGTCGAGAGGTGTCGTGATTGAGCACTCGGACTGTGAGGTCCTGTGTTTTAATGAAAGTCTTAAAGATGTTAAAACTGTGTGAGTCGTAAGCCATTTTGAGCTTCGACAAAGAAAGATCGAACACAAAGAAAAGTGTCTAGAACAGAGTGTTTTTGCATGCATTTGGCAAACGTGCCCGTTGTATTTAATTTGTGTGTGCCGTGTTCGTTTGTGTGCCTGGTGTTTCGGGCTGTGTGCCTGGTGTTTCGGCTGCGTGCTCGTATTGCAGTTGCATGCCGTGTTTCGTTTGTGTGCCTGGTGTTCTAGTTGTGTGCCTGGAGTCTGATCAACTCATTACTTGTTGGGATATCTCATGAGATTAAGTGTGGATGTTTAGATGATGTATTGAAGTGTTCATGCATAGTTCTCCAACGTTGATGTTTGGGGTGTGGAACCCATTGATAAACTGTATGCTATAATATGGATGCTTATGATGTTATAAACATGTATGTGTGCATGTGTCTTCTTTTGTGTCGCGCATTTAGTTATTGTGTTAAATCCATATATTGGCGTCTCGCCCTTACAAACATATCAGAGCCGCACAAGGGGTATGATATCTACAAGAAGAAGAAGGTTGTATAGTTCGGGGCATGTTGTTACTGCTTCTATCGGTTGCAGTGTCTATTAGTTACGACCAGCTTAGGTCCTATTATGTTATATTATGTTTTGAGAATAAACTAATCTGATAATGATCTAGGTGTGGAGACATATGAGGCGGTATAGTTGTATGACTCATATACATTATGTATTTAAGTGTGATTTGATTATGTTGTTGTTGTTATGAGGTTAAAAAAAAGAGAAAAAATTTTATCACCATATTTTGAAAAGATAAACGTTGAGAAAACATTATTTTTCGAAACCAACTAGCAAATTAAGTTTTATTTCCGCAAACGGGTAACCATGTGATGATCTGAGTTAGGGTGTCACATTAGGGGTATCAGAGCTGGTCGAGTCTTTCGAGATATTTGGGGAATAGGTCTGTTGTGTTGGCGTTGTGTTTTCTCTGAGTTAAGTTTTGTTTGAATTACTTCTTAGAAGTAATGTGTGTTAATAAGTAAGTAAGGAATTCATTTTCTGGTGGTGGCCTAACTGATTTGATCAAGTGGGATACATATCGAAGGAATGCAATGCGCCAAGGCGTGGATCGACTGCCAATAACACCAATGTTGTTAAACCGAAGACTGCAGGGAGAGTTTATACTATGGTCAGAGTTGAGACTCCAAACTACGACGGTACTCTTTTATCTATAATTTTCAAACTTGGGTACAATTAATACTTGTTTTGATGGATTGTGTGTGGATATGTTGAAATTATCTGTTTCTTTTAAACTTCATGGTGGAATTCTATATGTTTAGACTATCCTATTGTTGTTCGGGATAGACACTTTCTTGACAAAACTAGTTTCTCAATGAGACTTGCTCTAGTCACTTTTACGTTTGGTAGAAAGTGATTCAGTCTAAATTCTTGATGGACCATAGTTCTTTTAAATTGTTGGCAAGGAAATTATCGTGAGAGAAGAAACTTTCTTAGATTCATGTTTGTAAACATGTACCGATCATACATTTTTACTTTCCTGAATTTGTTAAAGAATCCTTATGCACAGAATATTCTTGTAATCTTATCAGATTGATGAAATTCTTTTATATGCTTTCTTGTGAAAGTAAGGCTTGGGATCTTTCATTCCTGTCTAGCTTCGTGTCACGAAATTTCGAGGACGAATTTTTTTTAAGAGGGATGAGTTCAGTAACACCCCGACTTCTCATTTGTTTTCTAAATATCAGAAATTTATATAATTACGTTTATATTTTTATCTGAGGCTTAGAAAATTATTTTAATTATTCCAAAACCTTATTTACACTCTACTTTACCGTAGAGAGTTACAAAAAAAAAATTAGGTTGAAAAGTTAGGCGAATCTCGGCCCGCGAATTTCATTGACAGTATAATTATACTGCTCAAAAGACCTAATTTTTACTCGTGAACGAAAAACTTAAGGCTTTTATTTAATTTCCTACGATTTTGGTTATTTTGAAATATTTCACTAAAAAGTGAAATATTATATTTTATCCGGGCGTCATATTGAATCGGGGAAATTAAGTCAATGTTTTATGGGAAATGTTGGAATAATAGTGGTGGAAAATATTGTTTTGGAAAAATAATGAGTTTTGAGAAATATTATTATTTTAATGATTTAGTAATAAAAAAAATGAATTATGAGTCACAATGAGAGCGAAACCGTAAAAATATTTTTGCACTGCTGATTTTCACGTAAGAAATTCTGCAATATTAAAAAAAGTTATTTTATGAAATTAATTGTTGAAAATAAGTTAATTATGAATTTAGAAAATTATTTAAGTGGAAAAAGCTAAGTTTTGGCTTAAAAAGCTTTAAAAGTGATAATTGACGGCAAATTTGGAAAAGTATCGACGGCAAGTATCTTGAAACGTCAATTCGTATTTTAAGTAAGTTTAAAATCTCAAGTGACTCACCTTTGTGAAAACTAAATTTCATTATTTAAAGATTTTATTGAAGAATTTCCCATTTGAAAAGATTTTTCGGAAGCAAAATTAAGTCAACCGTGTTGAAAGTGGTGTGGAACTTAGTAAACGAGACGTCGAGGTACTAAGGTTCTTTGCTGTTATGGACTTGGGGTCCTTTGGACTTTGAGGTCCTGTAGACTTGGTGTCTACTGTATATGTGGTGTATACTGTGTTTAAACATTTAAGATGTTTTCTATTACCACGAACCTATGACTGGTGCATCGTTCGAGAGGTGTCGTGATTGAGCACTCGGACTGTGAGGTCCTGTGTTTTAATGGAAGTCTTAAAGATGTTAAAACTGTGTGAGTCGTAAGTCATTTTGAGCTTCGGCAAAGAAAGATCGAACACAAAGAAAAGTGTCAAGAACATAGTGTTTTTGCATGCATTTGGCAGACGTGCCCGTTGTATTCTGGCTGCGTGCCTGGTGTTCTGGCTGCGTGCCTGTATTCTTGCTGTGTGCCTGTGGTCTGGCTGCGTGCCTGGTGTTCTGGCTGCGTGCCTGGAGTCTGATCAACTCATTACTTGTTGGGATATCTCATGAGATTAAGTGTGGATGTTTAGATGATGTATTGAAGTGTTCATGCATAGTTCTCCAACGATGATGTTTGGGGTGTGGAACCCATTGATAAACTGTATGCTATAATATGGATGCTTATTATGCTATAAACATGTATGTGTGCATGTGTCTTCTTTTGTGTCGCGCATTTAGTTATTGTGTTAAATCTATATATTGGCGTCTCACCCTTACAAACATACCAGAGCCGCACAAGGGGTATGATCTCTACAAGAAGAAGAAGGTTGTATAGTTCGGGGCATGCTGTTGCTGCTTCTATCGGTTGCAGTGTCTGTTAGTTACGACCAGCTTAAGTCCTATTATGTTATATTATGTTTTGAGAATAAACTAATCGGATATGATCTAGGTGTGGAAACATATGAGGCGGTATAGTTGTATGACTCATATACATTATGTATTTAAGTGTGATTTGATTACGTTGTTGTTGTTATGAGGTTAAAAAAAAGAAAAAAAAATTTATCACCATATTTTGAAAAGATAAACGTTGAGAAAACATTATTTTCCGAAAGCAACCAGCAAATTAAGTTTTATTTCCGCAAACGGGTAACCATGTGATGATCCGAGTTAGGGTGTCACAAGAGGCATAAAAAAATAATAGCAATAACAATTTATACCAATAAATATTCATCAATTATTACAGCAGTAAAAAAAAATTTACCTTGTAATAACATTAATGTCATCGTTACTCCCTATACTTATAGTATAATTTTTTTTGTAGCAGTGTTCCTTCTAAATTGCAGGTATCTTTCTTTTAATTCTTACAAGGTAAAATTGTTTTTACTACTGTAATAATTGATTAATATTTATTTGTGTAAATTGTTAATGCTATTATTTTTGTATGCCTCTTGTGATATTATTTATTACTTGTTATTAGGGGATTTTTTTATTGCCTCTTGTTGTTTTAAATAGATACTTTGTCATTAGTGTCATCGTTACTCCCTATACTTATAATATAATTTTTTTGTAGCAGTATTCCTTCTAAATTGCAGGTAACTTTCTTTTAATTCTTATAAGGTAAATTTTTTTTTATTATTGTAATAATTGATGAATATTTATTGGTGTAAATTATTATTGCTGTTATTTTTTATGCCTCCTGAGAATCTTTCTTGAAATTGTTGGGAATAATCTGAAAGTGTGTTTGGTTCATGATGTATACTTCCAAGAATAAATGTTATAATTATCAAAATGCCCATCTTATATAAAATGTTATTTAAATATTAACTTTTGAAAGCAATTAATAAAAAATTTAAAAATTAAGGTGATTACCATATTTATAAAATATTATAAATATTTTTATACTTTATTTTTTTGAATATTTTTTTATAAATATTATTTATAATTATAGTAATGTACTACATGATATTAACACATTAATTTTAAGATTAATAAAAAAACTCTAATTTATCATGATTATTGACACTCCACAACATTTTAAAAAATAAAATAAAGGGTTGTAGCCTTTTCAGTTTACGTAAGTCAGTTGTCACATATTTTCATTGCAGGAAAACTTTGTCACTGTCATTGTGTGTGAGGAGAGATGAGAGACGTGGGGCTGTGAACAAAGATACTGGAACAAGGCAATTACAATATAATTAATAACGGGGCATTTTTGTATTTTTATTATAATAATATTGATGAGAATAGAATATACCCATCTCAAAAGGTAGAAATAAGAAAAGGCAAAAACATAAGTAATTATTGTTTCCAAAAAATATTTTTATAAAACTTAAAATAAACATAGATATAATTTATTTCTACCCTCATATTCTCATAAATGAGTAAAGATATCTTGAAACAAATACATCCTAAGTATATATATCTATGATATGATGTTGCAGGATTCTTTTCTTCCAGCATCATTATTTTTCCTTCTCTTCCTCTTGACGGTGGGAATTTAAAAAAGGCGAAGACCCAATAATATATAATAGGGATATGACTTTGTTATAATGGTGAGAAAATTGAAGTACCAATCAAACTAGGGATATGGATGGATATGTCTGACTACTCAAAGAAGTAGGAGATCTCTCGTAGTGGTTGGTGAAATGCAATTTATTAGGTCTCTGGCTCAATTCCCTAACATTGAATTAAGCTTCAAAAAGTCAAATCATACAAGTTTTAAACGGGTGGCGGCTAGCAAAGTAGCAATAATCTGGGTTTAATGAATTTTTTGTCCTAGTAAATGGAACATGTCTTAATTTTATAATGCTTGTAATTTTGTTTTGGGTAAAGGTACTGATTAAAAAAATCATAAAAAAAAAATATTAAAAAGTTAAGTTTATTATTTTTTAAAGTATAAAATACATCACATCTCAATAAAAATACTTATTAACATTCTTTTTTTTTTTCTATGATTTGATCGTTGTACTACGTTATAAAATCTTGGAAATAGTTTCTGGTCCCTACCATTAATTGATCACCTTTAAGTGATGCCATTGCACGTTTGTAATTATTTAATTTTTAATCTCATTTGTGTAAATAAATAAAATTGAATATTCTTTTATAAAAAAATATTATATTTAAATAAGAGGATGGTTCCAATTTTTTAACTTTAGCACACAAATAAAATGAAAGTAACAGTACAAAGTATATGTATTTCAAACCTTGTGATAAGTTGTATTATTCCAGATTCCAGAAAACTAAATGGAAGATGTTGTCTGGCAACCAAAGTCCAATGATCATCGGTGATCTTCACCACATCGAAGTAGAAGAATATAAAAGTTGTCCTTACAATCATTCCTAAGACAAGGTATGAGATGGCTCCACCCACAATATCAAATAGAAGTTCACCAACCGTTGGGAAAAGAAAACGAGGAAAACATAAAAAAGAAAAAACGACAGAGCTAGGAATCGAAAGGTGTAAGAGAGGAAAAGCTCAGTACAAGCTAAAGGTGTCTGAGCAGCAGATGGATAGAAGAGATAATCACCCTGAGCTAGAGCAAGAAGAGAGTATCAAGATAGAAAGAACTAGAATGAATTTAATTGTGTAATGATTCTCATTATTCTGATGCAGAATATAAGTATGTTATTTATACAAGATAAAGCTTATGCTATTTATACAAGATAAAGCTAGCTATTAGTATAAGGTAACTGAATTCTAACTACTATAACAATGTAACATCTCTAACAAATCTCAACTAACAATAATTGTCAAACTAACTATATGCTTATAACAAACTAATAAAAAGCTAGTGAGAGTAGCTTTTCTTCAAGCTCCTTATTTGTTATTTTTCTTATTTATAAATAAGCTACTTCTTTAAAAACAGCTTTTAAAAAACTGTGTTTGACCCAACTTCTACTTTTAAGGAGATGAGATGTTAGAAAAAAGTTGGATCAAACACTACCTTATTTCTGTGAGTAACAAAACCAATCATAATAGTTAATTTTCACTAATTTAACACTTACCTTGAACATATTTCAATTTAGGAGAATGCTAACGAATGTCCTTAGAATATTATTTAAGGAATTAAAAAATAAAATTTTGTATTGAAAAATGATGTATTTATTATGTGTTATACTTAATTTTCCAATAAAAACTTTTCTTTTGTTGATACCTTAATCAATACCCTTAGAACAGTGATTAAATTTTGTTTGAAATAGTGCGAGACAAGGCAAGACGGGTGTGTGTGCATGTTTTAATATTATTCTTGGAGAGTGGGTTCAAGTTTTAGTACATGTTTGGACTTTGGAGTTGCGGCCCGATATCTCAAAATCACGGTGGATGTACAGAAGCACCCCTTTAGTGTGCGAACAAGATTGGGTGGAGCAAAAACCAACCCTACTCCTCCCATTGCCAAACGCTTTTTTAAAAGGATTTTTATATAATCCTATGAAATGTGACCCAATTCTATTACAACATTAATCACTCAAGCAATTAGTAAAAAAAATAATAATAATAATGAAGACGATCATCCACCAAAATGTATATCTAAATAAATGTTTTACACTTAAAATTTCACATGCTATGCAATATGCATCATAAGTTATTCGCTGTAAACTCTTGACCACCAAGTCACAATACCCTCTTATTATTATCCGTAAAAGCAAACAAATTTTGATAGGGCCTGTAATCAGAAGTTTCCTTTTAATATTCCGTAACTAGTATAGTGGATTGAGCTGAAGTCTATAAATAGATTACATTAGTGCATTATTCTGTACAAACCAAATGCCTAACTGACATAGCCAAAGAATATAATTATTGCACATTCCACAATTCTCTTCGTTGTAACCTAAGGATAAGAAGCCAATTTCTTTTTGGTGTAAAATACATCAAACAAGAAAATTTTCAAGTTCTTATAACTGGACCTCTGTACAGCCCTCTCCGGATCACAAAGTCATCAGGAGGTTGAAATTCTTCCAACCAAGTCACATCAGAAACTGTAACTCCATCCAACTGAAGATTACCTGCAATTCAAATGAATTTTTGACAACATCCTATGGTTAAGAGAACATAATTATACAAGTTTAATAAGAACCCGCGATAAAAATAAATCAGATGATTACCTGGAAGATCTTTCCTTTGGGATCGCCGGAAGTAAGTGCAGTGTCTTCCGTCCTCTGACGAGTAAGGCGGAGCCAATATGTCAAAGATTGCACAAGGAGTTATAGCTCTAAAACAATGGATGTTTCCTCCACTTGTGGGGTAAAGAATTGTTGTAGGACTTGGTGCTGCCATCTCTCTATCTTTCACAAGCTTTGCAGGTCTAGCTGTCAATCACGCATTCACAAATTTTGGTTTCAGTTTAATCGTTACCAATTCTCAAATGAGGTAGAAAGAGATGGGAAGTTCAAAATAAAGAAAAATTGATAAAGAAGACAGCATTCCACAATGCAGAAAATATATCACACACACTGTCAATAATCACTTTGATTTTACCCAGATCTAGTTCATATGAGTGCATGGTATAATTGTGGCTAGTTAGATGGTTGCTGATCAATGTTAACATCCCATATTCCCATCCAGACCACACAGTTAAAGAAAAGTTTCACTTTGCATTTGCAACTTTGCATGCCTAGCGCAATTAAAACGGTAGACGCTTGGTCATGATGAAACTGCTGTGGCTACAAAATCGGAACTATTAAGGTAAGAATAATGTCAACAGGTCTTTCAGATAGCCAGTTGGTGACGATAATTAGTGGTAGTAGTGGAACTCTGGAAGCATTACCCTTGCCATAGTGGTCATAACTCATAAGTCATAACATTCGTCTTATGAACTGGAATTCAATGCATATGGTGGTCTGCACTGGGATGGTAATGGTGGTCATACACTGCTAGAGATACTGTCAAGTGGTGAGATAGTGGTTGCGGGAGCCTGTTATCCAGTAAAACTTTAAGGTATCTCTAATCTTTGCATAAACAGAAAACTTCATGTTTGTCTTGCAGCAAAGATTTATACTAACCTTCAAGAAAGAAACTTTCATATTAAAAAAATGGTGGTAATGCACAACATTGCGACCATTGTGGCGTCTATGGAGGGACAGCTGTAAACAGCATTACTCCCATAATCGTGTAGACAGAATAAACGGTTAGAATAAAAGTGAGGGACCCAAACCTGTTAATAACAGTTGGTAACTGTTACAGGTAAACAATTGTGACAGCTGTAATCCATTAGTATCAACTGTAAAGGTTAACACTAGCCACAAGGATATTTATTAGGTGCATGTTTGGAACAATGGTATAAAAGTGCTTCCCAACAAGAATCATGGTGAAAATGACATAATGGTAAATAAAAAAGGAGCAAAAGCAGAGCTACTTCTGCGTCACGTCATGTCCGTATTGGACGTGATACCAAACACTCAACATATGGATTAGCGAAACTATAGAAAGATTGTTTCTTTTCCAATCACATTCTTATATGCTTATAAAAGGGCCTGTTACGAGTAAAACGAGATATAATTTATATTAACTTTTTTTTTTTTGACTGAATAATTTATATTAACTTATGACTTATGAATATTATATAAAGGACTCTTTCTAGTAAATTTCTGAATTTCTACCTAATAATCTCCTGGTCAGCTGCTAGTAAATATCAAGTCCCCCTTTAGTATCCCTTACATACGTCTGTCCAGCATCAAGAAAGCTGGAATTTTGTTGAAAAATGTATCTCTATATTAAAAAGGTCAGAGTGCTGAGAGGCATATTAAATTCCTTGTATCAATCTGTTGAGCTATTTATATAGCAGTTTTCCTTAGTGTAAATAAACACTTCCTAATGATATCTACATTTTGACACAACAGTATACGAGTACTAAAAAAGTTGTCAGAAGTCAGAATAGCATCCTTTACGAACCCAAATCAAAGAATTGCAAAATTGATGAAAAAACAGAGGAATAGAAAGAACAACTTGATTGAATGAATGATCAAACCTGAACAGGAAAAGGAGAAAGACCTCCTCCAAGGATTTCCCCTTCACAACTGAGCCAATTGCTCTATTTTCCAAAGTTGAACAATTTTTCTGAATGTCTTACCTCTACCCTTCTCCCTAACTAGACTAACCACCCAAACTGTAGTAACTATGGCTCTAACTGTTTCTGCATTCTCTTTATTCTTCCAAACAATTACCCCTTTTACTCTTCTATCCTAACACATCCACACAAAGAGCACAAGTAATATCACTCTAAATTTTGGGTATATAACTAAATGCTCACACCCTCTTGCAAGGTTCTGTAACAAAACTAAGACTTTGTCCATTTCATTTTGTCTCAGTGGTGTTACCCTAGCATATGTAAAAAAGCTAAAAACTATGCTTGGGACTTGGAGCTTCTGGCCTTTCAAGATTAACTAACATTTTATGGTGAAAAAGAAAGAGGGGCTTTCTTCTAGGCATTTGTTCGTCATTGTAGATGATCTTCCTGACTTATCTTTATATTTCTGATAGTTGTTTGCTTTTTAAAAATCCCTATAAACCCAAGAGATTCAAGTTGGTATCTAGAGCCCTTTGATATTCTCTAGTCATGACTCATTCCACGCATCATTTTAACATGTCTGCAGATGTCACTTTCTTTGAGGACACTTCTTACTTCACAAGTCGAATCTGATTCCATCTCTTGGGTTTTACTAATCCTTACTTTGACCCACAAGTCTTTCTTCTTCCCATTTCAAAAATGTCAAAACCTTCATCTCAGTCAATGTCTTCCTTGCCACATCAGTTTCTTAACTATCATCGTCAATCACAACATGAAATCCTGGAGGTTGTCATCTCTCTAGATTCATGTGATTCATCTCTCACTGCACTGTCACCGCTTGCTACGAGCCTACCTAAACCATTTGTTGATTTACCCTTGGCTCATCATAAAGGTATACATTGTACACACGATCCTCGTCCTATCTATAACTTCTTGATCTACCATCATTTATCCTCAGCCAATTATGCCTTTATATCAGCTTTTTTGTCCATTACAACTCAAAACTTTTCACTTTCTCATCTAGGATGGCACCAAGCTATGATTAATGAGATGACAACGTTGGATTTAAACATACTCTTGTTCTCACTCTCTTAGGAAACCTACAGTTGGTTGTCAAGGGAATCTTATGGTCAGAGTAGGCCCTGATGGATATGTGGGCTGGATGAAAGCTCAGCAGGTGGCCAAAGGCTGTACTCATATCTCCCCCCCCCCCCCCCATATTACTGAAATGGCTTGTCTCATCAATGGCTGCAATGAACTACTGGCCCCTCTAATAGCTGGAGTGGACAACAAAAATGTTTTTCTCCATGGTGTGAACTGAAAGAGAAAATTTAAATGGAGCAACCAGTTGAGTTTGTTGGAGGGAGTCTAAGCCTATGTAGCAATCTCGGATAAAGGAGCGTAGCGGCCGACTCCAAAAATGCTATAGCGGTATGACCGCTACATCGAAGACTAGGGAAACAATATAAGTAATTTGTACCATACACATATAAATGCTCTAAAATAGAAAAATATACAAAGTTAAAGACATACTCATAATTAATAATCAAATTCATTGTCACTAACCACAAATAATGAATATAATGAAAAACATTTTGAAATTATATATATATATATATATATATATATATATATTTGTTGGAGATAGAATCACATTAATATCGGAAGTGAGCAAACACCCGGCAGAATGTTTTAATTTATATACATGAAGATTACAAAGATAATAAATGTCAAGTGCCATTTACAAGAGAGTAATTAAGCTATCGCTATTTCCTAAGATGCATTGAACCTATTCTACTTGGTGTATAAAGAATCTATCTTTCTTGGAAAGTGGAGTATTAATGTGATTTTATTTCCAACAATATTATAACCAATAAAAATGTTGCAAGTAATGAGTTGGAAATCATTACTGTAGAAGTCACTTAACGGAAGATATTAGAAAGACAAAAAAAAGAAAAGAAAAAGGCAAATCAATCAAACGTACAAAGTAAATAGATGAAGGCACCAAACAACAGGGTACAAGGAGGTTGGAACTGCCGGAAAAGGGCTGGGATGTGACCATAAATGGGGTTTTAAAACCAACTTCACAATAGCGACCGCTATGGCCACTCCTCAAAACCACCATGCTATGGGGTCTCACATAGTGCTCAGGGGCCGCTATGCCGCGATAGCAATCGCTACAGCTGCTATTGACTACATAGCAATGTTTTAAAAACCGAATCGAAGGTTGATCCGGCAAGACTTTTGGATCATGGTTTAATTGGTTCAACCGGCGGTTGAACGGGATGACTAATAAATAAATTAATTGATTAATTAATTATAAATTATATAATAAATGTATATATAAATATTTGTAGTTTTCAATATAGGTTCATGTGATTCCTAATATATAAATAATACATATATATAATTTTCAATTATTTCTCATATGTAAATAAATATATGTAATTTTCAATACAATTCATAATTGTTTTCAATATATATAATTAAATGTACGTACTTCCCCACATGTAATTCCCAACAACTATTCAAATAAAAATATGGGTAATAGGGTCAATAAATGATATTTTTCTTTCACTCTATCTCATAAAGCACATCCGTAGATTCATTATCAAAAAATGGAAATAGCACATCTGTAGGTTCATTATAAAAAAAAATGGAAAAAGCAAATCCATAGGTTAGAATTTGCAAACTCTCATTTCTCTTCACCCTTTCTATCTTTTTCTCTCTATACACTCTTCAATTCCCAAAAAAAACCCTTTTAGACTTTACCCATCTGAAACGGCATGCTTGAGTCCCCTTCACTTCACAAATTTATCCATCAGAATCTCAGATCTCCGCCTCGTCTGCAACAATATTGGCAACAATGATGATTTCTCCTCCACCATATCAGCAACAAGGTCATGGTTCGCTTCATCTCCGACAGACAGGACGAGCGGCGGCGGCGAACAGAGAAGATGACGGTGCGATAGTGGGAGGCATGGACGACGTAGATCAAAGGAGCCTTGGGTTTTTCTGACCGACCGGTTTTTAAAAACCGGTCTCGGTTCGCCGGTTCCACCGGTTCAGGGCGGTTCAAACCGGTTTTTACGGTTTTTTAACGGTTCATTCAGACTAACAGTTTTTGGGGGTGAACCGAACCGCAGACACAACCGATTCCCGATTCAACCGGGTTCAACTGGTTGAACCGACCGGTCCGATTTTTAAAACATTGCTGCATAGGTCTAAGCATGGTTTGGGAGAACATTGAAAGAAAAATGTATTTCCCCGGGCATGGTTTGGGAGATTTGGTAAAGTTATACTGCAGTTTGGAATGGTTATATAAACACTCATCCTTTTTTTTTGGTACAAAAAAGTTTAGGTGAGTTGGGTCCCGATGGCTCACTGATGAGTGTGATTCCACCTCATCTTTGTCTATCATTTTGCATGCATTTTCATGTAGTTTAGGCATATTCTTATTAGATTTTAGGTTAATTTTCCTTTGGAACGGGTAAGGCGGTTTTCGTGTGTTGTTTTGCAGATATAAAGGGTAAATTGCTCAAGATCAACCATGATGAAGTTTGGATGAAGATGGAGCTTTAAAACTGAAGAAAATGAGCCAAACAGAGCCCATCACGGCCTAGCCGTGATGCCCATCCACGCCATGATCGAGCAAAACCGAAAATGAAGAAAGGTCAAGTCGAGTCACGTCACGGCCTGGCCGTGATAGCCATCACGGCCGTGACCCAAAACCACCAAAAGTCAGAGCACATCACGGCCCAGCCGTGAAATTCTTCACGGCCATGAAGCAGAGGGCTCGCGTCGCGAGACATATCTCGCGTCGCGAGAAATTGAAATTTCCAGATTTGCAGAGGCAGAGACCGTCACGGCCAGGCCGTGATGGCCATCACGGCCGTGACGCGCATTACTTGGACCTGAAGAAACCGAAATAGATCAGATTTTGAGTTGGTTTGGGACTCTAACTTCCCCATTTCTATAAATATGGACCAAGGCATCAGATACCAAAAAAAATCAGAGATTGGAGAGAACACAACACATTAGGACTCTAGGCTTAGACTCTTCTCTTCTCCTCTTCTCCTCTTTTCTCTTTTCTGAATTTTATTATGTTGTCAACCCAGCTTGTCATCTCCATGGCAAGACTGGAGTAGTAGCATAGTTTCTAGGGATTAGGGCTCTTCCCAAGTTTGTTTATGATGTAAATTTGATGTAAACTCTTTGTTAATTACGATTTGCTTTAGATATGATTTCTAGTGTGTTTATCACTCATAAATTTCGGCAACCGTTTATTTACGTGACATAGACGTTCTAAGGAGGAACCTAACGGTGAACTTAGGATCTCTAGGGTGATTCACTCGTAAAGCCCGGCAGCCACTGGTTTGTGAGATGTGAATGATCCAAGGAGGAACCTAGCGGTGAACTAGGGTTATTTGCATGACCGAGACATTTCAAGGAGGAACCTAGCGGTGAACTTGGGTGTCGGACCTATAGAAGTCAGACTTGGGACCGAAATCACGAGAGTTAGAAGCCGTCCCTCGAGGAGCAACGAGTTGTCACGGAACGCAAAGGGTCCAATCTGGGATCGACTACCACGAGAGTAGGGGTCGGGTCAATTGGGCACGGCTTTTGTAACCCGAGAGGGAGCTTAAGCTATCAGAGGATAAACTCGCCTTCAAGGCAATTTCGCTAATTAACAAGGGTAATCAACTTCATAACGTAAACGATCTTGTGGTAACCTAAATCCCTAGGAACCCATTTAGATCTGAAAAATCATAAACAATTGTTTTCTGTTTTGTTTGATCTCTGCTCATCTATCTCTTAAATTCAAATTCAAAAACCATTTCAAAAATATAAAAATCTTTTTAAACAGTCCAGATCTAATCGATTCGAAATTAATTGTGATTCGAGAACACAGTCTCTGTGGGATCGATATCTTTTATTACTTGGCGACGATCCGGTACACTTGCCGGATACGCAACGCGACATCAAGTTTTTGGCGCCGTTGCCGGGGATTGTGCCATTTCGAATTTCAATTCAAATTTTGAGTTGATTTTTCTGGACCTTTTCTTTTTGTTTGATTTTTATTTCTGAAAAAAAAAATAAAAAAATAAAAAAATAAAAAATAAAAATAAAAATTTATTTTCCTTCTATTGTATCCATCTCTCTTGTGTTATATGCAAAGATCTCTAAGTCTTGGGAGCCTTAGTGAGATTGATCCGGAGATCGAGAGGACCTTCCACAGACGTAGAAGATTACTAAGAGAGGGAGAAAGGTTGAGTCCCGTTCCACTCATGGCGAATCAACCGGATACAAAACCTTTGAAGGATTACGCAGCCCCAAATGCGAGAGGCTTGCGAACTGGGATTGCAAGGCCAGAGATTGAGGCGGAAAACTATACCATACCACCTATGTTAATCAACATGATTAGGCAACATCAATTCGGAGGATTGCCTTCGGAGGACCCGACCGATCACATAGAGACATTTTTAGAGTTCACCGATGCAATCCGGATTCATGGAGCCTCGATCGATGTTGTGCGTTTGAGATTGTTCCCCTCATCTCTCACTTTGGAAAGGCGAAGGCCCGGCTTAAGCAAATCCCCACTAACACTTTGACCACTTGGGACCAATTGGAGCAGCGTTCTTGGAAAAATTCTTCCCTCCATCCAAGACGGCCTACATAAGAACCCGGATCACCGGCTTCTTCCAAAAAGACGGAGAATCATTATCTAAGCTTGGGATCGATACAAGGGACTGCTGGAGTCGTGCCCACATCACGGACTCGAGAGGTGGTTAATAGTGCACACCTTCTATAACGGATTGGACTACTCTTGAAGGTGTCACTAGATTCGCAGCCAAGGTGGAGCGTTTATGAATAGGCCTCTCACCGAGGCATTCAACATCATCGAGAATGTTGCCACCAACTACCACCAATGGGGATCCGAAAGAGGTAATAACCCGAACAAGATTTCTGGGGTAAGTTTGAGGTAAATAGCACGGATCTTATTATGTCAAAGATAGACTCACTTAATAAACGTTTTGATCGGCTTGAAAGAGCTAATGTGAGTGCATTAGGTGCTACTAACCTTGTTTGTGAGATTTGTGGAATGCGGGGACATGACATGATGGGATGCCCACATGGATCCTAAGCGCCGGGTGAACAAGTGAACTCTTGTAACAACTACTATGATACGAACCCGAAGCTGCCCAACTATGCTCCCCAAATCCCTACAACCAAAGAAGGAACAACCCTTACCTCTCCTACGGCAACTACAAAGAACACGCTTAATCATGAGTTCCAAGAGGGTCAAGGTAATAAGAGAGCAAAGACCGGGTACCCTCGGTACAAAGATCTAAACTCGAGACTTTATTTGAAAGTTTTGTCGAAACTCGGACAAAACAGAATGAGGAGTTTAGACAACAAGGAAGGGAAAGCGAGTGAGTGAGGCAATAAAGGATCTAGCATCTAAGGTAGACAACTTAGCAACTCATAACAAGATGCTAGAAAACCAGATTGCCCAACAAGCCAAAGACGTACTCGAGACCTAAGGGTACATTCCGGGGCAACCCAAGCAAATCCCAATGAGCATTGCAATGTCATACACTTGAGGGATGATAAGCTTGGGGTGGGGGTAGCTGAAATGGACGTGGAACCGGGAGGAGGACACGAGCGAAAAGGAAGAGCCGGAACCAAATATGTCCCTCCACCACCACCGTACCAACCCCGATACCTTTCCCACAGAGGTTGGTCGGGAAAAAGCAAGTAGATGTAAAGACTAAAATGCCTAATAAACCGAAAGACCCGTGTAGTTTCTCCATCGCTTGCTCAATTGAACAAGTGCAAATAGACCAAGCCTTGTGTGACTTAGGGGCTAGTGCAAGCTTGATGCCCTCACTATCATGGAAAGGTTGGAAAGTAAAGAGTTGAGACCGTTCAAATTCTCCTTACAATTTGCGGACGGCTCAACTAGGACTCCTCTAGGCATACTAGAGAATGTCCCCTGTGAAGGTAGGGAAATTCTTCATCCCTACCGACTTCCCGGTATTGGATATGAAAGGAATTCTGAATTCCCCATTATTTTAGGAAGGCCATTCTTGGCAAATCGCTGGAGCAGAAATAGACGTAAGGAATGGGAAGCTCTCTCTAAGCTGTAGAGGAAGGTAGGATCGATTTTCAATTGACTAACTCGATAACAACCTTCCTTTTGAGAGCCATGTGTGCGGAATTGATACAACGTCTCCGGTGGTAAAAGAAGAACCGAACATGGAAGCAACTCCAAAGGTATGCATGGTCAAGATGCACCCACAGTGGTGAAGTTGGAGTTGCTATCCATGCAGAAACAATACTTCACGGGAGGAGGAAGGAAGGCTAGGAAGCTCCGAGAGAAAAG
Source organism: Sophora flavescens (assembly GCA_030762895.1). Classification (NCBI taxonomy): domain Eukaryota; kingdom Viridiplantae; phylum Streptophyta; class Magnoliopsida; order Fabales; family Fabaceae; genus Sophora; species Sophora flavescens. The sequence goes on from CM061063.1 coordinate 52,617,296, forward strand.
AGGAAAGCGGAAGCATTATTGGTCGTATGAGCAGAAACGGCTATTTGAAGGAGCTCCATGGAAGAGAAGTGTGCTTGCACTTCTACGCCCAAATGACCCGGTTGATTGAAGGAAGTTTGGTCAAGCTTAAGACCATAAATAAGCGCTTCTTGGGAGGCAACCCAAGTTTTCTTCCCTTTTTCCTTTTGTTTTTGCATTCACCTCTTGAATAATTTGAGAAGATCAAGAGGCAAAAATATCATTAATAGGTTTGTCTAGTGTTTTCAGGTTGAGAAAGAGAAGAAGAGCAATAAAAAAGATAAAGTCGAGGCCATCACGCCCCGGCCGTGACAAAGTGGTCACGACGTGATGAACTAAACAAGAGCACAGAAAGGATCACGGCCTAGCCGTGACAACCATCACGGGCGTGATGAGTAGGATGCCAAAGCCGGAGAGCATCACGGCCCAGCCGTGATGTAGATCACTACCGTGACAGGGCAACTCCCGAGGACCCGGAAACGATCACGGCCTAGCCGTGATGAGCCTCACGGCCGTGATACAATTTCTACCCCAGTTTTGACTGGAATGTGAAGCCAACACCCGCTACCGACTCGGTAAGTTGTTCCAATTTTTCTCCTCTCTCCGACTTGATTATTTACATTGGAGACAATGTAAGTAATCAAGCTTCAGGGTAGGGGTATTTATTTTTGCATTTGCATTGTTGCATTCATGTTGCATTCACATAGGCTTAGATTGGTATGATCACATTCTCTAGATTGCCCTCACTTAGAACATGCATCCGATTGTAAAAACTTGGAGCCAAATGAATTGAGATAGTGAATTTTGAACCCAATTTTTCATTATTCTTGTGATATGGCTAAAAATAAAAATTCTTGAGATAGTCATTTGATAGTTGATAATTAGCATGTGGTTCCTTAGACTTGTGTACCTCACCGATTTTTGAACTACTAAATGTAAGATTTTGAGCCAAAAAGGGGGTATTCACTAAATCTACCCCATTTCTTGTGATAGAGTGATTTAATTCCTCATGGACTGTATTTTCTAGAACTTGACTTGAAACCATTTCAAAACTTAAAAATTTCTGAAAACATTTTTGGAAATGATTGAGGCACTAGGTATTTTTCCGGCCTCCCGAGCTTTGAATGATAAATGCTACCCCTTAGTTGCCCAATTTTGAGCCTAAAGAAAAAATACTTTTCTTGGTACCTTGAATTAATTTGATAAATAGTGCTTGGTATGGCACCTTTTAAAGTATTACAAAAAGGGCAAAATGGTAGTTGGAAAAAGTATGGGATGAAAAAGCTAGAAAGTAATTTCTCTTGAGCTATAAATCTCCCCTTCTCCAAACAAATAAAAATGAAATAAACAAAGAAAAAAAAAATGGAGAAGGGGATGACAAAGAAAGTGAGAAATGAAAAGAAAAAGAAAAAAAAAAATTAAATGAAGAAAGAAAGGTGGAAAAGTAAACCAAAGCCCAAAAAGGGGTATTTTAGAAGGTGTCATGCTTTGTAATGTTTGATAATCTGTCTAGCCTTCTTGAAATTCCCTTTCTTTGATTTTCCCACCTAACAATAAATCCCATGGCCACATTACAACCAAAGGAAAAGACCTCTTGATTCTTAAGTGTTTTCTTAAATAAAGTAGAGATTTGGTTAATAGTCAAGCCTATGGTAAAATACTTTACTTGAGGAAATGGAGTGAATTGTCATAAACCCTAAAACACTTGAGTGAGGTGAGATGAGTGCCCAAATCAGTGAGGACATGAACTTGAAGAACCTAAGCTTCTAATTGGACTTGAACTTGATTATCTCTTGATTGCTTATTAAAAATGCCTATTACTTGGATTAGCTTCTAGGGTTCTTAGTTCACTATCCATGCTTTGAATGATTTATATCTTATGGCCTGAGTAATTGCTTGAGGACAAGCAAAGTTTTAAGCTTGGGGTGATTTGATGAGTGTGATTCCACCTCATCTTTGTCTATCATTTTGCATGCATTTTCATGTAGTTTAGGCATATTCTTATTAGATTTTAGGTTAATTTTCCTTTGGAACGGGTAAGGCGGTTTTCGTGTGTTGTTGTTTTGCAGATATAAAGGGTAAATTGCTCAAGATCAACCATGATGAAGTTTGGATGAAGATGGAGCTTTAAAACCGAAGAAAATGAGCCAAACAGAGCCCATCACGGCTTAGCCGTGATGCCCATCACGCCATGATCGAGCAAAACCGAAAATGAAGAAAGGTCAAGTCGAGTCTGTCACGGCCTGGCCGTGATAGCCATCACGGCCGTGACCCAAAACCACCAAAAGTCAGAGCACATCACGGCCCAGCCGTGAAATTCTTCACGGCCATGAAGCAGAGGGCTCGCGTCGCGAGAAATTGAAATTTCCAGATTTGCAGAGGCAGAGACCGTCACGGCCAGGCCGTGATGGCCATCACGGCCGTGACGCGCATTACTTGGACCTGAAGAAACCGAAATAGATCAGATTTTGAGTTGGTTTGGGACTCTAACTTCCCCATTTCTATAAATATGGACCAAGGCATCAGATACCAAAAAAAATCAGAGATTGGAGAGAACACAACACATTAGGACTCTAGGCTTAGACTCTTCTCTTCTCCTCTTCTCCTCTTTTCTCTTTTCTGAATTTTATTATGTTGTCAACCCAGCTTGTCATCTCCATGGCAAGACTGGAGTAGTAGCATAGTTTCTAGGGATTAGGGCTCTTCCCAAGTTTGTTTATGATGTAAATTTGATGTAAACTCTTTGTTAATTACGATTTGCTTTAGATATGATTTCTAGTGTGTTTATCACTCATAAATTTCGGCAACCGTTTATTTACGTGACATAGACGTTCTAAGGAGGAACCTAACGGTGAACTTAGGATCTCTAGGGTGATTCACTCGTAAAGCCCGGCAGCCCACCTGGTTTGTGAGATGTGAATGATCCAAGGAGGAACCTAGCGGTGAACTAGGGTTATTTGCATGACCGAGACATTTCAAGGAGGAACCTAGCGGTGAACTTGGGTGTCGGACCTATAGAAGTCAGACTTGGGACTGAAATCACGAGAGTTAGAAGCCGTCCCTCGAGGAGCAACGAGTTGTCACGGAACGCAAAGGGTCCAATCTGGGATCGACTACCACGAGAGTAGGGGTCGGGTCAATTGGGCACGGCTTTTGTAACCCGAGAGGGAGCTTAAGCTATCAGAGGATAAACTCGCCTTCAAGGCAATTTCGCTAATTAACAAGGGTAATCAACTTCATAACGTAAACGATCTTGTGGTAACCTAAATCCCTAGGAACCCATTTAGATCTCAAAAATCATAAACAATTGTTTTCTGTTTTGTTTGATCTCTGCTCATCTATCTCTTAAATTCAAATTCAAAAACCATTTCAAAAATATAAAAATCTTTTTAAACAGTCCAGATCTAATCGATTCGAAATTAATTGTGATTCGAGAACACAGTCTCTGTGGGATCGATATCTTTTATTACTTGGCGACGATCCGGTACACTTGCCGGATACGCAACGCGACATCACTCACCAGGGCCAAGGCAGGCCTCACGGCTTAGAGCGCTTACAAAGGTACTTACAGATTACCCACCAACGAGGTCCTCACATCGGTAGTGGGATTCGAACTCACGACCTTGTTATTACAATGTATCTAGTTGTCTGTATGGATGCTACTGTTATTACAAGAAATGAACATGAGGGCATCAAAGGCATTAAACAACGCCTGTTTCAACAGTTTCAAACTAAAGATTTGGATTGACTTCGATAATTTTTTGGGATTGAAGTTGCTTGGTCAAAAAAAAGGTATTGCTATCTCAGAAAGGAAATATGCTTTCAATAATTTAGAAGAAACTAGACTTCTAGATTGTTAATCCACCAATACTCCTATGGATCCAAATGTTTAGCTTATACCAGATAGGGGGAGTCTTAGTCTTATTCAGACCCAAGAAGATACCACAGATTAGTGTGAAAGTTACTTTATCTCACCGCACCAAATATTTCCTTTGCTATTAATGTTGTGAGTCAGCTCTTTAAGTCTCCATGGACAACCACTGGGATGCAATAATCTAAATCTTGAGATACATTAAGAGTTCTCCATGAAACCGAATGCTTTATGAGAACAGAGGATATAAAGACATTGTTGGTTATGCATACAAATTGAGTGGAGTCACCCAGTGATAGAAAATCAATTTTTGGGTAAAGTTTATTTGAGGCAGCCTCATATCATGGAAACGCGAGAAACAAAATATAGTTGTGGGATCAAGGGTAGAAGCAAATACCAAGCTGTGGCGCTCGTGCAACTTGTGAGCTTATTATTAAAACAACTATTTCAATAGATGAAGTTAGACAAGTTCTATGAAACTCACTGGTGATAACCAAGATGCATTGCACATTGCCACCAATCCAATATTTCATAAGCAAACCAAACACATGAATTGATTGCCATTTTCTACGGGGAGAAGATTCTTTATGGGGAAATCACTACTTAATTAGTGAACTCAATTTGATCAACTAGCAAAAATCTTCACCAAATCTCTTCAGGCTCTAAGGATAAGTTACAAATAAAACAAGCTTGATACTAATGACATATATGCACCAACTTGAGGGGGAGCATTGATAATTGTGGATAATTACTATAGATAATATTCCTGATTTATTTATTTTTAGCTAATTTCGCTTTCATTATTTATCTTTTTTTATCTCATACCGTTTTTTATTTTAATTATTTATTTATCTTGAGGGCACACCACATTCCCATGCAAATAAAGGAAACTTAAAATTGGATTTAGCAACATAAACATATGCAAAGCCATAGAAAACAGACCTTCAGATGGATCAGTGGGGCCAGGTACGTCAATCCAGTCATAAGATTTAACATATAATGAACCATATAAGAGCTTGCTCAACACTGTCATTCCAGGATGATTATGAAGAGGAATGATAGACGAGGGGGGCATGCAAAAAATCCCTATCTGCAAAAGATAAAATAAAATTTATTAATCAATTATAAAAATTGCTGACTGAATAAACATGATGTGGAGTTTTGAGAGACTTACAGAGAAGGAGTCACATTCATGCAAATGCAAATATTTGATAGGTGGCAAGGATTGATGACTCCCATTACGCTCAAGCGTTGAACCAGACCAATTCCGAACCACTTGTGCCTCTTGTTCAAGACCTACATCTGATGGCTTGATTCTTTCTGTAAAAAAAATATATTACAGGTTATTAAGAAAATATCTGTTGGACGAAAAATTATTGTGTGGCAAGAACAAAATAATCTATCTAACGTACAAAATCATAAGGAAAAAAGTATGATATAGGAATTTGTTGTTCTTTAAAAGGATGAAGCCAAGTTGTCTCATGAAGAAGAAATATTAAGAAGGAATGAATGAACATTTTCCTCACCTCAAAAACATAGGTCAGCATTTGAAGAATCCATTATCTAAATTAACAAGTAAAAAATTATTTTATGCAGAACTAAAAAAATTGATGGATAATCAAATGAACGGCATATGATATATTTCAAAAAAGACCTGTTTCATTTGGCATTAACAGATAATCATGAAGAGCATAAGATATGGGAATTTGTTGTTCACTACAAAACATGCCGCCAAGTTGTCTCATGAAGAAGCAATATTATGAAGGATTGATTGAAAAACAATCAGAATATACAACTCATGATAAATCCTCCTTTTCCTCACCTCAAAAACATAGGTCCATATCTTTAGAATCCATCTTCTAAATTAACAAGTAAAAAAATATTTTATGCAGAACTAAAAGAAAAATGACGGATAATCAGTTGATCCGCATATAATTTATTTCAAAAGCATGATCTGCTTCATTCATCATTAACAGATCATCAGCCTGTAAATTCATCAATAACAAACAGAAATCAATTCTAGATTCATCCTGAAACTTAAGAGAAAAATGTAACCCATACTCCACCCTTAAAAAGATGAAGAACAAGAGGAGATGATTAATTCATCTAAAAATATTGGGAATTATATTCCGCTCTTAAGAACAAAGAATAATAGAAGCAGGATTACTGTACTGTCCCTCAAAAATTAACTTTGAGCCTGTGACTCCTTCAAAAAGACAAATACCCTAAACTGGTTTTGATAAGAGCACAGAGGTCAGTGATTAGGAAGAAAAAAGGAGAGAAAGAAATAAAGCCTGAATATTTTGACAGAGCATAGAACAATCCATGATCAAGCACTATTTAGTCTTTTATGCATTCAAAATTTTCATCCATCAATCATCATGATGCATCATACATACTATGGAGTCGACACTAAATATGCATTTATAAGCAAAAATTAACAAGGCAAACAACAAAAATACCTAACTTCTCCCGAACTTTTTCAATGGCTTCTTCTGACACAGGTCCATCTGGTGAAAAGGATGCCTTGCATAGCCTATACAGTCTCTGTATATAATATGGCATGTTGTAAACTTGTGACCAACTTATCCACTCAGACCAAAGCCCCAAGTTCGGCAAGCTGATAACACCTTGTAAGCGGTTTATCGATTGCAATAGGGACTGGATATACAACTGGAAAATAACTGTATTTCAGTCTCGGAATCAAACCAGCATTAATGAATTAGCATGGTCATAATCTTTCCTTCACATATATTCTAATTTATGCATCTATTGGACAAGAAAAGAGCAACAGCATAGCACCATAGCCTAATATAAATGGAACTACTTCAAATATAAATGAATCCATTAAAAAAAAATTTAAAATTCACTTGCATTTTGCTCTATAGTTTCTCTAATTATATGCATCCACTGAAAAGGATCCATTTTAGATTGAGATTAAAGCAAACCCAACAAGCTATCCACAAATAAAAAAAAAAATTATTCATTATTTCAACATTTCCACCCATCAAAACAGATGCTACCGAATCCAATGTGATATTTCAAGAACAAAGCACTCATTTTTTAAAAAATATATCTGGGAAATATCCCAATCACACAAAACCAGCTTAAAGTTCACGGAACAGTGAACAAAACGAAGAATAGAAGCTGACCCAACAAAAGGGGTGAGTTCAAAAAGCGTGCAAACGCATAAAAAAAGTGTTTTTGGATCAAAACCTCAAATGGGGATACGAGATTCCAATAGAGTGTACCAAAAAAAAAGGGGGTACGGAAGATGCAGAACATGGTACCTGAGGAACCCATCATTGAAGGAGAAGAAGGTTCTTGAACATGGTGTCGTAGATGAAGAAGATGAAGGAGGTGAAGGTGGATGGAGGATGTGTGCGCATAAAAAGAGAGGAAGCGAGGGATTTCTACAAGGAGGAAGAAAAGGTAGAAGGACTAGAAAAGAAAATGACCCAATGAAGATCTTGGACACGTCATCACTCTGTACGTGTTTATTCTTTTTTTCTTTTTAAAGTAAGAATGCAGGTAGATTAATACGTGGTTGATCTAAGTACGGCGGGCTAGCTCTTAGGTAAGTGATTTGATTTGAGATTTGATCTCTGATTTTTATGTATGGAAAAAATTTTACTGAAAAAGATCAATTCTTTAATATCATATATTCTAATAATCCCAGAAATTAGTCTCCACAAAGGCATGTACCTTATGACACAAAAGAGAAAGAAAAATGCAGTTTGCTTTTTCAGCCTTTCTGTGAATTTTAGAGCCGTTTGAAGTCCAGCTGTGCCCGACCTTCGCTTTTTCTTTCTTTGCCTCCCTCTTTTTGTTTGTTTGTTTTATCCTTTTAATTCCATTTGTCTTTGGTTGTCATTTTCTATTTCTATGCCGAATCGAATAATAATAATAGTATATAGTATTATATAAAAATAAAATAAAGAGTGAAAAATGTTAAATGACTACCATGTTTTTTTTTTCTTTCCAAAATCGACCTAATCATGATTATCATGTTCATGGTGAGATCGAATGAATACGATATGTTGTATAATGTGTAAATTTGAACATTATATATAATTAAATTACAAAATTCAACAAGTAGAAAAATAAAGTTAATAAATATGTTATGATTTATAGTACAAAATAAATAATATCAAAATATAAATATATTATCATATTATGCAAAGGGTTATTGATTTAAGTGAAAAAAAATCTTATTATTTATACTTGATTGTTAAAAAAATATATGACATCAAATCAAGTTGAGATATCCCAAATTATAACCTGAATCTAACTTGGAAACACATTGAATTTAATTTCTAAATCACAAACAAATTGTAACTAACTTAGTGAAACGAGTTAGTGGAATAGGACAGGTGATGAACAACCCTAAATTGTATTAGGGGTTTTTAAAAGTCGTGATAATACTTTGTGCAGGCAGTAAGAGTGGTGATGGAGGATGTGGTTTCTTTTATTTATCCAATGAAAGGTTGCTAGGAAACCCCGTAGAGAACCATGAAAAACATAGTTTGGAATTGCAATGGTCTCAAAAATCCACTAGTAATTATAGCTTTTCGTTTCTTATACAAGTAACACAATCTTAACATGGTTTATTTATGGCCTGCTTGGAATCACGTCTCGTTTGGATGTGACTTAAAAGCATCTCCAAATTGTTTCCGCTTTTGTTGCGTTTTTATTTACAATCCTGCCATTTTTATATGGTTTTTTTGGGAAGCAATTATGAACCAATGCAAACATGCACCCAGGTAATGGAAACAAAATTGATCAGTGAGGAGCTTATGACTTTCAAATGGAGAATTGACTCCTATTATGAGTTTTCATTTCATTCCATCTATCCCATTATAAAATATATCCAGATAATAGAATGAATTGTATTTCATTCTGTTTCGTTCGACTCCATTCCATCATGTATTCATTTCATCTCATTTCCTACCATCAATTCCAACATAGCCTATCAGGATAGGTCTGGAATTGGATTATATGCCAGAAAAATTTGTTGACAACTGGGGGTAAAGAGGTGTTGATTAAGGCTATTGTTCATGGCTTCATGCAATTCCCGTCCATGCCATGAGTTACTTTAAAAACTCAGTCCTTAGGCTATGAGTCTGGGCAGATGATGGTCAGATTTTGGCGAGAAAAAATGTTCATTCTAAGAAAATCAATTGACTGTCTTATGACAATTTGTGTTGGTCAAGGAATTATGGAGATGTGGGATTCAATAGACTTTTGTACTTTTAATGCCAGTCAAACAACGTTGGCGGTTGATTAATTATATGTTTCACCGGAGGCAATGGTGAATCGGTGATTAATTGCTAAATATTTTTCTATTTAGGTCTTTCATAATAGGCTGATAGCGCAAAAAATTCCAACCCTTCGTTTACTTGCTCAAGTATTATCTAAGGGAGAAAAATCTTGGAGCAAGGAATTCTTTAGAGGATAAGGGATGGGTTGAGCACAAAAGTGTGGCACAATCCTTGAATTCCTAAATCAAATAGAAACAAAATTTAATTTTTATTAATGATTTGGACAAGTCGTCCTCCATTTAGTGTATAAAATCATACTATATTAGAAGGTGTTTGAGAATATAATTTTTTTTTTTTTTGAGAAACCACCTTTTTAAAATGAAGCTTGTTGTTGATTTAATCTAACATGTTTGATAAATATGATTAAAGTATAAAAAAAAATGATATAAAAAATGGTTATTGAAGAATTTAAAAGTTTGAACTTTATTTGTAAAAAATCTTTAATTATTTCTTAAAGTAATCACATTTCCCCTTATTTCATCCATATAGAATGAAGTATCAAACAAATATTATTAGTTCTACCAAAAAAAAAACAATTATTATTAGTTAATTTAAAAAAATCATATTTTTAAAGAATTTATCATATTAAGGTTTTTTTAGATAAACTAAAAAAAATTATCTTAAAATCATATTTCAATAACATATACAGATTATATATAAACAATCAATAGAATTTTTTATGTTTTACATCTAATTCAAGCATGCTATTATTAAGTCAAAACAATATCGCTTGGATTGTTGACTTCAATCTAACATGTTATCTGTCATGTATGTATAGACAGGTGAGAATATTTTGTATTTTAAGATGACAAGAATAATGAATTTTACCCATCTTAAATAATCAAAATTAAACGATAAATACATTTGACTTTTAAGTAATCACGTAATCATTAAGTCACTTTTAATCTCGGTCATCTGTAGGGGTTATCAGATTGATTTGGTGGTTTTGGTAGAGGAGTTAAGTAGCAGAGTGGTTAGGAGATTGAGAGTTAAAATCTCAACTACTAACAAAATACTAACATTAATACTAACATTTACATATAAAAAAAAATCTTAGCCTTACGTCAAAATTTATTATTTTCTCTTTTGAAATGACTCATTAACAACTATTGGATGAAAACTAATAGTTGATGTTAAACTATGTGCTTTTTCAATATTTCAAAGAGATATCTATTTTTTTTTTCCTTTTTGATAATCAAGAGATATCTATCCTTAAGTATAACTGGATAGTAAAAACAACTCAAAAACAAAAAAACAAAAAGTATAACTGGATAGTGAAATGCCATTATATTATTAAAATGATAATGTTTTAATAGATTGGTTGGGCAACCTATATAACTCTCCATAGGTGATTCTGAAAGGCTTCCTTCACATAATATTGTAGTGGTTTAATTTAATTGATATTTTCGCCTAGTTGAATACCAAGCCATTGCTTCATAGACATAGACATTATATTTTATTTTCATATGATTTGACAATAAATAGCATCAATCATTAATGTAATATATATATATATATATAAAGAGAACTATATTTATAAAATTCTGCCAAGTCTTATCACTAAATTATGTCACCAATTTTATTTTGTACGTACAAAATTAAATTTAAATTCCATGATTATCTTATAAGGGAAGAATTCATATTGATTTGATTTTGACCTGTGCCCAAATTTCAAATGCGGTGAGTGCGCCAAATATACAACCTTTTTTTTTAGTTTAATTTGTATTCATTCTCGGTATAAAGTTTTATATAATATCAATCAATCACAAATCATGATATGAATGGATTTTAAGATGATCTGAATAAGAATAAAAGATTTTCAATGATATGATGATTTATTATTGATTGACAGTGTATACCAATTAAACTCTTTTTTTTTATAAACGCCAAATATACAACTTATATTTAATTTACATGTATTGACAATATATTTTATTTTTTTACATTATAAACCAATCAAAAATCATCATACATTAAAAATATTTAACTCTTATTATAATTATATTAAAAAATATACATAAAATAATTTATAATTGAAATATAAAAAAACTTTTTTTAAGGAATCTCTCCCGATTATAAATTTCAATAATTAACGGTTCATATTATTATATAAACAAGTTAAAATTTAAATTTATAAAAAAAAACATTAATATACACAAAATCACTATTTAAAATTTTAGTTTTATTATATATTTTTTTACCAAAAAAATTTAGTTTTATTATAAATAATTATAAATTTTAATATTCACTAATAACTTTCTTTAAAAATCATTAGTATTTTAAAAAAATTCAGCTTGAAAACCTGGAGCCGCCTCTCTCCCAACCTTCCCTCTACTCCTCTTTTCCTTCGTTCTCATCCACCAGAAAGGGTTGGTTTTGGGCCATTTTTGGCATGAAACCACCCTCTACACCATTTTTTCTCTCATTTTATCTAAATAAGTGGTTTTTCCACATAGACCTGGTTTTTCTTTCGTGTTTTTCGTTTTTTGTCCTCTGTGTGTGGCAGTGTTTTGTTCGGCCTCCTGTTGCGGCGTCGTTTGGTTTCCCGTCTTGTTGCAGTGTTCGTTTGGTTCAGATTGGCAGATTAGCTTCGATCCATTACAGATTCAATCAAGACTTGGGCGTCAACATTACAGATCCGGTGGCATGGGTATTCAGGTCACTTTGATTTGTTGAATTTGTGTTGTTTTCGATGTATTTTGCCAATGAATATCTTTTTTAGTAAAAAAAAATCATTAGTATTTTATCATATAATTCAATTTGAAGAAAAATTTGTACATGTGTTAATTTGTATTTTTAAGGGTTTAATTAATATGTATTGTCAGCTAGCATAAATATTTTTTTTATATTATTAAACAATCATTGTGAACACCCATTTTTGTCCGTCTTCATTTTATTCTAATTTTTATGTTATTATGTTTCACGGAGACTAAAAAGAAGAAAAAGAAAATAACCAAGAAACGAGGAGGAGGTTCATATTTAATTTTATGTTGGACTAGGAGGTTCCGCCCATTGTATGTTTAATTTTCTGTTGGACGAATCGGTCTTCCATTGCATGTTTAACTTTCTATTGGACGAGGAGGTTCCGTCCATTGCATGTTTAACTTTCTGTTGGACGAGTAGGTCTTCCATTGCATGTTTAACTTTCTGTTGGACGAGGAGGTTCTGTCCATTTCATGTTTAACTTTCTGTTGGACGAGTAGGTCTTCCATTGCATGTTTAACTTTCTGTTGAACGAGCAGGTCTTCCATTGCATGTTCAACTTTCTGTTGGACGGGTAGGTCTTCCATTGTATGTTTAACTTTCTGCATGTTTAACTTTCTGTTGGACGAGTAGGTCTTCCATTGCATTTTTAACTTTATGTTGGACGAGTAGGTCTTCCATTGCATGTTTAACTTTCTGTTGGACGAGGAGGTTCCGTCCATTACATGTTTAATTTTCAGACTGGAGACTAAAGAATAAAGAGAGAAGAAGAAGATAATGAAGAAAGGAGGAATGATGGAAGGAGAAAAGGACAATCAACGTAAAGAAGAAAGGAGATGGAGTTACTTCTCCTACCCCTAAAAGATCCCATTTTACATATCAGACAAAACCTCTCTTCCTCTTCCCACTTTCAGCGGCCCCTACACCTCCTCTACCCATTGGTCCTTCTTCTTCCTCATCTCCTCCTTCATTTTAACCTAGCAGCCCTACTCCTAATCCTAAAAAAAACCATTTTACATATCAGACAAAACCCCATCTCCTCCACTCTGTTAACTGCACCACACTTCCTTCTCTCTTCAAACACGCAACCTTCACATCAAATCGCCTCCTTTCCTCTGCTCGCGTCACCTCCACCCAGGAACACGCGATCTCTGCTCAGAACCGCCTAAGCTCCGGATTTCGTGAGACCAACCTTGAAGCCATTGGGTAAGGAGAAGCATGAAGTCCTCTCCTCCACCCCTATAAAAGGCGACGCAGAAGACAAGAAGGGGTTTTTTTGGGTTTTGAGAGAAAAAAAAGTTTTTCCGTTTTGACAGAAAAGGAGAGTTTTTTTGGGTTTTGATAGAAAAGGGGGGTCAAGAAATTCTTTGATCTGTGTGTGTCAATTTTGAAAAATTTCCCAGATTTCTTGTTCTTTTTTTTTCTGTGGAGAGTGTTCCGCTTCTTCTCGTTGTTTTTTTGGTTTTGTTGAGAAACTTGGAAAAAATAGATTGAGAAGTCAGGGAGAGTCACGGCTATTGTACTCAGTCACTGTTATTTGGAATTCATTCTCTGTGATTTGGGGAACATTAAGAGGAATATCAAAGGAAGATCTTGTTTGGTAACCTTAATTTCTTCCCCTTGATCACTGAATTAGGAACACTGTTCTTATTGGGTTTTTATTTATTTTTGTTCTTGCTAAAAATGGTTCATGTTCTGCTTGGATTGTATGTTGAGTTACTATAGGATTGGATATGAGTTTTTGGTTTCATTCCCTTTGTGCTAGACCATGCGCCTGTTATGGTGATTAAGGGGTGCCTTGTTTTAGTTTGCAAGCCATACGTTTGTTGGAAGCCGTGTCTATTAGAAGTCTTGAGTGAGTTCAATGTTTTATAAACTTGATTTGATAAAATTTGAAAATATGCCTTAGTTGATGAATTCCTGGGATGAGTTTTAGTCAAATGCTCAAATTGTGTGCTTAAGAAAAATCAAAACTCTGTAAATGATTTGTTGATTTTCAAGAATATTTTTAAATGACATTTATGTTTATCGAGGCTATCATCTAAAATTTCCATCCTTGTCATTAACTCATTATGGCGATTGCAATGTTATTAATGTAATTGATCTTTTTTTGGGTTCTTTTTTTATTTTCTTAATTAATAATAAATGCTAAAGTTAGTAGTTTCTCTTCAAAATGGGGAAAATAACGAATCCCTTTGATTGCATAATTGATTGATTCTAAAAAATTAAAGTAAAAAGGGTAAAGTAAATATTTTCAAAGTTACTAAAAATTTGTACAAATTAATTTGGGTAACCATTTTTAATTGATGTTCTAGGGTGCCGTGGGGTTCAATCTTCATACCTTCCCTAAACACAATCGGCTCCCGAACTCGATCTTGGTTTCAAACACCGTTTTTAAGGGTTTTCCAATTTTTTCTAAATTAAATAAAATTGGTGGCAGCTCCATGTTCATTCTCTAAAAGAAAATGCAAGTTTTCTTTTTGGTCGCGACTAATGGCGACTCCACTGGGGACTCTTTTAAGAGAGTCAAGCCCGTAAAAATTAGTTTTGCAAATTTTTAGTAACTTGTAGCTTATTTGTTTTACATTTTATTGCTATATCTTGCTGTTTTTTTTCCTTATAATAATTAAATGACAAAACTTAAAAATATTTTTTATTTTTAATGATGTTTGTTTGGATTGTCCTTTTTGTTTGGGTTTTCCTTTTATTTAAATGAGAAAAATTAGTTGTACATACATTTTAACTCATGTTATTCTTATATATGTTTCACTAACAATGTTTTTGTTTCCTCATCCTTTCTTTTCTTTTTTTCCTATATTTTAACAATAGGGTAGAGGACTTATAACCATTTTTATATATACCTGTGTTTTTGTTTTGCAGGTTTTTCATGTCTTTTATTTTATTTTTTATTTTTAAGTGTTACAGGTTTGTATGCCCCCTTCACACACATCACTATCACATATTGCACACACTTTTAGCTCTATACCCGAGCTCGTTCAAAAACCCAAGGATTAGGCGGTGCTCCGACATTGTCATTGAAGAGGTCTTGTACCTCCCTGATACTTGTCGGTTCATCACTCAGATTGTACGTGAGACCATGGAATAGTCATATTGAGAGGGTTTATCCCCTACTTGTGGCTAGATTCATGAATCAAATCCTTATAAGGGTAATCTGGGGACCATGACTTTTAGAGGTCTAGACCCATCCCAATTTTCACTAATAGAGCAAACCTAGTGGCCGACCTGTTTAGAGTCCTAACCTTAGGGTGTGTCCATCCTTAGGTTTTAACTGGCTTAGGACAAAAGGGGGCGTACTTTTCTTTCCTCTTTCTATCATCATAAGCATAAATTGTCATGCATGTTCATTGTGAATATTCACAAAACTAGGAGCGTCACATTGCCGCCTCAAACCTGAATGACATATTCGAATATTATAGCACATCTAAATAGGCGATATATCATAATGAAGGTGATGCATTGGCAACATACCCGTCAGGGTTTTCAACCCCATTGGGTCTTATACAACATGAATCATGCAAGATATATTTGCTTCACTATACTCATTTTTTGTTTTTTCGCTTGTGTCTCTTTGTTGGAAGACTTTGGTATTCATCTTATAGCAAGAAAATGGAAAGTTTGGTTTCGAAAAGAGTACTAGCAATACGAGCTGTTCCAAGAAAAGTATCAAGATCGATGTGACACTCAATGACGTGAAGAGTTTTTGTGAACTCAGCCAGCAAATGTTAGAAAAAGCACGCTCAAAATTTGTCAGCAAGTATGGTAGAATATTGGACCTATTGCGTGTTCCAGTGGAAGCCCCCGCTCTGAGTACGTTGGCCCAATATTGGAATTCAACTTTGAGGTGTTTTGAATTGCCTGACTTAGACATCACTCCGACCATAGAAGAGTATGCTTATATGTTAAGAATGCCAATTCAAAAGAAGACACGTGTCTACATGTATTATGGCCAATATGTAACAGATTGGAAGATAGCAAGTCTATTGTAGCTTCAACCGGAACAGCTAGAGAAAGCAGAAAAAGGAACCACCAAATGATTGAAGAGGCGATTTTTGGAAGTGTATCTCAACAAGCTGGTCCAGCAACAATGATGGGTTACTTTCAGCAAAGTATTAGCCCTCATGATATATGGGTTGGTGCTCTTCCCTTTTGTACCAGATCTGATTGATCAGTCGGCCATGGATGTTTTCTATAGGGTTGAAGAATATGGTGTGAACCCGGTCCCTGCTATCTTAGCTGAAACTTTCCTCTCCTTACAGGTTTGTCATCAGAATCAACAAGGGAAACTACGATGTTGTGCATCCATATTGTATGTCTGGATCATGACTCACTTGTAAGCTCGCGATAAAATTGATAGAACAGATGACCCGTTGAAAGGATTCGCTCGTATACAACTAAAGCCACGTAAGCTATATGAATGGAAACAAGAGTTTGATCAGATCAACCCGCGGTCATTTAGTTGGATGTGTCCATGATACAATGAAGATTCAGTTACGTTTAGCTGTGGAAGTTTTTCAAATGTTCCATTGATGGGTCCCAGAGGTTGTGTATCATATTCACCAGCTTTGGTGATGCGTCAGCTCAAGTGGACACAGGATGAACCCCCCGAAGAGCTGCTGGTTGGGGTATTCTTCCTATACCAAGAAAGCAAAAGCATCAAGAGTCAAATAATAGCAGTAAGGTCAGCATGGAATGATGTTCATATGAAAGGACCTGAGGAATTAGGAAGACAAATCATAACTCACACAAAAAGATATGAAGTATGGAGAGAAGCAAGAAGAGGTTTCCCCCAAGACCTACATCCCCTCTCCGTATTGAAAATAATCCTCTTACTGAAGATCAGATGTTGAAAGAAATCGAAATTTTAAAAGCTCGGATGAGGGTTTTAGATGAGAAGAACCAAGCTGCCGAAATAACTATTGTCACGCTCCGAAGCCAAGCGCAGAAGCTAAGTTTACAGATTAAGCATTTGAAAGACGAATGCGCCGATGCCCACGAAGCCCCGAGTCGTGCAAAAAGGGCAAGAAAAGACAAAGAAGCAGAAATTCAAGAGCTGCTGGAAAAGATAGAATATCAAGAGAAGATGCTTGTCAAACTTCAAAGGAAGAAAAAAGAGCTCGAGACAAATGTAGGGGTTCATGTTGAAACAATACATATACTAGAAGAGAGAGTTGAATCCCTGCAAGAATCCTTGGCCCAAACAAAACTATACTCTGATCGAGGATGGAATGAAGCAGCCAAGTATCGTGAGCTACTAGCGGAAGCCAACATGAGAGAAAATTGGCTCAGAACCAAAATAAAAGACTCTGAAAGAGTTGAAGCTCAACGTCACGCAGAATGTGTAAAGGGATGGAAATTGGTAGTGAATGTTGTAATGAATGAAAAGGAAGTATGGAAAAGAAAATACGAGGACATGATGGATAAGCTCCAATATCACACTTCCCAGTTGGTGGAGCGATTTGAAGAGGCATCCATCCACATTCGTATGAACCATTTCCTTCAGCTACCACCAAAGGTGACCGTGTTCTTCAATCATTTTGGGAAACTTTCCAAAGGGTTCTGGAAAAAGAAGATGAGACTCTTAACATAGTACTTTGTAGACCTCGGAGAAAGATGGAAACTATCAATGTACTTCTTTTATTTTGATCAAAGACTCATGACTTATATCGAAATATTTATAATGGAATGGAAGTTTTCATCAATGTCTATCGAGCGTTTTTTAGATGATATCTATTGAGGAGTGCATTCTCCCTTAGATACGTCATCAACTATATTTTTACCCTAAAAACGACGTGTTTTCTGCTTAAAAATAAGGACGTTGCTAGTACGGGTGTGGTCTACCGAGGAGTGGATTCTCTCTTAGACTTGACACCAACTGCATTCAAGATAGAGGGAACCATACCACTAGATTTGATTGCAGGATGAGTTTTCTTGCCATAGGTGTATACGACAGTCTTCCTAAGAGTACTCTCGCGATCAAACAAAGGACGTTAACTTGCACATGCATACACACACACACAAAATTTAGGGTTTACTAATGATATTCTTGGATGCTTTACAGAGTCACATACTTCTGAGAATCAGGGAACCATTGCACGACCTAGGAAAGGTAACACCAATCAAACCCGAGTTCACAATATCAGATCTCGGACCAGGATGGTTGCCAATGCGTCTGAGGAAGGAAAAAACTTAAGCTCCGAGATAGATGAAGTGAGGGGAAGGGTAAATGAAATGACTGAAACCCAAGTAAGATTAGAAGCCATACTGCAGGATATGAGGGAATCTCTCAGCATGCTTAATAGAGATGCAAATGAACCTGGTAAGCGGCAGATTTCTTCCGTGGTAGCAGCACCGATGTTTTCAAACATTAGCACGAGTCTCATTCAGGGAATATCTGGCCCCGACCAGACACATCACACGGCACCAATAACACTTCCTAATGGAGAAGGATATCCCCCTTTTGAAAATGCCCATCATGAATTTCCGGGCTGTACCGCACCGACATAGGAGCAACCTCATGTATCTACTCACAGTCAGTCAGCGGGAGTTCAGACTGGTAAGGATAAGATAAGAGATGGATGGATGGAGAAAATGGAAGAACAGATAAAAGCAATAAAAGGTCCGAGTACCTAAGGCCCTCTTCAAATAGAAGAACTCCGTCCCGCCACAGATGTCGTGATCCCCAAAGACTTCAAGATTCCTGATTTTTCCAAATATGATGGAAGTGGGGATCCACGATTTCACCTCATCAGTTATGCCACCAAGATGGCAATTTGGTCCAAGGATGACAAATTCCTTATCAACTTTTTCCACGAAAGTTTGACTGGCCTCGTCTTAGAATGGTATCTCCAATTGGACCATTCCAAGATCTCGCGATGGATGGAATTGGCTGACTTATTCGTGGACCAATACAAGTTCAACATGGATGCAGCTCCGAGTCTTGAACAGTTGACTACAATGCAGAAAAGAAATGAGGAGTCCTTCAAGAAATATGCCCAAAGGTGGAGGAGTTTGGCTGCACAAGTTCAACTCCCATTGACTTTATCTGAAATGTGCTCATACTTTTTAGGAACCCTCGGAGCACCTTTTATAGGGGCCATGACTGGGGCAGCCTATAAAGATTTCTCCGACTTGATCGCCGCCGGTGAAAGGATTGAATTTTTAGCAAGAGCTGGAAAGCTTCCCATGAATGATGTTGAAGGAAGTGCATCCCGGAAAGGATTCCAACCAAAGAAGAAGGAAGTTGAGGCAAATTATGTACAACGCCAACAGAACTTTTATCCTCAGTACCAAGCACCATATAACCTTAATCCACATATTACATACCAGACACAAACCCCACTATACCCATTACAATCATCCTCACAAACCAACACTTACCCACAAAACCAAATCAACAATATTCCCACCCCTCAACCATCTGGCCTTGCCCGCCTATCATACACCCGTTACCCGTCTGCACCCCCACAAAACCGTCCAAACTATCCTCCGCCTCGCCCAAATTTCCAAAACCAAGGACGTTTCCAAAATCCAAATCTGCCACCATTCCCAAAATTGTCCATCTCTAATGCGGATTTATTCCAACAATTGTTTGACCGCCACTTAATTATGGGGAACCCTGTACGTCCCCTAGAACCACCATTTCCTGCTTAGTACAATCCAAATCAGACTTGCACGTATCGCATGGATGTTACAAGACATTCCATTGAGGATTGCGAAGCTTTTAAGACGGCAGTGAGAAAGTTGATTGCTTGTGGGAAGCTAGGGTTTGAAGAAGAAGTCGGGCTTAATATTGTTAAAAATCCAATACAAACCATAATGATGGAAATCGGGTGAACAATTTGGAGGTAAGAGGGTCCCCAATCAGGAAGGTACTGGACCTACGAGTGCCAATGCAGAAGATCTTCGAAGAACTAAAGAAGGCGGGATACCACGTTGTTGCACCAGTAAGAATTCCAAGAGAAGAAAGGGGGTGTGCCGAAGATCTAAGGTGTGACTATCATGATGGGCAAGTGGGCCATGTCATCGAAACTTGTTTGGATTTCAAAGTCTGGGTTCAGGGATTACTCACCTTGGGGGTAATTCAAGCTAGACCGGGTACTGCCGAGGAAATCAATGTAGTTGAAAAGTTGTACTCCGAGTACCACCTATGAACAAAGCTTCAGCTCCAACCCCGGAAAGAGTCATTGTAAGGGTGCAGAAGCCAACTCCTTTTGCTTATGTTGATACACATGCTGTACCATGGAATTATGAACAGAAGGTTGAACTAGCTGGAGCTGTGGGAGAGACCTCGAAGGCCCAAGTTACTAATATTGTGAGAATTGGAGGCATTACAAGGAGCGGGCGATGCTACAACCCTGTCAAAGAAGAAATAATGAAGGAATCCAAAAAAAAGGAGACCATGGATGAAGGAAAGGGAAAAGAAGAGGAAGAGTTTCTGAAGATCATGAAGCAAAGTGAATATGGTGTGGTAGAATAGTTAAAGAAAACTCCGTCGAGGATATCTCTTTTATCGCTTGTCTTGACATCAGAGTCACATCGTAAGGCATTATTGAAGGTGTTGAATGAAGCGTATGTCAAGCCTGACGTCACTCTGGAGAATGTGGTAAATATGGTGGACCCAATAAGGCATGTCAACATGATTACTTTCTCAGAAGAAGAAGTGGCTTCGAAATCCCCCAGTAGCTCCAAAGCTTTACACATTACCCTAAAGTGTAAAGGGCTTGTGATTGTAAAGGTGCTTGTAGATGGTGGTTCGGCATTGAATGTGATTCCAATGTCCACTCTCGAGCAACTAAACATAAGCATGGCGGAATTGACACCACAAGAAATGATTGTACGAGCCTTTGATGGGACAACAAGAGGAATCTTAGGGGAGATAATTCTGTCCCTTGAATTAGGGCATAGTTGTTTTTATGTCCTCTTTCAGGTCATGGAGATCCAACCAGCTTATACTAGGCTTTTGGGAAAACCTTGGATTCATGAAGCAGGAGTGGTTCCATCGACTTTGCATCAGTGTTTGAAGTACATTCAAGATGGGTCCGTGATTACTGTCCGCGGTGAAGAGGAAATCATGCTGGCAAAACCCGCCACAATACCTTATGTAGAAAGTACAGAGCAAATGAAAGATGATTCACTGCTTAGTTTTGAGGTATTGAAGCCAGAGAACAAGAAAAGGAGCCGCCAATGAAGAATGTGAATGAAGTGGCAATCCGCATCATGGAAAAGAATGGGTATCAAAGAGGAAAAGGCCTAGGGCCTAAGCTTCAAGGGATCTCTCAACCAATTGAAGCAGCTATGAGAGAAGGAAGGCATGGATTGGGGTATCAACCCTACTTAGCAGAAAAGATGAAATCCATGATCCTCGAGGACAAGAAAGAAGAAGATGATGAGAGAAAGTATCTTCCCCTTCTGACAGAGACTTTCCCAGTAGCTGCTGAAGTTATCAGTCCTGAAAAGTCATTTTCCCCTCACTTCACTATCAGCACACTTGAAGAGTAGCTGGACGAGAACCATGTCATCTATCTCCCTGCTAGCGATGAAGTTCTCAATAATTGGCGATCTGAACTTTTTGTTGATGTTATTTCCATGAAGTAATTATCTTATTGTACTAAATTTGAAGTGATGTTTACTTTGTTTGAGACATGAATGAGAATGTAGTACCTTGACTGGTGTTTTCCTTTTGGTTCAATCATTTCTTTTCTCTCTCTTTCATTTCTTTACTTTGTTTAAACTTTTCTTTCATGAATAAGACTTTCGCCTACACTTCTCCTATTCCCGACTTTTTTTCTTCCAGGAATACTTTTTTCACTAAAGATTTACCTCACGAGAGGGACTTTGAAAACTCATTTATTGATTCCCTCGTGATCGTTGATGAATACAACCTTGAATCCGATGAGGAAGAAGAAGACATTGAAGAATTCATGAAGATGGTGAAACGGTCAGAAGAAGCGATTAGCTCGAATGACGAGGTTGCAGAAGTGATCAATATGGGGACCGAGGAAGACAAAAAGGAGTTGAAATAGTGGATAATCCGGAGCGCGAAGAAATGGTTGCACTATTCAAAGAGTATCTGGACGTCTTTACATGGTCCTACAGAGACATGCTAGGTTTAGATCCTTAGATAGCATCGCATAAAATTCCCTTATAACCAGATGTGGTTCCAAAGAAGCAAAAATTAAGGAGGATGCATTCTGAGATGTCGCTGAAGATCAAGGAAGAAGTGACCAAGCAGTTAGAGGCTGGCTTTCTGGAAGTAGCTAGACACCCGGAATGGGTAGCTAATATTGTTCCAGTACCAAAGAAGGATGGAAGGGTTAGAATGTGTGTGGACTACTGAGATCTGAATAAAGCCAGTCCAAAGGATGATCTCCCACTACCTCATATTGATGTCCTCATAGACAGTACAGCCAGAAGTCAGAGGTTTTCTTTCATGGATGGGTATTATGGGTACAATCAGATCCTCATGGATGATAATGACAAAGAAAAAACAACTTTTATCACTCCTTGGGGAACTTTTTGTTACAAAGTGATGCCTTTTGGGTTGAAGAACGCTGGGGCCACTTACCAGCGTGCTATGGTAGCATTGTTCCATGATATGATGCATAAGGAGGTAGAGGTATATGTTGATGATATAGTGACTAAGTCCAAGGAAGAAGAAATCCATGTAGCAGTTTTACGAAAGTTGTTCGCACGGCTAAGGAAGTACAAGTTACGGTTCAACCCTGCAAAATGTACTTTTGGTGCATCCGCAGGGAATTCACTTGGCTTTGTTGTCAGTAGAGAAGGAATAAAGGTGGACCCCAACAAGGTAGAAGCAATACGTGACATGTCAGTTCCTAAGAACGAGCGAGAAGTAAGGGGTTTTCTTGGAATGTTGAACTACATTGCGTGCTTCATTGCAAATTTGACCAGCACATACGAGCCAATCTTCAGACTCCTCAGGAAGAATAATCCAGGAAGATAGGATGATAACTGTCAAGAAGCCTTTGAGAAGATAAAGACATATTTACTAAATCACACAGTATTGGTACCACCTACCCAAGGTCGTCCATTGTTACTTATCTCACTATATTGCCAACCTCAATGGGGGCAATGCTGGGACAACATGATGAATCTGGAAGGAAGGAGCAGGCAATTTACTATATGAGTAAGAAGTTTAAAGCCTGTGAGGCTCGTTATATGGCATTCGAGAAGACTTGTTGTGCGCTAGTGTGGACCTCCAGAAGACTCAGACAGTACATGTTATATCACACCACTTGGCTAATTTCTCGAATGGATCCTTTGAAGTATATCTTTGAAAGTCCTCATATCTCCTTAAGAGTTTCGAAGTGGCAAGTGATATTGTCAGAATTTGACATCAAATATGTGACTCATAAGTCCATCAAAGGAAGTGCGATTGCTGATCATTTAGCAGAGAATCCTCTTGAGGATGGATGGCCTGTCAATTCCGAGTTCCCAGATGGAGAGATAATGTCCCTCGAGGAAGATGAAGAACATGAAGATGTGTGGAAAATGTATTTTGATGGAGCTATCAATATGCATGACAGTGGTATAGGAGCAGTGGTTATCTCACCAAACGGCAAGCAGTACCCGGTGACCGTAAAACTAAAATTTGAATGTACGAATAATATTGCAGAATACGAGGCATGTGCTGGCGGATTACAAATGGCACTTGAACTTAGTATAAAGCAGTTGAAAATCTTCGGGGATTCAACTTTAATCATTTACCAAGTCAATGGTGAATGTCAAACCAAAGACTCCAAGTTGATTCCGTATCAGAAATACTTGACTCAGTTGATTGCAAAGTTCGACTAGATTACTTTCTCACATTTAAACCGAGACAAGAATCAATTTGCTAATGCTTTAGCCACACTAACTGCCATGACCAAGCTGGATATCCATACCAATGTCCAACCCATCCAAGTTAGAGTGCAAGACGAACCGGCATACTGTTCCCATGTGGACGGAGAACCTGATGGTAAGCCTTGGTATCATGATATCAAGTAATATATTCAGAACAAGGAATACCCGACAGAAGCCAGCGAAGCAGATAGAAAGACCATCCGAAGACTGGCTATGGCCTTTTTCTTAAGCAAGGAAGTCCTGTATAAAAGAGGATATGATGGTACCCTACTCAGATGTGTGGATGCTCGCGAAGCTAAATTGATCATGATCGAAGTTCATGGAGGAATCTGTGGGACTCATGCCAATGGTCACATGATGGCTAGGAAAATCTTGAGCAGTGGTTATTATTGGTCTACTATGGAGTCAGATTGTATAGAGCATGTTCGTAAATGCCAAAAATGTCAGATGTATCCAGACTGGGTTAATTGATGTGGACTCCGGCAAGTGTACCGGATTCATCGCTAAGTAATAAAAAGATCGATCCCACAGAGACCGTGATCTCAAATAACAACTAATTATTAAACCAATTAAACTGGACTATATAAAAAAAGGATTTTTAAAAGATTTGATTTTTGTAGTAAGAAATAACTTAGAAAATCAGATATTTAAGAACGCAATCAATTAAAATAGGAAAGTAAATCAATTAGGGGTTTTTCAAATCTAAAGAGAATCCTAGGAATTAGGTTACCAACAAGATTGTTCATGTTACCAAATTGACTACCCCTTGTTAATTATCAAAATTGCTTTGAAGTCGAATTTATCCTAAATAAGTTAATGCTCCCTCTCGGGTTACAAAAACCGTGCCCAATTAAACCAACCCCTACTCTCATGGTAATTGAATTTAGATTGAACCCTTTAAGCTTTGTGACAATTCGTGAACCCTCGAAGGACCGCTTCTAACTCTCATGATTTAAGTCCTAAGTTTGATTCCTATAGATCCAATACCTAAGTTCACCGCTAGGTTCCTCCTTAGAGTATCTATGACATGTAAATAAGTGCCCACCAGATTCACAAGTAATTCATGCGATAGAAACCAAATCGAAAGCGAAATCTAAATTAACAAAGGAAAAATATCAATTCATAACATAAAACAGATCTTGGGCATAGCCCCAATCCCTAGAAATAAAGCTACTACTCAAGCATGGCCATGGTCATGGCAAGCTTGATTAATAAAAACATGAATGAAAACCTAAGAGAAGGGAAGAAGAAGAGGAAGAGAAATCCTAATTTTACCTAAGGTAGCAGCCCAAAAAAGTCCTCTATTTTCGAGCCTAAGTGCTCTATTTATAGATTAGGGTAACTTGAATCCCAAGCAATCACAAATTCAGATCAAATCAGTTTCTAAAGATCCATATATTGCGCGTCACGGCCGTGATGCCTATCACGGCCAAGCCGTGACGGATTCTGACTTGGAAGTTGCTTCGCTGGTTGGTCTGTCACGGTCGTGACCACCATCACGGCCAAGCCGTGATTAGTTCTGCCTGTGAGGGTCTGGTTCAGTTGGCATGTCACGGTCGTAATGGGCTCTGACTTTTCCATTCTTTCTTTTCAGCTCTACTTGATCATGACCGTGATGGCTATCACGGCTAGGCCGTGATGGGCTCTGTTTGGCTCATTTTCTTGCTTTTCAAGCTCCATCTTCATGCAAGCTCCATCATGGTTAATCTTGAGCATTTTAATCCTTAATCCCTGCACAACAACACCACAAAACCACCTTACCTGTTCCAAGGTAAAAACTAACAAAAATCAAATCAGAAATGCCTAAACTATATGAAAATGCATGCAAAATGTCAATGAAATATGAGGTGAAATCACCCTCATCAAACTACCGCAAGCTTAAGATTTTGCTTGTCCTCAAGCAATCACTAAGGCCAGTCAAGATAAACAATCAGAGCATGGACAGTGAACCAAGAACCCGAGTAACTAATCCAAGTGACAGGCATATTCAAATAAGTACCCAAGAGACAATCAATTTCAAGTCCAATTAGAAGCTTAGGTTCCCTAAATTCATATCTCTCACTGATTCGGGCACTCTTCTCACCTCACTCAAGTGTTTAAGGGTATATGACAATTCGCTCAAGTTCCTCAATGAAGGTATTCTACCATAAGCTTGATTATTAACCAAATCTCTACGTTATTAATGAAAACACATAAGAATCAAGAAGTCTTTTATTTTGGTTGTAATGGGGCCATGGGATTAATTGTTAGGTGGGGAAATCAAGAAAAGGAAAATTCAAGAAGGCTAAACAAAATATCAAACATTGCAAAGCATGACAACTTTTTAAAATACCTTTTTGGGCCTTTTAGTTCACATTTCCCCCCTTTCTGCCCCCCCCCCCCCCCCCACCCCCCTTTTTTATTTATTTTATTTCTCACTTTCTTTTTCTCATCCCGTTCTCCATTTTTTTTGTTTATTTTATTTCATTTATTTGGAGAAAGGGAGATTTTCAACTTAAGAGAAATATTTTCTAACTTTCTCATCCCACAATTTATTTTTCAATCTACCTTTTTACCCTTTTTGCAATACTTTAAAAGGTGTCATACCAAGCATTATTCATCAAAATAAATCAAGGTACCAAGAAAAGTATTTTATTCTTTTAGGTTCAAAATTGGGCAACTAAGGGGTAGCATTTAATCAATCAAAGCTCATATGGCCAGAAAAATACCTAGTGCCTCAATCATTTTCAAATATGTTTTCAAAAATTTTTAAGTTTCAAAACGGTTTCAAGTCAAGTTCTAGATATTACAATCCGAGAGGAATAAAACACTCAATCACAAAGAATGGGGTAGATTTAATGAGTACCCCTTTTAGGCTCAAAAATCTCACATTTAGTAGTTTAAAATCAATGAGAAACACAACTCCAAGGAACCATATGTTAATTATCAACTATCAAAATATCATCTCAAGCATTTTTATTTTTAGCCTATCACGAGAATACAAAAACTAGGTTCAAAAATTCACTATCTCAATTCATTTGGCACCAAGTTTTTCACAATTGGATGCATACTCTAAACAATGGGGCAATCTAAACATGTGATTATGCAAAACTATGCTTATATGAATGCAACATGAAAAATGCAAAAATGCAATAAATATTGCAAAAATACCCCTACCCCAAGCTTAAAAACTTACATTGTCCCCAATGTAAATAATCCAGTCGGAGAGAGGAGAAAAATGGAATAACTCATCGAGGTGGTAGAGGGTGCTGGCTCACATGCCAGTCAAAGAGATGTTGGAAAATGTGTCACGGCCGTGATGCTCATCGCGGCTAGGCCGTGATCAATTCTGGTCTATAGGAGCTGGCCTGTCACGGCCGTGAGTTCCTTTCTGATCTTATTTGGTTAGCTCATCACGGCCGTGACCACCGTCACGACCTGGGCGTGATGACTTCTGACTTTATTTTTCCTTGCCTTTTTGCTCTTACTGCTTTCATAACCTGAAAATACTTGGCAAAACCATCAATTAGTGATCTTTCTTCTTTTAATCTTCTCAAATTAATCAAAAACAAAATTCAAAAACAAATGGAAAAGGGAAAGGAAACTTGGGTTGCCTCCCAAGAAGCGCTTATTTACGGTCTTAAGCTTGACCATACTCCCTTGGATCAACCGGGGTAGGCTGGGCTTGGAGTCAAAAGAACACCTCTCTTCCATGGAAGTCCTCCAAAGAGCCTATTTTACTCATATGGCCAATTGCGCTTCCGCTTTGCTCTTTTCACTCTGAGTTTCATGGCCTTACTCCCTCCCGACAGAAGTTTTAACTCCACATGATGAGAAACTCCCATTTCATCATTATTTGGCGCATCATTTGTCATGCAAAGTTTGGGAGTTGCTTCCATATTAGGCTCTTCCTTCACCTCTGGAGGCATTATCTCAATCCTGCACACATGACTCTCAAAAGGAGGGTTGTTATATGAGTTAGTCAAATCAAAATCTACCCTACCTTCCTCTACATTTAAAGAGAGCTTGCCATTTTTTACGTCTATTATCGCTCCAGCTGTGGCCAAGAATGGGCTTCCAAGAATGATAGGGAATTTAGAATTCCCGTTCATGTCCAACACCATGAAATCGGTAGGAATAAAAAATTTCCCTACCTTTATGGGAACATTCTCTAGTATGCCTAGAGGAGTTTTAGTTGATCCATCCGCAAATTGTAAAGAGGATTTGGATGGACTCAATTTCTTGGTTCCTAACCTCTCAAAGATAGTATGCGGCATCAAACTCGCACTAGCCTCTAAGTCACATAAGGCTTGGTCTATTTTTAATTCTCCAATTGAGCAACCAATAGAGAAACTTCCTGGATCTTTTTAGTTTAGGAGGCATATTAGTTTTTATCATGGCATCATGCTCCTCAATTAAGCTCTTAGTTTCTTTTTCTACTTGTTTTTTCTTGACCAACATTTGTGGGAAAGGTATTGGGGGTTGGTACGGTGGTGGAGGGACATACTTTGACTCTATCTCTTCATGTTCACTCATGTCCACCTCACATTCCACGTCCTTTTCAACTACCCCAAGCTTATCATCCCTCAAGTATATAGCATTACAGTGCTCGTTGGGATTAACTTCGGGTTGTCCTAGGAACGCACCCTTAGTTCTAGAATATGTACTAGCTTGTTGGGCAATCTGAGTTTCTAACATCTTATTATGGATGGCTAAGTTATCTACCTTAGATGCTAACTCTTTTATTGCCTCATTGACTGCCCTACCTTGTTGCCTAAACTCTTCATTTTGTTTTGTTTGAGTTTCAATAAAATTTTCCAAGAGAGACTCAAGTCTAGACTTTTGTACCTGAGGATACCCTGATGCGGGTTTCCTATTACCTTGGCCTTCCTAGAATTCGTGGTTCAACGGGTTGCTGTAGTTCCCGTAGGAAAGGTAAGGGCTATTCTTCCTTCCTTGGTTGTAAGAATTTGGGGGAATATAGTTTGGCAACTTCGGGTTCGTGTCATAGAAGTTGTGACAAGAGTTCACTTGTTCCCCCGAAGCACCGGATCCAGGAGCAATACCATGTGGGCACTCCATTATGTCATGTCCCTGCATTCCACAAATCTCACAAACAATATTAGTAGCACCTATTGAACTCACATTAGCCTTTTCAAGCTGATCAAAGCGTTTATTCAATGAGTCAAATTTAGACATAATAAGATCAGTGCTATTCATTTCAAACTTACCCCCTGAAAGCTTTTTCAGGTTATTACCTCTTTCCGAACCCCATTGGTGGTAGTTGGTGGCTACGTTTTCAATGATATTGAATGCTTCAGTCAGATGTCTATTCATAAAGGCTCCACCAGCTGCGGAGTCAAGTGACACCTTTGAAGAGTAATCCAATCCGTTGTAGAAGGTATGCACTAATAACCACCTCTCGAGCCCATGATGTGGGCAAGACTCCAGCAATCCCTTGTAGCGATCCCAAGCTTCGGATAAGCATTCTCCATCTTTTTGGAAGAAGCCGGTGATCTGAGTTCGTAGGTAGGCAGTCTTGGATGGAGGGAAGAATTTTTCCAAGAATGCCTGCTCCAGTTGGTTCCAAGTTGACAACGTATTAGCGGGAACTTGCTTCAACCAAGCTTTTTCCTTTACAGTCAGAGAGGAGGGGAATAACCTTAAGCGTATAGCATCAATCGGGGCACCATGAATTCTAATTGCATCGGTGAACTCCAAGAATGTCTCCACATGATCAGTCGGGTCCTCCAAGGGTAATCCTCCGAATTGATGTTGCCTAATCATGCTAATTAGCATAGGCGGTATAGTGTAGTTCTCCGCCTCGATTTCTGGCCTAGCAATCCCAGTTCGCAAACCCCTAGCATTTGGGGCTGCATAGTCCTTCAGTGGTTTGGTATCTGGTAGATTCGTCATGAGTGGAATGGGAATCAACCTCTCCCTCTCTCTTTGTAGTGTCCTACGTCTATGAAAGGTCCTTTCGATTTCGGGGTCAACTTCAATAAGGTTTCCAAGACTTAGGGATCTTTGCATAAAAGAGAAAAACACCTATAAGAGAGAGATAGATACGCTAGACAAAGAAAAAGAGATAAATGAAAAAAAGAGAATTTTCTCTTTTTTTTATATAAAAAAACAATTAAAAAGAAAAAGTCCAGAAAAATCAATTTAAAAATTAAATTGAGATTCAAGAAAGCACAGTCCCCGGCAACAGCGCCAAAAACTTGATGTGGACTCTGGCAAGTCTACCAGATTCGTCGCCAAGTAATAAAAAGATCGATCCCACAGAGACCGTGATCTCAAATAACAACTAATTATTAAACCAATTAAACTGGACTATATAAAAAAAAGGATTTTGAAAAGATTTGATTTTTGTAGTAAGAAATAACTTAGAAAATCAGATATTTAAGAACGCAATCAATTAAAATAGGAAAGTAAATTAATTAGGGGTTTTTTAAATCTAAAGAGATTCCTGGGAATTGGGTTACCAACAAGATTGTTCATGTTACCAAATTGACTACCCCTTGTTAATTATCAAAATTGCTTTGAAGGCAAACTTATCCTAAATAAGTTAATGCTCCCTCTCGGGTTACAAAAACCGTGCCCAAGTAAACCAACCCCTACTCTCGTGGTAATTGAATTTAGATTGAACCCTTTAAGCTTTGTGATAATTTGTGAACCCTCGACGGACCGCTTCTAACTCTCGTGATTTAAGTCCTAAGTTTGATTCTTATAGATCCAATACCTAAGTTCACCACTAGGTTCCTCCTTAGAGTATCTATGACAAGCAAATAAGTGCGCACCAGATTCACAAGTAATTCATGTGATAGAAACCAAATCGAAAGCGAAATCTAAATTAACAAAGGGAAAACATCAATTCATAACATAAAACAGATCTTGGGCATAGCCTCAATCCCTATAAATAAAGCTACTACTCAAGCATGGTCATGGTCTTGGCAAGCTTGATTAACAAAAACATGAATGAAAACCTAAAAGAAGGGAAGAAGAAGAGGAAGAGAAATCCTAATTTTGCCTAAGGTAGCAGCCCAAAAAAGTCCTCTATTTTCGAGCCCAAGTGCTCTATTTATAGATTAGGGTAACTTGAATCCCAAGCAATCACAAATTCAGATCAAATCAGTTTCTAAAGATCCATATATTGCGCGTCACGGCCAGGCCGTGACGGATTCTGACTTGGAAGTTGCTTCGCTGGTTGGTCTGTCACGACCGTGACCACCATCACGGCCAAGCCGCGATTAGTTCTGCCTGTGAGGGTCTGGTTCGGTTGGCATGTCACGGCCGTGACGGGCTCTGACTTTTCCATTCTTTCTTTTCAGCTCTACTCGATCATGGCCGTGATGGGCTCTGTTTGGCTCATTTTTTTGCTTTTCAAGCTCCATCTTCATGCAAGCTCCTTCATGGTTAATCTTGAGCATTTTAATCCTTAATCCCTACACAACAACACCACAAAACTGCCTTACCCGTTCCAAGGTAAAAACTAACAAAAATCAAATTAGAAATGCCTAAACTATATGAAAATGCATGCAAAATATCAATGAAATATGAGGTGAAATCACACTCATCATTAATGCACCCTCATTTCCACTGCACAATTTAGCATCCCCATGGCCTTTTTCGATGTGGGGAATAGATGTCATCGGTCCCATTAATCCCAAGGCTTCCAATGGTCATCGTTTCATTTTGGTGGTGATAGACTATTTCACTAAATGGGTAGAAGCTGCTTCATATGCCAGCATAACTCAAAAGGTGTTTCTCAAGTTCCTCAAGAAAGACATCGTCTGTAGATAAGGGATCCTAGAGAGGATAATCACAGATAATGCTGCTAATCTTAATGGTGCTGAGATTCAAAAGTTTTGCGATGGTTTCAAAATCAAACACCACAATTCAGCTCCTTATAGACTTCAAATGAATGGTGCAGTTGAGGCAGTAAACAAAAATATCAAGAAGATCGTTCCCAAAATGGTTGTAAATTATAAAGACTGGCACAAAATGCTGCCATATGCTCTACATGCTTATCGAACTAATATACGATCAAGCACTGGGGCAGCCCCTTTCTCTTTGGTGTACGGGATGGAGGCTGTCTCACCTATCGAAGTAGAACTCCCTTCGCTAAGAGTCTTGATGGAAGCAGGTTTAGAAGAATTTGAGTGGGTGAAAACTCGATATGAGCAGTTGAACATGATAAAAGAGAAAAGACTGGGAGCTATCTGTCATGGGCAATTGTATCAAAGCAGTATGGCAAGAGCTTTCAATAAGAAGGTTCGCTCTAGAGAATTTTGCATAGGAGACTTGGTTTTAAAGAAAATCCTCCCTAATCAGGAAGATGCCCGAGGAAAATGGGCACCGAATTATGAAGGTCCTTATATTTTCAAGCAAGCATTCTAAGGAGGAGCTTTGATTCTGCAAAACATGGATGGGGAAGAGTTACCAAAGCCGGTAAATTCTGATGCTGTGAAAAAGTTCTACGCTTGAGGGCCCGCTAGGTTGAAAACCCGAAAGGGAAATCTGGGCAAAAGTTAGGGCAAAGAATAATGAAAATAAAAGAGAAAAGAGCCCGCGAGGTTGAAAACCCGAAAGGGCGACCTAGGCAAAAGTTAGGGCAAAAAATAATGAAAATAAAAGATAAAAAGAGCCCGCTAGGTTGAAAACCCGAAAGGGCGACCTGGGCAAAAGTTAGGGCAAAGAACAATGAAAACAAAAGAAAAGCAAAGGCCCGCTAGGTTGAAAACCCGAAAGAGCAACTTAGGCAAAAGTTAGGGTAAAGAAACCTTAGGCTGAAAACCTGAAAAGGTAGCCTAGGAGGAGAATATGGTCCAACATTTCTGCAAGAACTCACCACACCAGGGCAATTTTATCCGACTGAGTATACTGGGGCAAAATTGTTAAGGAATGATTGAAGAAGGTGTGTTTGAGGAATCAGAAACAGAAGCCAAGATTCGTGTCATCAAAAGGCTGAGGGGAATCAATTAAATGAAAATCAAAGGACCAACACTGGGGCAAATTTTATGTGATTCTCGTAATTTTCTCTGCTTATCTTTGCTTTTATTCTTCACGATCCCTTTGTAATTTTGTTCTCATATTGTTAATTTCTCTTAACAAACTAAATTCTCGTATGAAGGCAATAGGCTTTTCCTTCACACTCCCCTGTCGTGTTCACTCTCATCATGGTCATGTCTCAATAAAAGTAAATATAAGTTTAATGTTATGATTTGATAATTCTAATGGTAGCACTAATGAATGGTTTGAGCCAAAAGGACTCAATATTTCAAATACAATGGAAGAGATAGCATGCACTGGGCGACAAAAGAATGATGCAAATAGGCTTTGGAGAATAAACATAACATCCACCTCATATGTTATCAGATTCTTGGGTGACCCATGTTATTAAAAGAATGAATGATGTCTCGTCCCAGAGTGGTCGGTGAACAAGGGTTTGGTTGGTGGAAGTTTTCATGGAGCATTTGGTTCCGCTGTCCTCAAAAGGAAGGGATTCTCATTAGTTTCAGACTACTGATTGAATATTTTCGAGCTCTGAGGCTCACTGCAATTTTATTTTCGAGCTCTGAGGCTCACGACAAGTTTATTTTCGAGCTCTGAGGCTCACTGTAATGTTATTTTGGAGCTCCGAGGCTCGCTGCAATTTTATCTTGGAGCTCTGAGACTCACTACAAGTTTATTTTCGAGCTCCGAGCCTCGCTGCATATTTAATTTCCTGTTGGATGAGGAGGTTCCATCCACTGCAATTTTATTTTCAAGCTCTGAGGCTCACTGCAAGTTTATTTTTGAGCTCTGAGGCTCGCTGCATATTTACTTTCCTGTTGGACGAGGAGGTTCCGTCCACTGCAATTTTATTTTTGAGCTGAGGCTTGCTGCAATTTTATTTTTTGAGCTTTAAGGCTCACTGCAATTTTATTTACAAGCTCTGAGGCTCACTACAGTTTTATCTTCGAGCTCTGAGGCTCACTGCAATTTTATTTTCGAGCTCTGAGGCTCATTGCAAGTTTATTTTCGAGCTTCGAGGCTCGCTGCATATTTACATTCCTGTTGGACAAGGAGGTTCCGTCCACTACAATCTTATTTTCAAACTGTAAGGTTTTCTTCCGAGCTCCTCACGTTTTGTCGGACAAAATATGTGTTCATTTTCTTTACTAGTTCATTACTTCAATACATGAAAAGTCACCACTAATCATGTCTAGTATGCAACAGGTAAAGAGGGGCAACTGTGAACACCAATTCTTGTCCGTCTTCATTTTATTCTAATTTTTATGTTATTATGTTTCAGGAAGACTAAAAATAATAGTGAAGAAAGAAAAAAGAAAAATAAAATAACCAAGAAACGAGGAGGAGGTTCATATTTAATTTTCTGTTGGACGAGTAGGTTTCGTCCATTGCATTTTTAACTTTCTGTTGGACGAGTCGGTCTTCCATTACATGTTTCACATTATGTTGGACGAGGAGGTTCCTTCCATTGCATGTTTAACGTTCTGTTGGACGAGTAGGTCTTCCATTGCATGTTTAACTTTATGTTGGACGAGTAGGTCTTCCATTGCATGTTTAACTCTCTGTTGGACGAGTAGGTCTTCCATTTCATGTTTAACTTTCTGTTGGACGAGGATGTTTCGTCCATTGCATGTTTAACTTTCAGACTGGAGACTAAAGAATAAAGAGAGAAGAAGAAGAATAAGATAATGAATAAAAGAAGGAGAAAAGGACAATCAGCGTAAAGGAGAAAGGAGATGGAGTTACTTCTCCTACCCCTAAAAAAATCCCATTTTACATATCAGACAAAACCTCTCTTCCTCTTCCCACTTCCAGCCGCCCCTACACCTCCTCTACCCATTGGTCCTTCTTCTTCCATATCTCCTCTTTCATTTTAACCTTGCAGCCCCACTCCTAATCCTAAAAAAATCATTTTACATATCAGACAAAACCCCATCTCCTCCATTCCGTTAACCGTACCACACTTCATTCTCTCTTCAAACACGCAACCTTCACATCAAATCGCCTCATTTCCTCTGCTCGTGCCACCTCCACCTGGGAACACGCGATCTCTGCTTAGAACCGCCTAAGCTCCGGATTTTGTGAGACCAACGTTGAAGCCGTTGGGTAAGGAGAAGCATGAAGTCCTCTCCTCTACCCCTATAAAGGGCGACGCAGAGGACAGAAGAAAGGGGTTTTTTTGGGTTTTGGGAGAAAAGAGAGTTTTTTTTCCCGTTTTGACAGAAAAGGGGAGTTTTTTTGGGTTTTGACAGAAAAGGTGGTTGATGAGCCTCTGTTTGACTGGTTTTATAACTAGTAAAGACCTTGGCTTTGTGCTTATTTTATACCATTTTTACCCAAATTAGACTTGATTGTTCCTAAGTAGTATTTTGAGTCTGTAAATTGTTTTTATGTTAATTTAGTTGTTTTAGAGTTGAATAAAGTATTTACTTTTATTTTCTGTTTTTTTTCAGGTTAATAAAATAAAAAGTAATAAATCTGGAGCCGCTCGCCCCGCGAAGGATCTCTCGCCCCGCGAGTATTGCAACCATGAAAAAGTCAGAGACGATCACGGCTTGCCCGTGTTGAAGATCACAGCCGTGGCAATTCTGAAGTTGAAGCGTTCGCCCCGCGAGCATTCCTTCGCCTCGCGAGTATTGGAAGATCGAAGCAATCACGGTTTGGGAGTGTTGAATGCCACGGGCGTAACAGTTGGAATCTGAAGAGTTCGCCTCGCGAAGGATGTGCTCGCCTCGCGAGAAGACAAAGAGTTGCAGACCTTTCATGTAATTCGCCTCGCGAGCAGTGCTTCGCCTCGCGAGTACTCTGACTCCAGAAACGTGTATATAAACTGCTCTATGGCAGAATGATAGAGTAGTAGTTAGAAGGTCAGAATTAGCCAGTTTTGGCTAGTTTCTGAGCTAATCTTAGTTAGCCTTTTGTTTTCTCTTTTAGTTATGTTTTGTTTTCCTTTTGTAATGGAGAATTAGTCTCCTAGATTAATCTACTGTGATTGGTTCCTGTTAAGACTTGAGGTTTCTGTAATCCTGTTTCATTTCCTTTTCTCTTTTCAATGCCATGCTTTATATTTCTGTTTGCTTAATTCAGGAGTATATTGTGTTGTGTTGGTTTATCTCGGTGATATCATGTTCCTATATATAATCGCGTTTGCTTAATTCGCGTGTGTTCGTTTCGTGTTCGCTTAGTTCACGAAGGGCTTAACCCCGTTTGCTTAATTCGGGAATAGGGATATATATCTGTAGTAGTGGTTCCGCTTGTGAATTGTAGCTACAACCGGGAGGGGATTAGAATCTGCTTAGGGTTACATGAACCGATGATAGTTGGGAAACCGAGAACAGTAGGTTAATCGCTTAGCTTATTTGGTAACTGCTCTGTTTTCTTGCTTTGTTTTCTGTTTTGCTTCTTAATTTAGTTTTCAATCCAAAACCCCCAATTCTGACTTTTTCTAACTTTTTCTGTTAATAATAACAACAACTAAAGAGTCCTTGAGAGACGATCCGAGTTGTCGCTCTATACTACATTATTTTGTAAACGCTCGTTCTTTTTGGCGCGTGGCGGCAATGCGGTCAAAAATTGGCGCGTGTCGGGGACTCTTATTTGTTGTTATTAGCAGAAAATAATTTTTGAAAAAAAAAAAAAAAAAAAAAAAAAAACTTTTTGCTTTGCTAATTAGTTTTGTGTGCTTTGTCTAGTCTCAGAATTTTATTTTCCCCATGTATAATTACATGTATGGGTATTTGCCTAATGTTTATCATGAACCACCACCTTGCATGTATTATCCTAATTTTGCTGGAAATTATGAGTATAGCAATGGTTTTGATATGACTGGAATGAATGCTTATCCTAGCCAACAGGTTAGAGATCAAGGCACCTTGGATGAGATTGCCTCTTTGATACAACAAATGGAAGAGAACAATCAACGGATGGCATACAATCTTGAAATTCAACAGAGGATAGAGGAAATGGAGGCAAGTAATCGTGAAGCCCAACAGAGGGACCAAGCTGAATCTCAAAAGTTGTGGGCTCTAATTGATCAAGTTACCGCCAACTCGGCTGCAATGTTAACTCCACAGCCCCTTGAGGAACATAAGGATTCACAGATGGTTATTCCTGAAAATACTTTTGATGATAATTCTGATGATGATATTTCTGTTGACGATGAATTATGTGTTGAATCCCCTGATTCTAATGATTGTTATTGTGATGGTACTGCTGCTTTGTGTATACACTGTTATGTAGGTTTATACTTGAAAGGAAACAAAGAAAATGAGGATCAGGAGGATCAAGAGGACATTCGCTCCACCGTGCTTGAGGATAAAAAAGAATCTTTGGTTTTAGATGCAGGTGTTGAGAGTGATGGGGTGGATGAACCGTGTGCAGAAAGTCCAGACAATCAGACCTTTACTAACTTAGTTTCTTTTACTACATGTACTAACTGTGATCGACACTAACCTCACGTGCTGTTTGTGCTGGGTTTCTTGACTCTATTTTGCAGGATGATAATGAGAATGAAGCAGCACCGTTAACCATTTCTAACTGTTTACCATTTCCCCCTGAGGAACCAGTGATGGATTTTGCACCCTTGGATCTTGCACCATGGCCGGTCCAAGAGGTTGAGCCCCACTTCTATTGGGGAGACTTTGTTGAGAAGGAGGTCATCTGTGACCCCAGAGGAAGTGAGAAGTCCGCCGCACTGGGTGGAGTTATCATAGTTATCAAGTGCTCACCTCCGCATCAAAGCTGCAAGTTAGGGAGGCTTGGAACAAATTTCAGTCCTTTGGCTACCACGTGGGACTTATGCTACAAGCAGTGGGATCCTGGTGGAACCGCCTCTGAATGAGCTTTTCTTAACCCTTATCTCTTTTAATTTTCTTTTTCTTGCTTTATTTCTATTTTATTTTCAATAAAACTCCTGAATAATTTGAGAAGCTCAGGAGTTGTGTTTGAGTCTTGTGTTGGCAAGTTTATTGGATTTTATTAATTTTTGCATAGATTGATTGCATGATAGTGTTGACTGTTTTCCCCCTAGGATTTGAAAATTTTTTGAAAAGTGATTCCCATGTGAAATTGAAAACTGAACTTTGGGATTTTGTTATGATGGCATGATTTATGATAAGTTTGGGGTGATAGGAAGCACACACTAGGGATAGAATCTCTTTCAAATAATTTGCAAAAATGTCCAGGTGAGGTTTTGAGCCTCCAACATGTTTTAAACTGTGTGAAAATCACTTTTTATGTTGCACTTCCCTGGATTTGATTGAATCTCTTTTTGGTTTGCATGATTATGTGTTTGCTTCAGATGATTTAGGCATTTTCTTTGTAAATAGCTACTTAGCCTAAAATAACCAATTCCTAATGCATGTTCCCTAGTTAACCCCATTGAGCCTATTAGCCTGTTAATTCTTGATAACCTTATGTTACAAGCTAAAATCTGAAAAACCATGTTAACCCGATCTTAGGATTAGGAGAGCATGGAAGCTTAGTGAGAAATTGGTTGCAAGAAATTAAGTTTGGGGTGGCTACCCGGTGCAATATGTTGTTTGGGATTGAAAAAAAAAAAAAAAAGTGGAAAAAAAATATATAGAAAAAAGAAAAGAAAAGAAAAGAAAAACAGAAAAAAATAAAAGTTCAAAAATGCCAAAAAGAAATAAAAAGGTTGTAGTCACCCAAGGCATAAAAGAAAAATGAAAAAGGAACTTGAGTTAAATTCAAAGTGTAAAAATGTTTCATGCTCTCTTAGTTCCTAGGGTCTTCAGCCTAGTTCCTTTGTATATCCTACCCTTAGCCAGGCCCCATTACAACCCATAAAAGACCTGTTGATGTTGCTTGCATGTTTTCTGTGGGAATCATTTTGAGATGAAAATCAAATTTTTGGGAAGTGCTCTTAAAAGTGAAATTGAGTGAATTGTTGATAACCTGACACAAATTGAGCGATTGAGTGAACATAAATTTCCCTTGTGAGGAAGGCAGTTGTTTGATTTTGGTGATCTCCCTTTTGTGTGTAACTTAGATCCCCTGCTTAGATTTCTGATTGTCTGAATGATTAATTTCTCAATGTTTAGAATAAATGAATGTGGGGATTACTTTGTTTAAAAGGGGGGAACATTGAAGGAAAAATTGCTTTGAAAAATTGCTTGAAATCTGTGTGAAAGTTAATTGAATTCTTAAGCTTGCCAGGTCTTGAGTCTTTTTAAGTTTTTGAGTGTAGTTTGCTTGGGGACAAGCAAAGTTTAAGTTTGGGGTATTTTGATGAGCCTCTGTTTGACTGGTTTTATAACTAGTAAAGACCTTGGCTTTGTGCTTATTTTATACCATTTTTACCCAAATTAGACTTGATTGTTCCTAAGTAGTATTTTGAGTCTGTAAATTGTTTTTATGTTAATTTAGTTGTTTTAGAGTTGAATAAAGTATTTACTTTTATTTTCTGTTTTTTTTCAGGTTAATAAAATAAAAAGTAATAAATCTGGAGCCGCTCGCCCCGCGAAGGATCTCTCGCCCCGCGAGTATTGCAACCATGAAAAAGTCAGAGACGATCACGGCTTGCCCGTGTTGAAGATCACAGCCGTGGCAATTCTGAAGTTGAAGCGTTCGCCCCGCGAGCATTCCTTCGCCTCGCGAGTATTGGAAGATCAGAAGCCATCACGGTTTGGGCGTGTTGAATGCCACGGGCGTAACAGTTGGAAGCTGAAGAGTTCGCCTCGCGAAGGATGTGCTCGCCTCGCGAGAAGACAAAGAGTTGCAGACCTTTCATGTAATTCGCCTCGCGAGCAGTGCTTCGCCTCGCGAGTACTCTGACTCCAGAAACGTGTATATAAACTGCTCTATGGCAGAATGATAGAGTAGTAGTTAGAAGGTCAGAATTAGCCAGTTTTGGCTAGTTTCTGAGCTAATCTTAGTTAGCCTTTTGTTTTCTCTTTTAGTTATGTTTTGTTTTCCTTTTGTAATGGAGAATTAGTCTCCTAGATTAATCTACTGTGATTGGTTCCTGTTAAGACTTGAGGTTTCTGTAATCCTGTTTCATTTCCTTTTCTCTTTTCAATGCCATGCTTTATATTTCTGTTTGCTTAATTCAGGAGTATATTGTGTTGTGTTGGTTTATCTCGGTGATATCATGTTCCTATATATAATCGCGTTTGCTTAATTCGCGTGTGTTCGTTTCGTGTTCGCTTAGTTCACGAAGGGCTTAACCCCGTTTGCTTAATTCGGGAATAGGGATATATATCTGTAGTAGTGGTTCCGCTTGTGAATTGTAGCTACAACCGGGAGGGGATTAGAATCTGCTTAGGGTTACATGAACCGATGATAGTTGGGAAACCGAGAACAGTAGGTTAATCGCTTAGCTTATTTGGTAACTGCTCTGTTTTCTTGCTTTGTTTTCTGTTTTGCTTCTTAATTTAGTTTTCAATCCAAAACCCCCAATTCTGACTTTTTCTAACTTTTTCTGTTAATAATAACAACAACTAAAGAGTCCTTGAGAGACGATCCGAGTTGTCGCTCTATACTACATTATTTTGTAAACGCTCGTTCTTTTTGGCGCGTGGCGACAGCGCGGTCAGTGGTCAAGAAATTCTTTGATCTGTGTGTGTCAATTTTGAAAAATTTCTCAGATTTCTTGTTCGTTTTTTCTGTGGAGAGTGTTCTGCTTCTTCTCGTTGTTGTTTTTGGTTTTGTTGAGAAACTTGGAAAAAGTAGATTGAGAAGTCAGGGAGAGTCACGGCTATTGTACTCAGTCACTATTATTTGGAATTCATTCTCTGTGATTTGGGGAACATTCAAAGGAATATCAAAGGAAGATCTTGTTTGGTAACCTTAATTTCTTCCCCTTGATCACCGAATTAGGAACACTGTTCTTTTTGGGTTTTTATTTTTTTTTTCTTGCTAAAAATGGTTCATGTTCTGCTTGGATTGTATGCTGAGTTACTATAGGATTGGATATGAGTTTTTGGTTTCATTCCCTTTGTGCTAGACCATGTGCCTGTGATGGTGATTAAGGGGTGCTTTGTTTTAGTTTGCAAGCCATATGTTTGTTGGAAGCCGTGTCTGTTAGAAGACTTGAGTGAGTTCAATGCTTTATAAACTCGATTTGATAAAATTTGAAAATATGCCTTAGTTGATGAATTCCTGGGATGAGTTTTAGTCAAATGCTCAAATTGTGTGCTTAAGAAGAATCAAAACCCTGTAAATGATTTTTTGATTTTCAAGAATATTTTTAAATGACATTTATGTTTATCGAGGCTATCATCTAAATTTTCATCCTTGTCATTAACTCATTATGGTGATTGCAATGTTATTAATGTAATTGATCTTTTTTTGGGTTCTTTTTTTATTTTCTTAATTAATAATAAATGCTAAAGTTAGTAGTTTCTCTTCAAAATGGAAATCTTTTGAAAATAATGAATCCCTTTGATTGCATAATTGATTGATTCTAAAAAATTCAAGTAAAAAGGGTAAAGTAAATATTTTC
This sequence comes from Sophora flavescens, assembly GCA_030762895.1. Lineage (NCBI taxonomy): Eukaryota > Viridiplantae > Streptophyta > Magnoliopsida > Fabales > Fabaceae > Sophora > Sophora flavescens. The sequence continues at coordinate 52,658,550 of CM061063.1, forward strand.
AAAGTTACTAAAAATTTGTACAAATTAATTTGGGTAACCATTTTTAATGGATGTTCTAGGGTGCCGTGGGGTTTAATCTTCATGCCTTCCCTAAACACAATCGGCTCCCGAACTCAATCTTGGTTTCAAAGATCGTTTTTAAGGGTTTTCCAATTTTTCCTAAATTAAATAAAATTGGTGGTGTCTCCATGTTCATTCTCTAAAAGAAAATGCAAGTTTTCTTTTTGGTCGCGACAATCATAAATTGTCACTTATTAAAAATGATTGACTTTTATCATAATTACCTTACAAAGAAAGGCATGTATAGAATGATTAACATTATATAAAAAATTTATAATGACGGTGTATCAAATTTTTACACCGACAATATATTAAAATATAACTCTCTTTTTAAAAGAAGAAGATTAATAAACAACACAACCTATTCTTGACCTGACGAGCCATGATGACAAGTTAGGACCATTTTATAATTTTAATTTACTTAAATAAAATACTTATAACACATGTCATAGCTAAGGTTCAGTCTTGCTTAATGGGGCAGTGCGGATACGGGCAGTAATTATCTGGCACTTGTCTCGCGGATGAAAAAATTGCTTTGTACCCGTCATGTACCCATATGCGTATCTCTTATACGGGTTTTAAACACATTTTATGAAAATCTGGGAGTATTCATGGATATCAATGAATATATATATATATATCTATTAAATTATAAAATTTTGTAAAAATGCTCTAAAAAAAGTGTTTAAGAATACACTGATAACATTAAGTTACTCCCTCTAAAAAAAAACATTCAGTTACTAGGACGACCCATGCTGAGTCGTAAAGTTTGGTAATTTTCTTCTTGGAAGTTGACCTTCGGGAGCAATCTAATCATAAATTGGTGCGAAAAATTTAGGTAGATAGGAAGATGAGAGTCGCTGAGAGAATATCGGTGAGGGAGAGGCCAAACCATTTTCCCTTCAATGGCTTTGTCCGCAGCAACAGGCACGACCAGTTTAAACCACGTAACCTCATTCATGAATACAATGGTCATGTGGTAGGGACTACTTCCTTCTATTTTACAAATTATCCGGAGGACCTAGATTAGAAGGACCCGTGGAAAGTTTTCCAAAGATGGAGGTCAGTGAGGGAGGTGGTTATCCTAGCTAAGAGAGACAAGTTGGGAAAGAAATTTGGCTTTGTTAGATTTAAAGATGTTCACAATGTTAAGGAGCTTGAAGATAAGCTCAGATCGATTAGGTTGGGCAGCTATAGAATGAGAATCAACTTGCCAAAGTTTCAGAAAGGTCAATTTCTTGTAAGGGATTCTGCTCCAAAACAGGTTACGCATAAGGATGTCCGGTGGGGTAAACGAATTGAGAATGATAGATCTTTTGCTAAGGTGGTCTCGGAAGGTTCCACACCCTTTTCAAATAGAAGCAGACTGCATGAAGAACAAAGACATCAAACACTTAATAAGGAGTGGAAAGGAATGTCCTTTAACTTTTCAGAAGAAGATTTATTGTGGTTGCAGGGTGCATATGTGGGGAAAACATATAGCATTCAACATTCGTATGGCATTCAGGAAAACCTAGAAAGGGAAGGAATATTCAGTATTATAGTAAGACCGTTGGGTGGTGTATGGGTGGTGCTAACCCCTGAAGCTGAAACCGATCTAGGGCAAGTCTTGCAACAGGAATCAAACACTCTCTCTAAATGGTTTTCGGGCATTAGAGCCTGGGAACCAGGAATGGTGATCAGAGAGAGACTAGCTTGGCTGAATGTTGTTGGGGTGCTAGTTCAAGCATGGAAGGAGGAGGTTTTTACAACCGTTGCCGGGACTGTTGGTATGTTTTGAATGCTTGATGAGGCAACCAGGGACAAGGAGAGGTTCGATATTGCAAGAATATTAATCTCAACTTCTTTCCTTGAGTTGATTAATCGTTCTATCAAGATCCTGTTCAATGAAAAAATTCACACAGTTAGAATTATGGAGGATACCCATTTTGACAGATCAAGATTTTTTCGGTCGGGCAAGGTGGGAAGGCGGGTGACGGAGAGTTCATCGGATGGTATTCCTCTTGGTCGTATAGGTGCGGTGCTCGAGGGGGAATCAGGTGTTGGGGGGGTGCGAAGCAAGTCAATCACTAGATGGTGAAACAGCTCTTTTACCTATCACAAATTTGGCAGGCTATATCCCTGCTCTAGATGATGATTGTCGGCATAAAAGTGGTGTAGGTGACGTCTCTATGCAGGGAGCTGGTAGCTTAAAAGGAAGGAACACTGTTAGTTTGGAGAAGGATCAATGTGGTGTTAAAAAGCTCATAGAAAAGAGTGTAGGGTCCACTCTTGTTAGGCCTCTAACCACTGATGGGCCAAAGGTTAGTGATTTGGTCCTGCAAAATTCTCCCTCTGGCCCAAATGTTATTTCCAAGCACAACTCCATTCACGTGTGTCAACAAAAGGTCTTGGTTACTGATCAAAGGTCTCTAGTTGTTGGGCCACAGTCTCTGCAAAATTCGGTTAAGGCACGGCCAAAACAAAAGGTGAGTCAAGGGAGTTTTTAACAATAAAAAAAGACAAGGAGAAGTTGAAACTTCCTTTTGGGAATTGTGGGCTAGCTGCTCTGAAATTTCCTTTTCTAAATCTCCCTAACCCTAAGAAGATCCCAAAAAAGGACCCAAGAAAGCAGTTAAAGGCTTCTGTTGTTCCGTCTTTGGTTGAGGATGAGATCCCCTTAGGCACTAATTTGGCTGGGCATCATAATGGGGCTTTTTATGGCATCACGCCTGTTGGGCCTGTTTCAAGTAGTAATGATTTTGAAGCCTCTACCTCTTTGCAGAGAGTACATAAATCTCGTTCTTTGATTGCTCATATAGACAAGGGCCTTCTAGCAATTTCAAATGTTGTGGTTCCAGAGTCTTCTTTGTCAGCCACAAATTCTGCTAGGATAATCTCTTTTTGGTCTTCTCCTACAAAACTCCTAGATGCAAACTTGGTCGATGTAGATTTACAGTATGCGAAAAGTGTCCATAGCTCGATGTTGTGTGGAGATGAGCTAAGTGTTGAGGTTATTCAGGATCCAATCTTGCCTGAAGCTGGTGGCCCGGTTGACAACACGGGCACAGTTGGATGTCAGGCAGAGAAAATTTGGGGGATGTGTAAGGAAATTGGTGTTAGTCATGTCGGGGATGATTCGATCATGGTCAAAGTAATACAATATCTGGAGGTTAAAGATAAATTAGCCAAATAAGGCAGGGGTAAGAAGTCAGGTGGATAATGAAGGTACTCTCAATTAATATTAGAGGGCTTGGAGGGAGGATGAAGAGAGAAAAAATACGAGCTCTAGTTAGGGAGGAGGAGGTGGACTTCATAGCAATCCAGGAGTCTAAGTTATCGGTGGTAGATAAGAATCTTTGTCAGTTCTTGTGGGGAGACCAGGATGTTGAATGGGCTTTCATTCCAGCCGAGGATAATTCTGGTGGTGTTATTAGCATGTGGAATGGTTCTCATTTTAACTTCCATTTCTCTTTTTGGGGGAAAGGCTTCCTGGGTGTTTGTGGTTTATGGGTCAAGAATAATAAACTATGTCATATAGTCAATATTTACTCCTCATGTCTGTTATCTGAAAAGAGGGAGGTGTGGTAAAACATTATTATGTCCAAGAACGGTTTTGGTGGAGAGTTGTGGTGCATTGTCGGGGATTTCAATTAGGTTAAAAGTAGGGCTGAAAGAAAGGGGTCTTCGTTAAATTATCAGGAGGCTCAAAATTTAGAATTCCAGGCTTTCATTGACGATTGCCATCTTATAGACCTACCGGTCCTAGGTAAGCGCTTCACTTGGTTTAAACCAGATGGGACAGCAACTAGCAGGTTGGATAGATTTTTGGTTTCTGAAGGATGGGCTAGTTTATGGAATTTATCTGCACAATGGGTGGGTAACAGGGATGTATTAGATCATTGCCCAATATGGATTTCTGGTGTTTCCTTAAACTGGGGCCCAAAGCCTTTTAGATTCAACAACTGCTGGATGGAGCACAGTGAATTTCTGCCTTTTGTTGAAAGCTGTTGGAGAGAGATCTCGGTTGGTGGGTGGAGAATTTTTGCATTCAAAGAAAAACTGAAGATCTTAAAAGAAAAATTGAAGTGCTGGAACAAGGATGTTTTTGGCAACTTGGATTCCAAAATTAATACCTTAGCCGCTGCTCTTAATGATTTAGATGTCTTGGTTTGTTCGAGAGCTCTTGATGAGGAGGAAAGTAGGAGCAGGAGACTAATTTCTAATGAGCTTTTCCAGGTTCGTTCTATGAAATCAAACTTATTGTTCCAAAAGTCGTGTGTTAAGTGGTTAAAGCAGGGAGATGCAAATTCGGCTTACTTTCACTCGTGTGTTAACTATCGTAGAAGGAAGACTAACATTTCGGCTATTATGGTAGGTGACTTGTGGGTGGAAGGTGTTTCGAATGCTAGGTTGGAAGTGAAGAATTATTTCCAAAATTTGTACTCAGTTGAGACCTGGTCTAGGCCTACTCTGGAAGGCATTTCTTTCAAAAGCCTAAATTTGGAGGATAAGTTGGCTTTAGAAGCTCCGTTCTCCTTTGATGAAATTAAAAGGACGGTGTGGAGTTGTGAGGGTGACAAAAGTCCCGGTCCAGATGGTTACAACTTCACGTTTATAAAGAAGTTTTGGCACATTTTAAAAGAGGAAATTCGGTTATTAGTGAAGGAATTTTATCTAAGATTTGTTTTGCCAAAAGGAGTTGGTTCATCTTTTATTGCTCTTGTTCCAAAAAGGGATAATCCTCATAAGGTCTCTGACTTTAGACTGATTTCCCTAATTGGAGTAATCCATAAGCTCATCTCCAAATTACTCGATGCTCGGCTGAAGCAAGTTATCGGTTCTCTGATTGCTCCCAACCAATCTGGTTTTATTGCCAACAGACAAATTCTGGATGGTGTCCTTGCTATCAGTGAGATTATGGATCTAACAAAGAAAAAGGGAGACGACTGCTTGATTTTCAAGGTTGACTTTGAAAAGGTGTATGACTCGGTGGATTGGGGTTTTCTTAGGTACTTGATGATGAGAATGGGCTTCGGTGTTAAATGTATGAGCTGGATGGATGCATGCATTTTCAAGGGTGATGTCTCTGTTCTAGTTAATGGAAGTCCAACTGAAGAGATTAGGCTACAAAAGGGTTTAAGACAAGGAGACCCGCTAGCTCATTTCCTTTTTCTTATTGTAGCTGAAGCACTGGGTGGTCTGATGCATAGAGTGGTGGAGTTGGAAAAATTCTCTGGTTATAGATTTCAACAATCCCATAGTATTTCCCATCTTCAGTATGTAGATGATACTCTTTTGATTGGTAAAGCTACATATCGTAATCTCCCGGTCCTTAAAGGTGGTGGTGAGAAGTTTCGAGATGATATCAGGTCTTAAGGTAAACTTCTATAAAAGTTGTATTTATGGAATTAACCTAGAAAGCGAGTTCCTTTTGGCAGCCTCAAACTTCTTGAGCTGCAATCTAGGTGAACTTCCTTTTATGTACCTAGGCTTGCCAATTGGGGCCAATCAAAAAAGGGTCTCGACTTGGAAGCCGGTGGTGGATGTGATGAGGAAGAGATTATCTAGGTGGAAGGGTAAAAATTTGTATTTGGGAGGTAGAATTGTTCTAATCAAATCGGTGCTATCAAGCCTACCTCTATACTACTTCTCTTTTTTCAGAGCTCCGAGGAAGATTCTGAAGACTTTAACAAGTATTCAAAGATCTTTTCTTTGGGGGGAGTGGGGGTTGCGAGAGTAGAAGGAGAATTAATTGGGTATTTGGAGGAATGTGTGTGCGCTTAGGGTTTTTTTTTGGGGGGGGGAGTTAAAGATTTAGACCTTTTCAACTTAAGTCTATTAGGGAAGTGGAGGTGGAGGCTTTTAGGGGAGGGAGGGGAGTGTTGGCGGCAGTTAATTCTGTTTAGATATGGTGGTGTGGGAAGGTTGTTTCAACAAGGTCGGTGGTCAACTAGAAATTCTTCTCAATGGTGGAGAGATCTGATGCGGATTGACCAAAACCCTTCTTATAGCCTGAAATGGTTCTCTAAGGAGGGAGGTAGGAAGGAAGGTGGGAAATGGGGTAGGCACTTCTTTTTGGCATGAAGAATGGTTTGGAACCTCAAGTCTCAAAGAGGTGTTCCCCAGGTTGTTCTCCTTATCAAGCCAAAAAGAGGCTCAGGTGGCAGAAATGGGTTGTTAGGAGGGTGATGTTTGGTGTTGGAAGTGGCTTTGGAGGAGGCACCTTTTAGCTTGGGAAGAGGAGGAATTACATTTGTTTACAGATACAATGGTAGGGGCTTATCTTAGTAGGTCGGAGGAAGACTCGTGGGTGTGGAAAGCTGATTTTTCGAAGATTTACTCGGCCAAATCAGCTTATGCTTCTCTTTTATCACAACAGTGGGTGGGTTCTCTTGTCTAATCAGGTGATGGAACAAATCTTTTTAAATTTCTAGTCTTGTAAGGCTCCATCTAAGGTTCTATCTTTCACTTGGCAGTTGATTTATGATAGATTGCCCACAAAAACAAATCTATTTAAAAGATCGGTTCTAGTTGAAACATCACAAACTATTTGTGCTTTGTGTGAACTGCAAGAAGAGAATGCACAGCATCTATTTTTATCATGTCCGGTCTCTAGGCAGCTTTGGGAATGTATCTTCAGGTGGATTGGTTTTCCTTTTCTTGATATTAATGATATTGTACAACACTATATTCATTTTAGGGACCTTTTTAGAGGCAGTAAAAAGAAAAAGTATTGGCAAGTCATTTGGCATGCAACTGTTTGGTCAATTTGGTTGATGAGAAATAATGTTATCTTTAGCAATCGAAAAAATGATCTTTTGGAAACCGATGTCTTGATTAAAACAAGATCTTGGAAGTGGTTCTCTGTTGATAAAAAGGGCCAGCAGTTTAGCTCTACAGATTGGTTCCAGTGTCCCTTGGGCTGTATTCAATAACAAGTGGCTCTGTTTTATTTGGTTTGGAAAACTGCTGTCTTTTGTCTTTAGCAGGTCTGTTTCGGGCTTGGTGGTTGTCTCTGCAGTTGTTAGCTGTTTCTCTGGTTTGTGGTCTGCCTAACTTTGGCCTATCGTTTTTATGTTCTCTGTTGTGTATGGAAGCCTCCCTTTTGCTGTTACTATTGAGGTCAGTTATCATTATATCTCTACTTCTGTTTTCTTAAGGCTGCATAGCGTGGTTGGTGGCATAAAGCTTTAGGCGTCTTTTGCACTTTGGATGGGTTCTATCTGTTTTGTGGTTAAGGCAATTGGTTATTGGATTGGTTTTAAGTGTTTTTTCCTCTTAAGGTATTAGGATAAATACTGGTTTTTGTTTTGGCTGCTATGCTGTTTGATCTTCATTTTTTAGGTAGCTTTATAGGTTCTATCCGGTGTATACCACTTAACACTAAGATGGCTTATATCTAATCTTAATGTTACTTTGTATATGAGTTTGTGTACCCCATATACTAATATTCAATATATTTTTGTTTATATAAAAAAAAACTAGACATTTAAATAATTTCACATATCGGGTACCCGCATATACAAGTACCTTAATACTTTCCATCGTTTTCTTAAGGAGTGGGTACATGGGAAAAAAATCATTACCCACAATTAAGCTACCTAAACCAAATCTATAGAAAGTTTTACATACAGATACAGGTAATTTTGTCGTTAAGTCTAGTGTCATTCGAGTTTGGATTCTTGCAATTCGATTATATATATATATATATATATATACACACACACACGCGCCAAAACTAAACTGATTGATATAAATTGGTTTACAATTTAAATGAACCAACATAATCAACCATTTTTTCAAAACATTTTTTTAGATATCGTACCTAAACTTAAAGAGAGATTACAAAGAAATATACTAACGGAGTAACGTAACTCTCATTAAATCAAGGAGAACTAACTTCGAGGTGGATTCTACACAGAAGCATGGTGAAAAGTGATACACTGCTGAACCATTATTTAGAGCCTATTAGATTTAATATTAAATAAGTCAATGATAGTGATTTAATTGTCCAAAGAAAAAAAATATAATTTATGACTCATTGAGCAAATTTATTCTGACTTTTAAGTGACCAGGACTACCCCTCACCCCATCCATATTCCATCATCCTACCCTTGTTCCCCAATGGCCAGAAAAGTGAAACCCATATGAAACCCATTTCCAGAAAAATGAAAGAAACAAAAAACAATGAAATTGGATCAAAAGCTTTAATCAGATAATAATATTATTGAACTTATCACAATCAAATAAACATTTGCTTCATCAACAATTTAGAAGGCTGGTATTGAAGAAAAAAATGTAGATGGGAGCTGCGAGATTTAGAAGCTCGCTTCATAAACATTTACTTCATCATACAATTTAGAAGCCTCGTATTTCTTCATAAACATTCAACTTGTTGCCCATTTACCATTTCACATACTCCGGTCTCTCTTATTGGTGTAATTCAAATTAGTTAGAATTGTTAATTCTGTTATGTCAGTTGTATTGACTAAAAGTAGTTAGAAGTTGTTGAGAATTGATCCCAAGCTATGTGGGACTTTGAGTTGTATAAATACATTTGCCTATCAATAATATTCGTATATACATTCAGTGAAATTGTTCTTATTCTGTGTGCTTATTCTTTACAAATGTGAGTGAGTGAATCACTAACAAAGAAAGGGTGAGAACATTGTATGAGTGTTGTGTGTGAACACTGAATGTGAAAGAGTGCATTTTCTGCACTAACAGTGGTATCTAGAGCTGTGTTTTTTATCCTGGTTCCTGAAAGAAGAGCATGACATCTAATGGAAATCTTCCCTTGAATCTCCCAACCTTGACCTCGAAGAACTATGACAGATGGAAAGCATAAATGAGAGTTCTTTTTCGATTTCAAGAAGTTCTTGAAATCGTGAATGATGGATACAGGGAACTGCCTAGGAATCCCATTGATGAACAAAGAACTGCCCATCGAGCAAGCCTGAAGAAGGATGCTAAAGCCCTCTTCTTGATTCAACAATGCATGGATTCTCGATAATCGGGAGAAGATCTCATCGCCAGAGAACGCAAAGCAAGCATGGGATAACTTGGCTCGGTTCTATGAGGTCTTGATAAGCTCAAAAAGGTGAAGTCGCAGCCTTGAGAAGGCAAAGTATGAATTGCTTGCAGATGACCGATCAAGACAGTGTAAGTGACTACTTCACTAAATTGTTAGCAATCACCAATCAAATGAAATCTTGTGGTGAAACACTTACAACTGTAATGACAATTGAAAAAGTAATGAGAACTTTAACTCCACGTTTTGATCATGTGGTGGTTGCATTGGAGGAGGCCAAGGATCTTGATGAGATGAAGATTGAAGAGCTTCAGGCAACTCTTGAAGCCCGAGAGCTGAGGCTCAATGAGAGAAATCCTGTGAAGACTGAGCAAGCTCTTCAAGCTCAGTCCAAACAGAAAGGAGGAGATGGGGGAAAGAATTACAAGGGCAAAGGAAAGTGGAAAAACAATAAGTGGAAGAATCAAGAAAAAGGCCAAGGCAGTAGCTCTGAGCAGAATCACAATGATGAAAGCTCCAAGAAACATGAGGGGAGCAGAAACAATGATAAAAGAAGAGTTCCTAGAAAGGATGTGCAGTGCTACAACTGTCAGAAATATGGTCATTATGCAAATGAGTGCAGAGGCAAGAAGGTGCCAAGAAAGCGTGAAGAGGCACAAATGGCTCATGAGGAAGATTCTGACTCAGATGAAGTCCCCTTTATGGCTACCACTAGCTCATAAAATGCAAAATCCGAGTTATGGTATCTTGATACAGGATGTTCTAATCATATGTCCGGCCATAAGGAATGGTTCACAAACCTTGATGAGAATGTGAAGAGCGAGGTTAGATTTTTCGACAATAGCATCAGAATCTTCTGAAGGAATGGGGAGAGTAATGATCCAAGAAGAAGAATGGACAGCATGCTGCCATTGCTTGATGTCTTGTATGTTCCCAATATGAAGAATAATCTACTAAGCCTTGGTCGATTCATCGGAAAGAGGCTACTCAATGAAAATGGATCATAGTCAATTGAAGGTGTTTAATAACAAAGGAAGACTAGTCCTGAAAGCTCCTTTGTCAAAAAATAGGACTTTCAAGATTGGTGTTCAAGTGATACAGCATCAGTGTCTAGCTAGTGAATGCAGCGGTGAAACTTGGATGTGGCATCATAGGTTTGGACATCTGAATTTCAGAAGTCTTGGCCTGTTAAAGAGCAAGAATATGGTTAAAGGCCTTCCCACCATTGTGCAGCCAAAGGAAGTGTGTGCTGATTGCTGTGAGTCCAAGCAGACAAGGAAATCTTACAAATATGAAATTCCAACCAGGGCAAATGAGAAACTTGCTGCCATTTCCTCAGATGTGTGTGGTCCCTTTGAGGTAACTTCTCTTGGTGGCAACAGTTATTTTGTTTCCTTTGTTGATGGGTTTACAAGGAAAATGTGGTTGTATCTCATTAAAAGGAAGAATGATGTGTTAAGTGTTTTTCAAAAGTTCAAATTAATGGTTGAAAAGCAAAGTGGGAAGGCAATCAAGGTGTTGAGGACTGATGGAGGAGGTGAGTATGTCTCACATGAATTTCGAAATTTTGTGACCAAGAGGAATCATACATGAGGTGATAGCTCCATATACACCTCAACATAATGGAAGCTGCAGAAAGGAGAAACAGAACACTTCGGATATGACAAGAAGCATCTGAAAGCAAAGAAAATGCCTCGCCTATTTTTTGGGGTGAAGCAAAAGAGCTGCGACTTATATCTTGGATAGAAGTCCAACCAAGAGGTTGCAAGGCATGACACCTGAGGAAGCATGGTCAGGTAACATGCCTAATGTAAGCCATTTTAGAATTTTTGGCTCATTATGCTATAGGCATGTATCTGAACAACTTAGAAAAGAAACTTGATGATAGAGCTGAGCAGATGATCCTTCTAGGTTATCATTCAACTGGATCCTATAAGTTGTTTGACCCTAAGAAGAAGAAAATTGTGATCAGTAGTGATGTTGTGATTGATGAAAAGGAAAATTGGAATTGGGAAGCAGGCAAGACTGACAACAATGCTAACAGCATACTGATGAAGTTTGAAGATGATCAAGAAAATGTGGAAGCTGCTGCAGAAACTCATATCAGAAGATCACAAAGAGAAAGACATGCACCACCAAGATTCAATGAGTATGAGTTGTTTCCAGATTCTTCAATTACAACAGAAGGTGAGCTAGTGCACTTTGCACTGTTAGCTGAAGCTGAGCCTGTCAGTTTTGAGCAGGCTATGGAAAGTCCAAATTGGAGAAATGCCATGCTGGAGGAAATTAGATCAATTGAAAAGAATGAGACCTGGGAATTGGTGACCTTGCCAAAAAGAAGAAACCTATTGATGTAAAATGGGTTTACAAAACAAAAGTGAAGCCTAATGGTGATATTGCCAAGTATAAGGCCAGGTTAGTTGCTAAAGGTTTCCTACAGAAACCTGGTCTGGATTTCTATGAAGTTTTTGCACCTGTTGCAAGAATTGAAACAATAAGACTTGTGGTTGCATTGGCAAGCTTCAAAGGTTGGTCATTGTACCAACTGGATGTGAAATCTGCCTTTTAAATGGTCCACTAGAGGAGGAAGTCTATGTTTCTCCACTGGCTACATTGTAAAAGGGCATGAAAACAAAGTTTACAAGTTGAAGAAGGCCCTATATGGCCCTAAAAACAGCCCCAAGAGCCCGGAATATGAGAATTGATGGCTTTCTAAAGCAATCGAAATTTGTAAAATGCACCACAAAACATGGTGTGTATGTCGGGCATGCTTCTACAACAAACACACTTATAGTATGCTTATATGTTGATGATCCTGCTGTAACAGGAAGCAATGAAGTTGAAATTGCTTGAGTTCAAAAACAGAATCATGAAGGAATTTGAAATGAGTGATTTGGGGGTGCTATCCTATTTCCTTGGCATTGAATTTACTCATACAAGCAAGGGTATCTTCATGAGCCAAAGGAAATATGTCAAGATGTACTAAAGAGGTTTAGTATGCTTGATTGTAATCCCGCAAGCACACTGCGCAGAGACCGGAAACAAGTCGCAAAAAGATGGTATCGATGAATCGGTGGATCCTACTCACTACAAGCAAATAGTAGGTTCCTTAAGATACCTGTGCAACACTAGGCCTGACTTAGCCTATAGTGTTGGTATGATTAGTAGATACATGGAGCATCCAAAGGTGTCTCATCTCACTGCAGCCAAGAGGATCCTTAGATATGTCAAAGGAACTCTTGGATTTGACATTCTCTATCCTAACAACTCAAGTGGAAGTGCAACCAATTGTTTTGGCTCTTGTGACTACGATTGGTGTGGTGACAAAGATGATAGGAAAAGCACCACAGGCTATGTGTTTATGATTGGAGACAAGCCAATAAGTTGGTGTTCAAAGAAGCAAACTGTTGTTGCCTTATCATCCTGTGAGGCTGAATATGTTGTAGCCTCAATAGGCGCTTGTCAAGCTCTATGGCTGGAAACCTTACTAGAAGAACTGAAGTTGAGAGAAGCTAATCCTGTGAAGCTCCTGATTGACAACAAGTCAGCTATTGACTTTGCAAAACATCCAATTGCTCATGGCAGGAGCAAACACATAGAAACCAAGTATCACTTCCTTCGTGATCAAGTCGCCAAGGAGTAAAGCGGTGATGCAAAGACTGCAAAGATCTTGATGTACAAGCTGCTGACATACTGACTAAGCCTCTGAAGAATGCAAGGTTTGCAGAATTAAGAAGTATGCTAGGAGTGCAGCCTATGACTAATCTAAATTAGGGGGTGTATTGATGTAATTCAAATTAGTTAGAATTGTTAATTCTGTTATGTCAGTTATATTGACTAAAAGTAGTTAGAAGTTGTTGAGAATTGATCCCAAGCTACGTGGGACTTTGAGTTGTATAAATAGATTTGCCTATCAATAATATTCGTATATACATTCAGTGAAATTGTTTTTATTCTGTGTGCTTATTCTTTACAAGTGTGACAGAGTGAATCACTAACAAAGAAAGGGTGAGAACATTGTATGAGTGTTGTGTGTGAACCTGAATGTGAAAGAGTGCATTTTCTGCACTAACATCTCTCTCTCAGTCTCTCCATCTCTCTCTGCCGTGAGCCGCACCGCAGCAGATCTGGGGGTGGTGGGTTGAATGGGAAAGCAGATCTGAGCGGATCTGGGTTGAGGGGAGGAAGGGTGAGGACAGCGACTATATCTCCGCCGCAGCGCCGACCCAGTTCAGCATGCTCGCGACCTACTCATCTATGAATTTTATCTCCGCTGCGTCCTCTGCCGTGACCACCGCCAACCACGTCGGCCACCGCCCTCGCGAGTCCGTCCCAGCCGCGGAAGTAGTCCGTCCTCTGCTCGCGACCTGCTCATCTGGGGGTTTCATTTCTGGGTTTTGTAACTTTCATTTTTCTGCTACAAAGTTGTTGGGTTACAAGGTTTCTAGCTGATTCATGGAGGAAGGAGTCCGTTGTTGAGTTATAAGTTGTTGCAGGCAGGTGGAGGATGGCGACATGGTGGTGGCCGATGGTCACGTCTGGCTACTGGTTGTGGAATAGGGGTGGGAATGGGGGTGGTGGAAGAGGGTGAGGAGAATGAAGGGTCTGGAAAACTCATTGTCGTTCTAGAATCCACCTAACTTCGACACTAGTAAATGAGGATGAACATAAACGACAAGCCGATTTCGGTGATTACAACTAATATTTGCCAGTGCCTCAACATATACATTAGCCTCTCTATAAACCTCAGCAACTTTGAGTCGTTCGCCGATAGAATTCATTTTCGATAAAATTGATTTGTATTTGATAATGATATTTTAAAAATGAGTTTAAAAAAATGATTTATGTTTATATAATAAAAGTAAAATCACTTTTGATATATAAATATAAAGAATTTTATGGATCTCATACCCAAAATCAATTCTATTCAACAGAAAAATTAGAAATTCTTGTTTTCACCAGAATCAATTCTACCCATCCATGAATCAATTATTTTCAACTGAATTTTGTAATCAAACACATATCTAATACTCAAACTTTATTTTGAATAATACAAATAAAATTTTGAATCCCAAACTACAATTTACAACTGTAAATCAAATATACACTATAACATCTCAATCCCTATGCACAATGGCAAAAAACTCCTATAAAAGCCACCTTCCGATGTAGCTACCAGTTGATCCACCCATAATGCTTTTCAGTTTTTGCAACTACAATCATGATATGATGTGAGCCGACAAGGCCAGTATGTGATATGGGAAGCAAGACTCGAGATGACCTTAAACATAGTGTGGTCAATGAAGCTCAACGGGAACCAATAATAAAGCTAGGCTATGAAGGTGTTTATTTGAAGTTATGTTAAAATGTTACGGGGAATGTTGGAGTGAGAATGTAATATTCTAACATTTGTTTCAATCTTTTCATTGTGTGTTTGGATGAATGTTTGATAAAAGTAATTTTGGATGTAATTGATTTTGTAAAATTGATTTGGTTAGAATTGAGTTTGAAGTGAAGTGATTTATTTATGTTTGGATTTTTTATTTTGAAAGTAAGTTTGATGTGAAACTTAGTGTAAATTTTTCAACTCAACTCATAAGCTACATTTTGAAGCTTCTAATCAGAATCACTTCTAGAGACAAAATCAATTTTACCTAACAGTAACCAAACATTTCATTTTTACTAAAATCACGTTTGACAGAGGACATAATCAATTCTGGAGGTTTCTAACCTGAAACCAAATACACACTTAAAAGTATTCTTATGAGTCAATTATTCCGTGGAAAGAGGCCTTCTCGTGTGCTTGGGAGTTTCTAGCAATATTTTAAAAATCGGACCGGACCGCTCGGTTCAATCGGGAACCGACTGTGTCTGCAGTTCGGTTCACCTTGAAAACTGTCAGTCTCAAAAACCGGGAAAAAATCGTTTTGAATCGCAAGAACCGAAGCTGAACCAGAATAACCGGGAACCGGATCCGGTTTTCAAAAACAGGCCGATTACTAAAAGGTTGACAGAAGTGGCTTAATGGTGGGTCAACAGCGTCGGGACACCCGCATTTTCCGGTTGTAGGAGTCACGAACTCCACATTCTGTTCACCATCGTGGCGTGGTGGGGCGGAGCTACAGTAGTCGCATGGCTGACCTGTGCCGGGATCGATCTGGTATGGTGCTGTGTGCGGAGGCCGGACAATGACGACGAGGGGATTGACATTCCGACGAGTTTGTTCCATACCTGTGACTTTGTTCTTCCGGCGAGGTGTTCTAGTGTCTCGCAACTTTTTGCTCATGAAAGTTGAAAATGTGAATGGATAGATGGCAGATGTAATGGAGAAGAAGGTGAAAGGGTTGAAAAGTTTAAAGAGATAGACATAAAGACGTCCGATGGTTGGACTTGGAAGACTGGAGTTTTAATCGATTTGACATTAAGAGCATGTTTGGGAAACAAGCTTTCAACTGTTTTTTATGGTTTCAGCTGTTTTGTAAATAATCATTATGTTTGGCTATCAAATTATTTTTTCTAAAAAAAATTTTTATGGGAAAAAAAGGTTGTTTTAACATGTTTTCAACAATCTCTTTTGTTGAGCTGTTTGATTATTTCATTGTCCAGGTTATTCACTTCCAAATACTACCATAAATGCCCCTTTTCAATTCTGATAGTCATGCATATAGCTGCTCCTAGAGCTGTCAAAATGGACCCGGCCCGACTGGCCAGCCCGTTTAGCCCGATATAAATGATGGACTGGGTTACCAAAAATAGAGCCCAGTTAAATTTTGGCCCCACCCAAAAAATTGTTGGCTCATCATTACCTAGCCCAAAACGGGTCGGGCCAGCCCACTGGCCCAAATTGCTTCAGATTTTTTAACCAAAAAAAAAATTTAAATACCAAAAACAAATAAACATTTTGAAAGTTAAGACATAAAAGCTAACCCTAAATTACCTATTACACACACTTTTATACCTGTTGGATGGGTGTTGCAGTGTTTCTTTGTTGCTCTGTAACGCGAAGAAGGGAGAGTGCTTCTGTGTGCGTGTCTGTGATAGGGAGATGGTGAGAAGTGTTCTGCCTTGTGAGTTGTTTGCTGCTGCCACCGCCGCCGCTTGAGAGGGAGAGGTGGAGTTGAATCAGCCCTAGGAGTGCCTGCGCCAAGACACACTTTACACTTACTGAGTTACATTGTTACTGTGTCTGAGTGTTTGACACTATAGCCGTCGCCCCACCCCAGTACTCAGTCGGACTCCTCCATCGCAGAACGACGTCACCTCGCCCCTATTCGGCCGTCGTACATTCCACCGCTTCCCACGGTGGTCGCTCCCATCGTGCCGTCTTCCCTTGAGCAACCAGAACGTCACACGTCGCGTCGTCTCCCCTTGAGCAACCAGAACGTCGCACCGTCTCCCCTGTTCGTCACATCTCATCCTTCAATTTTTTTTATGGTGTTACTTGTGTATCTCATTTTGTATTTCATTTCCTTTTCCCCTTTGATTTTGAGTTTATTATGCTGGGATGCAGCATTTAACCCTTACTACTCAGATTAACAAAATCTTACTGATAAGAAAGTGTTACTGTTTTATCTCAACTCCCTGCATCAAGTGGTGGGGTGGGGGGCTTAAAACCTTATCAAGTTACTGTTTTAGGAATGAGTGATTTTTGAGTTTATGATATGTTTTGAATTTTTTTCCCTGAATAATGCAGCTTTTGAATATGAGTAATCCTATGCCTAATGCTGGAGAGGATTGCAAAATTATTGAGGTAGATGATTCAAAAGCACCTGCCAAAGAGGATGATAAGGTTGAACCACACGCAGAAAAAAGGCTAAAACAAATAGCTCAAATTCTTGGAACCACTTTGAGAAACTTCCTTTGACTGAAGACGGAAAAGAAACGTGTAAATGCAAAGCTTGTGGGAAGGTATACAGTTGTCCAGCTGGCGGAGGTATATCACACTTAAATCGTCATATTACTAATTGTGTAAAGATTCCTAAATTTGATAATGTGGGTGTAACACCCCGAGTTTTTCTGTTTTCTAATATCATAAATTTATATAATTACGTTTATATTTTTATCAGAAACTTAGAAAATTATTTTAATTATTCCAAAACCATAGTTACACTCTACTTGATGGTAGAGAGTTACGGTTAAAATTTAGGTTGAAAAGTCAGGCGGAACCCGGTCTGTGAATTTCACTGACAATATAATTATACTACTCAGATGATCTAATTTTAATTCGTGAACGAGAAACTTAAGGTTTTTATTTAATTTCCTTCGATTTGGTATCTTTAAAAATATTTCGCTAAAATGCGCGAAAATGATATATTCTATCCGGCGTTATATTAATCGGGTAAGTGACGGAGCAAAATACGGGATTTCCGGGAGCCGCTATTGGATAATACCAATGAGTCATATGAGATGACTCACCCTTGTGAATGCATTTATGGTGCACATGGCTTCATCATTACAAATTCTGAGGAAATTGCATTTAGGTCCTTAGACTTTTTCTAATTTGCAATTTGGTCCTTCAAAGTAATTGATGTTTGATCCTTCAAGAAGCCACCTCCTTTCCCTTTACTCCCTTGAATGGCGCAGCCCAAGGACCATGGAAGCCTTGCCTTCTCTTCTATAAATAGGTATCGTCATCTTCCTCACCAAGCCTTCTCCATTTTCTCTAAAACTCATAAGAACACCAAATTTCCACCGAAAATATGACCATCTTCCTTTCTGAAACTCCAAAAACTCTCAACATAAAAGTTCTTATTCTTTCTTTCTTATTTCCAACATGCGAAAGATCATCAAAAACTGATATGTGGATTGGGAGATAGGCTCAAAATAAGGCCTATCTCCTTTTCACCCCTGTTATGATCCGAACCAAATGAAACCTTAAAAATAAAAGTTGTTTCTTTTCTTCTTATCTTTCTAACAAGCCAAAGTTTGTGATTTTTGGATGAGTATATTGTGAGATACACTCACAATACCATCACACCCTCAAGCTGTCCGGTTTTCAACTTAGTGAAAGTTGACCATTTTCTTCATTTCTTCAATCTTCAAGAGGTAAAAGCTCATCTCCTTGACCATCTAAGCTTTCATCTTCATGTATTTTGCATGTTTATGCCATGAATCATAGTTTTCCATTTCTATATCTAGAACTTTGAAAATTCATAGAAAATCATAGAAAAATCATTTTAAAGTGAAACCAATTTCTATGATCTTGTAATCAACTTTAATATCATAATCCAAGAGAATGAATTAAACCAAAATTTCCTCCCCATTTAACCCTCCAAGGCCGAACCCTACTTGTGTGGGTGTAGGAGGCTTTGTTTATTGTTCTTAGAAAGTGAACTTGTAAATCATCTTTCTAGTATATAAGTATATTGAATCCAAGTTGTTATGCTCAAATAAAATCCCTAGCTCATGTTTCTATCAATGGCCGAAACTGAGTTTTAAAGGAATTGGAGTATTTGATTTCAATTCTTTTTTGCTAAACCATTAATCCTATGTCTTAAGTATTAAGGATCATTAATCCAAAGACTTAGGCAATTTTAGAAAATTTCAGTCACCAAACCCTAGCATAGTCGTGACTTACCTATAGGGGATAGGTGATTTTATTTGCTTGGATTTAGTTGATAATTATGTAATGTGATTTGTTGAAGGAGATTGTGTGTGAATCGGATACGTGTGCTATCAAGAAAACGGAGTGACGACAAACAAGTGCCGTAAGGAAAGATCTTCAAAAGGTAAGAGGGGATTGCCTGATGGATTTTTCCGATGGCTACGTGCTATCAAGTTGTGAGTCTGTATTGAATATATGTGTGGTTGAGGTGTTTGTTAAAATTATTTTATGTCGTGCTATTTTATCTATGTTTATTTAATTGTAGTTATGTATTATAGTGTTGTGATGCATGATCTGCCTGGGTTAATTGATATAATGTTGTTGATGATTGTTGATGTTGTTGTGGATTGAATAGCCTGACAGTAGTATGTGCTTAGTTAATAATGTTAATAATGAGGTTAAAGGTGTTAAAAATGTTTTTACGGGATAATGAGTTTTAAATTGATGAGAAATAGTAATATAATATTACTTAGGATTTAGTTAGTGGAAAATGAGAAAAAGTTGGAAATAATATTATTTTAAAGATTTTATGATGTAAGAGTGTTTTATGAGTTACAGTGAGGATGTAACTGTGAACATATTTTAGCACTGCTAATTTTCATATAAGGAATTTATAAATAATAGAAAATATTATTTTATGAAAAAAAGTTTCAAAAATAACTTTATTACAGTGTTAGAAAAATTAATTTACAGTAAGGAGTTTCGTTTTAGCCTAATTGCATTTTGAAACGGCAAACGGCGGACAATTCCTTCAATATTTAAGAAAGTATTCTTAAAAATGGATTATAATTAATAATATTGAGAATTAGTTTTAAATGAGATTTTTAAGTTCAAATTAGTGAGTTTTAAATAAAAATGAATTTCCAACGTAAAAGGATTTTTGGTAAACAAAGAGTTATTTCCGTTAACTTGAATAAGTTGTACAGTTTTTTGTGTGTTAAATGAAAAATGGTGTACTAGTATTCTTAAGGCGTTATGGACATAGTGTTCTTTGGATTTGGTATCCTAATTAAGGTATTAGAAATAAAAGGTTTTACATGCATTTACTCGGTAGACATTTCTAATGTGTGAATATGGATATCTTAAGAGAGAAGATATTTCAAGAAGTCGAATCTGGATAGCTTAATGGTAAGGTATTCAAGAAGGCGAAGACGAAGTCGAATCTGGGTAACTTAGTAGGTAAGATATTCGAGAAGTCGAGTCTGAATAACTTAATGGTAAGGTATTCAAGAAGGTGAAGGCGAAGGCGAATTTGGGTATCTTGATAGACAAGGTATTCTAGAAGGCGAACCTGGATATCCTAATGGAAAGGTATTCAAGAAATCGTGTCCTATTTGGCAATCGAGCCTAATTAGCTCAATTATTTGGTGTTTGTAGCTTCGGAGATTAAGTATGATTTTAGATGAAGTAGGTGCACGTTTTAGCCTAATTGCATTTTGAAACGGCAAACGGCGGACAATTCCGTCAATATTTAAGAAAGTATTCTTAAAAATGGATAATAATTAATAATATTGAGAATTAGTTTTAAATGAGATTTTAAATTCAAATTAGTGAGTTTTAAATAAAAATGAATTTCCAACGTAAAAGGATTTTCGGTAAACAAGGAGTTATTTCCATCAACTTGAATAAGTTGTACAGTTTTTTGTGTGTTAAACGAAAAATGGTGTACTAGTATTCTTAAGGCGATATGGACATAGTGTTCTTTGGATTTGGTATCCTAATTAAGGTATTAGAAACAAAAGGTTTTACATGCATTTACTTGGTAGACATTTCTAAGGTGTGAATCTGGATATCTTAAGAGAGAAGATATTTCAAGAAGTCGAATCTGGATAGTTTAATGGTAAGGTATTCAAGAAGGAAAAGGCGAAGTCGAATCTGGGTATCTTAGTAGGTAAGATATTCAAGAAGTCGAGTCTGAAAAACTTAATGATAAGGTATTCAAGAAGGTGAAGGCGAATCTGGGTATCTTGATAGACAAGGTATTCTAGAAGGCGAACCTGGATATCCTAATGGAAATGTATTCAAGAAGTCGTGCCCTATTTGGCAATCGAGCCAGATTAGCTCAGTTATTTGGTGTTTGTAGCTCCGGAGATTAAGTATGATTTTAGATGAAGTAGGTGCAGTGTTGATGCATAATTTTCAAATGATGATGTTTGGGTGTGAAACCCATTGATAAACTATTTGCTTGGATATGAATGCTGATGTTGTTATGTACATGTATTTGTTTATATGTTTTCTTGTGTGTCGGGCATGTAGTTGCCGTGTTAAATCCATATATTGGTTTCTCACTCTTGTATATTTTCTTGTTGGTTTCCCTTTTTGTAGAATATATTCTATCTGA
This sequence comes from Sophora flavescens, assembly GCA_030762895.1. Lineage (NCBI taxonomy): Eukaryota > Viridiplantae > Streptophyta > Magnoliopsida > Fabales > Fabaceae > Sophora > Sophora flavescens. The sequence goes on from CM061063.1 coordinate 52,679,568, forward strand.
GTATAGGTGGACTTGGAGATGTTCCTGGAGCACTAGAGGATCTTTAGGTCTGACCTTTAAAGCAACCGTGGATCTTAAGAATGACCTCTGGAGTCTTCTTAGTAGGTGTCGTGTAGAGTGACCAGCTCAAATAGGGTCTTAGATTGGTTTATCACTTTTATGTCTGGCTTTAGAGAGCCGTTCCTTTGAAGTAAGAAGTTTTATGTTTTCAATGATGTATAAAGATATCTTATGTTGTTTCTCTTTCTAAAGGACCTATATGGATAAAGGTGTAGTTGTTAAGACAATATGATGCACTTTATATATTGTTGACGGGTCTGGGCAAGTATACCCAGTCGTGCAAGTAATACGGTGGTGGGACCGGTTATTGTATCCACGGGGATTGGATGTCAATTACCAATTCACAAACTCAGCAACTATCTAGACTAAACTAAAAATCAAGAGAAATCAAAACAAAAGAAATAAAAGCAATAAAATGTTTTTGGTCTTTTTGGGGACTTTTAACAAACACTTGGAGTGCAGAAGGATATGTTGGGACTAGACTTCACCAAACCTCTTTCTCATGTACCACCAGGACTAGATACCTCCCACTCATGCTTCTAATATTAAAATCAATCCACTAACTTACTCAAACCCCGATTCCTCGGATGGCAAGAACCTAAATCCACTGATAGACCCTAATTCCTTAGGTGGCCTAGATTAATGAATTTGCATTAAGATTAGGGATTACGCGATTACTAGTAAACCAGACTCCATTCCTAGATGCAAGGGTTACTAGGTGATTAAATTCAATTCCGGTTCTAGTACGAATTTCCCAATTGCATACCAAAACCCAAATCAAGTCATGGGGGTGCTAGCCACAACAAGCATTAAGCATGGAAAATTAATCACTAATACGAAGGCATGAACACAGAATAATCAGTCAAGATAAATACATGAAGCTTAGTTTGATTACATCTAATCCCAACAAACAGGGTTTAGTTACTCATATTTACAGAGAAAGCCAAACCAGAAAAGCAGTAGAGAAAGGAGGAAAGGGAGAACTCCATTGAAGCTTCCCACTGTCGTCACATCAACCCCTTAACTCAGCTCCCTTTTAGGGTTGGAACCCTACTCCAGCCGCAGCTCCAAGTGCCTCCTCCAAGAACTCCCAAAAACTTCCAAAAACTCCCCCTTTCTGCCCTAAAACAGCAATTTATACCAATCAGTTCTGCGCGTCATCGAGGCGAGACATGCCTCGCGAGGCGAATGTTAAAAATTGCTCGCGAGAGTTGCTCGCGACGCGAAACCGAAAGGTTCTTCTCAAATACGCCCGTGAGGAGCATCAGGGCCTGGGCGTGATGGCTTCTGGTCCCCAGACTCGCGAGGCAAACCAGAAAGGTTTGCATTTTCTGGCACAGTCAGCTTTCAGGGTCGCGAGGCGAATCCAGTCTCATGGCGAATCTCGTGCACTCGCTTGGCTCAATTTCTTCTCTTTTCAGGTTCTATTTCATCCAAGCTCCATCAAGGCTAATTCTGAGCATTTTCCCATTAATTCCTGCAAAACAACACCAAGAAACCGCTTCACCTGTTCCAAGGGAAAATCTAACTAAAATCAAATAAAGAATGCCTAATCTATATGAAAAATGCATGCAAAAGCGTACAGAAAACATGATGTAAAATCACACTATCATATATATGTATATATATCCAGATATGGTTATATTTATGATAGGGTTATGTATGTTGAAGAAGAAAAAAATTTTACCACTATTTTGTATTAAGAAAGGGGTTAAAAAAGATTATTTTTCTGAAAGTAACTAGCATAATTAAAATTTATTTTCTGTAGTGTTACTGTGTGATATTCTAGTATGGGTGTCACAGTGGGGACTATGATGCTTAACTATACTGCCAAAATGAGGTCTATAAAACTTGATGACAAGGTTGTTCGTGATTTGACGGCACAAATGATTATATTGCATGATCTTCCATTTCAATGTGTTGAGTGACATGGATTTAGAGCGTTATGTCAATATATTTCTTTTGGTGAGGCTACTAATATTTCTAGAACTTCTATTACTGGGGATGTGATGAAGATTTACATGCATGAAAAAGAAAGATTGAAAAATCAATTGGCTAGACATAATGAGAGAGTTTGTTTGACCTCTGACTGTTGGACTTCTTGCGTTACTCGTGGTTATATCACTCCAACTGCTCACTTTATTGATGAGAATTGGAAGTTAAACAGTAAGTTGTTAAACTTTTATTATTTGGAACCCCCACATACCGGTCATGAGCTATCAAGGAAGGTGCTTGAGTTTTTGAAAGAATAGGGAATTGAGAAAAAAGTTTTTTCAATTACTTTAGACAATGCTTCCTCTAATGGTCTCATGCAAAAGTTCTTGAAAAGTGAACTTTGTTTGTCAAATAATTTGTTGTGCAATAAAGACTTTTTTCATATTAGATGTTGTGCACATATCCTAAATATCATTGTTTAAGAAGGATTGAAGGTAGCAAGTGCCGTATTACACAATATTAGAGAAAGTATAAAGTATGTGAGGGGTTCGGAATCAATAATGAGAGAGTTTGTTTGACCTCTGACTGTTGGACTTCTTGCGTTACTCGTGGTTATATCACTCCAACTGCTCACTTTATTGATGAGAATTGGAAGTTAAATAAAGAAGTTGTTAAACTTTTATTATTTGGAACCCCCACATACCTGGTCATGAGCTATCAAGGAAGGTCCTTGAGTTTTTGAAAGAATAGGGAATTGAGAAAAAGTTTTTTCAATTACTTTAGACAATGCTTCCTCTAATGGTCTCATGCAAAAGTTCTTGAAAAGTCAACTTTGTTTGTCAAATAATTTGTTGTGCAATAAAGACTTTTTTCATATTAGATGTTGTGCACATATCCTAAATATCATTGTTTAAGAAGGATTGAAGGTAGCAAGGGCCGTATTGCACAATATTAGAGAAAGTATAAAGTATGTGAGGGGTTCGGAATCAATAATGAAACTATTTGATCAATGTGTTGAAGGGATTGGTGGCATTGATACTAATGTTGGCTTGCGCTTAGATGTGTCCACTAGATGGAACTCTACTTATTTAATGCTTGGGAGTGCAATTAAGTATAGTCGTGCTTTTGAAAGTTTGGGTAATCAAGATGAGCATTATAAGCATTGTCCAACAAATGAAGATTGGGAAAGAGGAAAGAAGATTTATGAATTTTTAGAGCCTTTTTATGAAATCACCAAAATGTTTTCCGGTTCTAAATATCCTACATCCATTTGTATTTCATGCAAATATGGAAGCTTGAGGTTCTATTGAAAAATAGTAGATCAAGTCAGGATTATGTGATTAGTGATATGGCTTTAAGAATGATGGAAAAGTTTGATAAGTATTGGAATGAGTGTAGCACAATTCTTGCTTTAGGATGTGTTCTTGATCCTAGGTTGAAGTTGCAGATGCTTAAATTTGCTTACTCTAAACTTTATTCCAACAAGCTCTTGGTTGATAAGAAGTTGAGTGTTGTGGAGAATGCTTTGTATGAACTTTTTAATCATTATGCCAACAATTTGGAAGTTCATAATTCTATGATGGATGCAAGTACTTCCACTCAAACTTGTCAAGAAGGGACAAGTATTTCAACATTGCCAGCAGACTATGGTGTAAGTTATTGTACTTCAACAAACTTATTCATCTTTCATCTATTGTATGTAATTATTAATAGGTTCTTTCATCTTTCAACTCTCTTTTGTTTTATGCCCTTGCTGCCATCTTAACTACAATTTCGATTACTTGTTTTAATCTTTTAGTAATTATTTGATAGGAATTTGAAGCAGAAGAGAGTAAAGAAACTTTGTTGAATGGAAAATCTGAACTTGTCCTCTACTTGGAAGAATCAAAACTTGTGGGTCACAAGGATTTAGATATTTGGGATTATTGGAGGGATAATAGTCGTTGATTTCCTGATTTAGGAAGGATGGCTAGTGATATATTGAGTATTCCAATTACCACGGTGGCATCTGAGTCCACTTTTAGCATTGGAGGTCGTATTTTGAGTAAGTAGAGAAGCTCTTTACTTTCAAAAAATTTGGAAGCTCTCATTTGTGCTCGCAATTGGTTACTTGGGTTCTCACAAGATGGTAAGAATATTTTTTTGAAGCACTTGTATAGTTTTGTTTTGTACTTTAAGTTACTACTATTATATGTTATTGTTATGGCTAAATGTATATTTTAATGTGTAGGAGGATTGAGTTCTATTGATGGTGCGAATGAAAGGACAACCAAAGTCAATGATAAAAAGAATCCTTTGAACGTCATCATTGAGGAGGAGGAAGAGGAAGAAGAAGAAGAAGAATGTTGAATGAAGATGATAAGCTTCAATGTTTTTTGAGATGAGATCCTACTTATGTTATGACTTTATGTATTTTCTTCTTCTTTTTTTGTGACGAGATCCTCATCCTAATATTTTTGTATTATTTTGTTTGGTACATATGACATATCCTATATTTTTTGTGTTATGGTTAAATTTAAATGTATGTTTTTTATAACGATAGATATTTATTATAACTATGGTACATTTATTATGTTAATTCATAAGTCATAACCATATGGTAAATTATAATTTACCATAACGCTTAGGACTGGACTGAACTAGGAAATTAACAGTCCAATTAATTTTTGACCCAACCCAACCCAACCCGAAACTGCCTTGGCCCGAATGGATTGGGCTAGCCGTTTTGACAACTCTAGCTGCTCCTCATGGGCGCTACGAATAGTCGAATAGTATGGTCAAATAATAGTCTTTCTTTTACTTTTGATGCCTAGCACCCGTGATTTCCGCCACTACTTCCATTTCATTGGCTATGAAAATTTCGTATGCATTTGTTAGAAATTCTTCCGAACTATATAGCATTACTCAAATTTTTTTTTACAAATTTTATTCAATTGTTTATAATAAAAATAATTGATGATAAACATGAAAAAATTATATATAAAAAATGTTAAAAGAACATCAAATAAATAATTACATACTCTTTTTGGTAATTTACTACATAAAAGTGATTTTTTGGCATCACCCAAACGAAATAGATTATATTAAAATCGATTTTCAGCAAAAAGACCCAAACAAAAACAGACCCTGATTATAATCGATTATCACAATAATCGATTATCAGCATAATCTTTTTTTTTTTCAACTTTCCCAAACACACTCTAAGACTTTATTGGAAACTACATTTGTGTATTTAAGTTTGACTATAAGTAATGGTGAAACATTGAAAACTATATATTATTTAATTTATATTTATTTATAATTATTTATTTTTTTATTTATTAGTCATCCGGTTCAACCAATGATTCAACCGGTTGAACAATTGAACCATGACACGAAAGTCTCACCGGTTCGATCTACGGTCTGATTTTTAAAACATTGGTCTCTAGTTAACATTTCTCATTACCCTGGCTTGTTTCTAGTTAGTTCTCTTCTTTGCTTGGGCGTTTGTGCCCCGTTTTCAAAAAACAGAGAGAGAGACACATTCTTACGTGCTAGTCGATATTGATTCCGAAGAGAGGGGTTGGAGAAGCTTACTTAATACTTATACCTATGGCATGGAAATGAAGACTATTACACAAAAATACCTAAACACCCATATGGAACCGAGGTAAATTTTAGGATGGGAGACCTTGGCATAACTCCCACCTCGAGCAATTCCTTTTATGTAATTTTTTTATTTTAAAATCCATTATTTTTCCAAAATTAAGAATTTGACCCAATCTTTTTTCACTCCTCTATCTCCTCATCTTCTTCCCAACCCCATCCAACTCCAAAAACAGATCTCAACCTCACTGTTGTCGTCGCCCTCCTCTTCCTCCACTACTACTGTCTCCTCCCATTGTTGTCACGTTCTTTTCTCCTCTTCATTAATTCCCACTCCATAATAAACAAACAAAGACCAGACCATACCAATGGCACTTATTATTGTCTTCCTCCTCCATCACCACCGCCACCCCTTCCACTCCTCCAAACGTTGCAGATCCGCACAGTCACCGTGTCTCCACTGCAGTTACGACCGTCGTCGCCACGCTGAACCGGACTCACCACCACGAGTTGGCCTCTTTCGCCATCGCCCACGCCCACGCCCTGATTGTCTTCTCCGTTTTCGTTCTGCAAGTCAAGGTTCAAGGGTTCCAACTTGGTGGCTGAGGCAGTGGAAGGGGACGACTATTGGAATGGAGAGAGAGGGGAGAGGGGAAGTGGGTAAAGTTGCAGATCTGGGTTGCAGAAGGGAGACCGGCGCCGGAGAGGGGACGACAGTGGTGTGTGGGATGGCTGGCGGAGACCGGCGTCGGAGTGATTGAGATGGACTGGGGGAGGTGTGGAGGGATCTTCGTGCTTCTGTTTCACTTTCAAACCATCAAACCAGATCTGCCATGGAAGAAGGAGCTATGGTGGTGGTGAGGGTGGGGGAAGCTTCGGTGGTGGTGGTTTTGGGACTGAGATAATGGTGAGAGAGAGACAGGGAAGTCAGAGAGAAGAAAATGGGACCAAATTGATAAATTTGGAAAACTTAAGGACTTTAAAATAATAATAAAAAAATTTGCAAATAAAGGGCTGCTCATGGTGAGAGATATGTTCAGTCTCCCACCCTAACCTTCGCCATGGAACCGAGGCAAATAACTACCCACTTTTCCCATTCCATAACTCCACTTTTTTAAATATTTTAATTTTGTTATTTTTTACTTTTAAATATCCATAAAAAATTATTTATTAACATAAAAATATTACTATAAGAACAATATTTTATTTATCTTATATATATTTGATAAGTTGTAATCAAATTTTTATTAACTTTTTAAATCTTAAATTAAAAGTATACCAACAGCGTAAAGTATATGTCCATAATTATTACATAATAATCATAAATATTATTTAAAATGTACTGAAAATATTAAAAATGTTTTTTTCATAATATAGATATGATAATCACCTTATTTATTTATTTATTTATTTGTTTATTTATTTATATTTCATTTTTTTACCAATTACATTCAAATAACATTTGATATAGCATGAATATCTTGATAACTACAACATTTGTTCTCAAAACTCCATGTCATGGATAAAAAAAAATCACATTATTCCCAATAAATTCAATAAAATTTTAAAAAATTTAATTGCTAATCAACGCATTTTACAAAATACCTAAAATAACATTTCTGATAATAATTTTTCAAATATATAATTTCCGGGGATTTAAGATTTTTTTATTACTTTATTTTATTGTTTAAATTTTAATATTTATTTATTTATTTTGTCCTACGTGGTTTTAATTATGGGCCATATATTAGGCCAACCTTATGATGTATAGTTAGAGCAATGAAACTACAATTTAGAAGCACCCTAATGACCCTAAATTAAGTATGAAACAATGACTTTTGTTATTTAGTTTCACTCTCTCTCTCTTTTTTATTATTTTGAACAGTATTTTTTGTTCTATATTATCTCACATATTTTTTTTTATTAATTCCAATTTTGAGTTTTCTCGGCTTATTTTCATCCTTTGTTGTTCTAATATTTTAAAAAAGAATAATTTGTTTTCTTCATTTTCATCTCTCATCATGTATTGTTTTTTCAATCATCAATCTCTATGTTTTGAAAGAAATTAGTCATTGGCTATTGATTGAAGATACTCTTATTGCAAAAATAATAATAATAACAACCAAACAAGCCGAACTTAGACTTTCAAGAAAACCCTTTTAATTATGCTTGGTAAGATTTAGGCTTTTGAAAAAGCATATTTAACATACTAGACTAACCTATTTATTAAACATATATTTACATATAATTAAGAATTTTTATATTACATAATTTAATTATGATATATTAGTATGATATATTTATTTTATATGCAATGAAAATAACTTTGTCAAAACTTATATCTATTTAAAAGTTGAGATTTTTTTGTCAAAAATTTAAGTTTCTTGTTACCTTAAAAAAATATGAAAATCTTCGTATAACAGATAATAAAAATGCAAAATACTTATATCTTATGACAAGAAAAACATGAAACACTCCTCTTAAAAAAAAACAAACATGAAACACTCAAGCCGAAACATTATAAGTCAAAAGTAGACCTTTTTTTTTTTTTTAAATGAAAGTCCAACCTAATCATATGCTCATTTAAATCAGGGTATTTCAACTTCAATTTCAAAAAGAGTAATGATTGTTGAACACCCCTCTCCCAAATATCGTAGGAGAGGGGTGTTTTGCAACTTTAAAAATAATGTGAGGAGAAAAATAACAAATAAAATATATGGAAAATATATAAAAATATGGTATACGTGTTCAAATGAAGTATGCAAATAATACAACTCATTTCAAAATCATAAAGTCTCATATTATTTGGTGTAATAAGGGTATTGTCCCTCAGAAATAGTAGAAATCATCAAAATGACTTTTTTCTCCCTCAACAAAATATTCTCCATACTCATGACAGGAGTCGAACCTCGAACCCCTTACATCATACTTCAAAAATCTTTGACTAATAGCAAACGTGTTACTACGTTTTTTTTTTTTCCTTCTCTCGAGGTTAACATACGTGGCCACAAAACGAGCCGAAGAAGCATGCAACGGGCCCAAACCATAAAATTATTGGGCCGTCAGTTACCCCGAACGATGTCCATTCAGACAAAGCTCTGGTTCAGATTCGGTTTATCAGATAGAAGAGAATAATAATAAATAATATAAAGGGAAGGGTTTCAGAAAATCTCATTATCATCTTCAGAAGCTTTTCGAACAACAGAAAACCCCAAAACAAACTCACAAAACCTAACCACAGAACCATGTCGGGTGTTGGCCCTATTTCTCAGGATTGGGAACCCGTCGTCCTCCGCAAGAAAGCCCCCACCGCCGCCGCCAAGAAAGACGAGAAAGCCGTCAACGCCGCCCGACGCGCCGGCGCCGACATCGACACCGTCAAGAAATGTTCGTTCTAGCTTTTGTTCTTGTCGCGTCTGAATCAATTATTTTACCCAATTAAAATTGCGTTTATTACCATAAAAAATGTATGAACTAATAGTTTTATTGTTTTATTATTAATTTTTTTTAAATTTCTGATCTGAACGTCGTATCTTGACGATTTGGTGTTGAGGCAGAAGATTTAATTTTCGAATTTAGTTTTAATTTTCGAATTTAGTTTTTTTTTTTTGAAATCTTTTGAAGGGTTAGGGTAAAGAATTGATTTTGATGATCATCTAGTTTGGGGGTTCTTGAAAATTGAAATTAAGCTAATTCCTAATAGAAGGATTGCGTGTGCTATAAATAATCTTTTAAGCTAATTCTTGATAGGGTTTCTTGGTTGGGTAGTTTGAATGTTGATCGTTTCAATTATTGTCTTTGCAGTTAATGCTGGAACAAACAAAGCTGCCTCTAGCAGCACTTCATTGAACACTAAGAGGCTGGATGATGATACAGAGAATCTAACTCGTGAGTTATACACACTCTAGCCATTTACATAGACTAATTGTTTATTATTTTCTGCCACTGAAAGAACCTTAGTGAACCTAGTTTTGAATAAGCAATTATATAGGGAGAATCAAGAGCTCAATTATCTAAACAATGTTATACTTCATAAGGGGTGTTTGCAGTTAGGGGATCTTCCGTGAATTGACTTATTTGTCCTGCTTTAGTATTTTCGAACTACAATACTTTGCCTGGAGCATGTTTTGTTTGGTGGTTTGATATTTGGTAGAGTTATCAATCCCGGATAGCTGAGCGGAGCGACCGGCCCCGAAAACGCTATAGCGAGATAGCGCATAGCGGAACGGCCGCTGTTTTAGACAAGTGGGGAGAAGTGATAAGGGAGGAGGGAGGAGACACAGTAGGATAAGAGGGAAGAAGTAGAGGGAGAAGGGACGAACGATCTAGAACTGCTAAAACTTAAAAGAACGTGACTCAGGGGGGAGAGAGTAGGAGGAAGAAACAATACAAAACAATGATAAAATAGAGATTTCTTGCCTGGAGCATGTTTTGTTTGGTGGTTTGATATTTTGTAGAGTTATCAATCCCGGATAGCTGAGCGGAGCGACCGACCCCGAAAACGCTATAGCGAGATAGCGCATAGCGGAACGGCCACTGTTTTAGACAAGTGGGGAGAAGTGATAAGGGAGGAGGGAGGAGACACAGTAGGATAAGAGGGAAGAAGTAGAGGGAGAAGGGACGAACGATCTAGAACTGCTAAAACTTAAAAGAACGTGACTCAGGGGGGAGAGAGTAGGAGGAAGAAACAATACAAAACAATGATAAAATAGAGATTTCCTGAGTTTAAGTGAGGGTAAAATAAAGATTTACTAAGTATAAGTGAGGGTAAAAGAGAGAATTGAAGTGTTAAAGAGAGGGTAAAATAGGAAGAGAGGAGAAAAGAGTGACCTAACTCCTGAAAAACCCAGATCTTATTGCAGCCGCCGTAGGAGAGCATGCATGACACCTCAACAGTGGCGCCGATGACTGGGTTCGGTCGGAAGAGGCTCGTCGGAGGCTTATATGGACAGAACTTCGACCCATGTTACAATAGCGGCCCGAAATCGCCTGCTCCACCGCTGTCGGTGCTAATTCCGTCGCTAAAGCGGCTGTGACCGCCTCGACTGAAAAACGCTCCTCCGCCCGCCCCTGCCTCGCCTCCTCCGCTATAGCGCGCTATTAAGTACCCTGTGTCTATATTCTCTTTTCAACAGGACTATATTTCTGCCTTTTCTCTGAATAGTAGTTATCTGTTTGGTAGGTTCAGCATATGAGTGAACCGAAGGTACTGAATACTGATACAATCACCATCGAAATAATTTGTAAATACTTTTACTATTGCTAACTTTTGGAATATCATAACAAAGTGTTTGTAAGTGGTATTAGATATTATGATTATTTTACGTAATTGATTGGAAATTCTCTTTTGGTAGCTTTTATTTTCTATTTTTTTGATTTCACAACTTAAATTTTAGTTATAGAAATCAATGGTTAAACCTTTATTCTAAGCATAACTCAGAAAAAGGATGTGTGACTTGGACATGGTCGTGTGAACTTTGTTCAATGTGTTATTTAATATTTGGTGGAGATGGTGATACAGATTCACAACTCATGAATCCATCTTTTATGATAGCAAACCCCTCCTCCCCCAACCAAAATAAAGATTTTTCTGCAAGAGTTACACCCTACTTTATTGCCTCTAGGCAATTTCTGAGTTGAATGATGATATATTCTTACTATTACCATTTATAAAACTGTCTCATAAACAATCTGTTTCTTATATATACTTCTGCATGATGAGACTGGAACTGTTGGGGGTCCTAGGGTTATTATTTTAAGGTTTTAGAGGGTGTTTGTTATAGATTATTTGATGACAAAATCACTTTTTTTAAGTAAAAAATCATTTTTAAGAGTTTGGTTGTGTTTGTTTCAGCTTTTCTTAAAAATGATTTTTTAAAAAATATCATTTTTAAGGTTAAAATGAAAAGCTACTTTCATTAGCTTTAAAAAATCATTTTTTTTATCATTGAACATCTTTTAAAAAATGATTCATATGATTGTAAACAAACACAAAACAATTGTTTTTTTTTAAAATCTCTAAAAATAATCTCTAGATTATTCATTGTTAGAATCACTTATTTTTTAATCTATAACAAACGGGCCCTTAATCAAAATTTTCCCTTGGTTTCATGAGCATCAAACATGATTGACCATGCTGTTTTGCTTTGTGTTGAAGAGTTGTATTTTTGTTCTCTCTTTTCTTTTTGGATTCCTGTAAATTGCATATTCTGCTAAAGGATGGAGAAAGTGTGGCTGGCGTTAGCACTGCTGTTATTGGCAATCTTGTTTTTATTCCTTTCAACATCAAATATTCTTGAATGATATTTCTTCCTATCTTGATGCGCATGTGATTTGACTTTTGTGCACAGATGAGCGTGTACCCACTGAACTCAAGAAGGCTATAATGCAAGCTAGGATGGACAAGAAACTTACTCAGGCTCAGCTTGCTCAAGTATTTATTCCCAAAAGAATAACAGTTTATAATTATTAGTTGTTAGGTGTCATCCATAACGAGCATTGTTACTTGCAGATCATCAATGAGAAGCCTCAAGTGATCCAGGAATACGAGTCAGGAAAAGCCATTCCAAACCATCAGATAATTGGCAAGTTGGAGAGAGCGCTTGGAGCTAAACTGCGTGGCAAGAAATAAGGAAGCTAATCTCATGGTCGTGCATGTAGTTAGGTGTTGCATGTTACTGTCGAAGTTGGTTGTGTTTGCTCACTAATTGTGTAAATGTAAGACATATAAAAGGTGTTCAGGACCTGTGGTTTTCACCTGTTCGAATAAATAGAGAGATGCATTCAGTATAAATCCTCCTTTTACAGTGATGATAGGGTAAGATTAGTTTAGACTGTAGCTGAAATGGTTGATATAGATTTTTTAAGCTGATCACATGACTTCCTACTAACTTCTAATCCCGACCATCTATGTATGGTTTAAAGGTCCAGATTTGTTCTTCTTACTTGAGATTCCCCCACACACACACACATATATACACACACATATATATATATATATATATATATATATATATATATATATATATATGTTGAATCTCCTTAATTTATGTGTCCCTCATAAAAAATGGTATAATAGATAACTGGTTAATAACGTTCAAAATTGCTGCTAATGACGTGTTGAATGTGATTGATGGGTACATCAAGATAGGTAGTTCATTAATCATCTACTAAGTTGTATTAATCGAGATTTTGTACATTATCAGCGGGTTATTGGAGTTATCTATCTATTATAGGTATATAACATTAATCAAGTTTAATATATCATTGACCACGATTTAAGGTCATTAATTAGTTGTCCCATTTTTATGTCTAAATATAATTTTTGTTTAGTTGATGTCAGTTGACAAAAAAACTCACCATAAGCATGTGCTAGTAGTGTATCAATAGCGGATCTGGGAAATTGTGTTAGAGTTATGATATTTTAACATCAAAATTTGACATCATGAGGGGACACCCTAATTTTGAGAGAGGTTGTGAACTAATAAAATAAAGAGAAAGAAAGAATAAAATGATAAATAATCTACTCAAAACTAGGGTATTTTTCATGATATCAAAATATCATATCTCATTGTGTAAACCCCAAAAATTTGCTGTGTGAAATAGCATATAGCTTTGCAGGCAAATAGCGGAAGTTGCATAGTGGTTGAAATAAATCAGTATATATATATATATATATATATATATATATATATATATAATTATGTTATATACAAATAAAAATGAGCTGCATAAATATCAGAAATCGCATAGCACAATTTGCTTGTGCTGGATGACAGGACTATCTTTTAAGGGGTCGTTTGGTGGTTGTTAGGATAGGATATGGATGGATAATACAAGAGAGTAGGATAGGATATGAATAAGATAAACTGTTATCCTATCCGACGTTAACTGGATAAAGATTATAATTTTAGTATGAATTAAAATTTTCGATTTTATTCTCAATGTTTTCATATTTTATTAGATTTTTTTTACTTATAATTTTCATTTTTTAAAATTATATAAAAAGACAAAAATATCCTTGTGATAAAATTACATATAATATTTTAAATTTATAAAATATTGTTTAACATAAATTATTTTTTTATGATTTTAAATATTCATTTTTAGTCTTTACTTTACATATGGTTAAATTATTAGAATAAATTTTTATATTTTTCAGTTTTTTAAAATAATATAAATAACAAAATTAGCATTTTGATAAAATAAAATTATTTTTTAAAATTATTTTTTAATATTTTTATAATTTAAAATATCTTATATTTTATTATATTTTTTTTTGGTGACTATATTATACTTTTTATACTTTAATTATTTTATAAAAAAAAAAAACAAGAGCGAAAAAGGAGAGGGCAAAAAATAGAGGAAGAGGATTTGCTATGAGACTCGCTGCTGAAGATGATAAGGATGGAGGACGACGTGAATGGAGGACGATGAAGGAGTACAATAGTTGTTTACATGTTGAAAGAGTTACGTGTGTTCGATTTTAGTGAGTGAGTGTGAATAATACTCACTAGTTCTCTTTGTGAGAAATTCAGTGGCACCCTCAAAAGTTGGGAGACATTCTCTTTCAAGATTAATACCCAGTACGTAGTTCTCTTTGTACTTACTAAACAAATAGGTTCTCATCTATATAACTGTCGTGTGCTAGAAAACTTTGCCTTGTGATGCAAGGACTTTATATCCCTCCTCAAATCACATATTCTATATCTTTATATATGCTTCGAACTGTAAGATAGAGAGAGGGGTCCTATTGTTTGTTATATTCAGCAAAGATGGAACTTCTTGTTCTTTTCAGATACTGTTGAATAGCATTAGCTTGGTTAGGATTTATTTTGATGGATTGCTCAGGACATATTCTTTGATAAATATACGATAATTTCTTTGACTGACATAGCCTTTATAAATGCTCTAAACATTGCATGCTTTGAATTCATCGTTGTCGCCATCGCCATCGCCATCATCATGTTATATATTTTTTAGTTCTTTTAATTTCTTTATTCTTTATGTGGAAGCGTTAAATCAATAGGCATACATTCTACAAAGATAAATACCACATTGCCTAGGATCTACATCACGCCAGATTACTAGTGATTCTAAGATTATGAATATACCCTGATCCGTAGGGGTTCCTAATCTTAAGCGTTATTCAAAGAATGAACTTGATCACCAACCTTCATGTACCGGAGAACGACAATCAATCACTTAACATGCGGCTGGTTGTCTTCTTGTGCGAATACCTTGACAATCAACATAGATGAGGATGATAACAAATATATGGTTAGCGGTGACTTTCTCGGTTCTTCTTCAACCTGGACTCCTTATGCCTTAGTTGCTTCTTCAAATGGGGAGAAGAGGTGGTGTGCGTTGTGTCCGGTGTACAGGGGACCATAGCCTATATGTAGGGTGATGACCAATTAGGGTTCCCATTATTCGAAATTGGTTATCAATGGCATCCACTCATATTTTGCTCATATCGTATAATTAATGATAATATCAATTATCAAATCGTAAATCAAGTTAGCCTTATCTCTTAATTTGATCACATATTAATTAAGGCACCTAGAGATAAATGGCTAATATAATTAATTAACGATATCTCGCCCACATTATGATATTGGAATAAAATATCCCAACAATCTCCCACTGGGCAACATATCGTAATAATTATATCATAATTCCTTAGGCGTGCATTCGAATGCTATTTATCCTCGGACTTCCCCTTTACAACCGGGTCAACCTCATTGATGTCGTATGCTCGCGACGCGCGATCCAGGCAAGTGTACCGGATTCGCCGCCAAGTAATAAAAAGATATCGATCCCACAGAGACCGTGATCTCAAATCGCAACTAATTATCAAATCGATAAAACCGGATTATATAAAAAAGGGTTTTGAAAAGGTTTTGATATTTGAAATAAGAGATAACTCAAAATCGTAATCAAGTAAAACGGTAAAGTAGATCACTTTATGGTTTTTCGGATCTAAATGGATTCCTAGGGATTCTGCTACCAACAAGATTGTTTATGTTACTAATTTGACTAACCCTTGTTAATTATCGAAATTGCCTTGAAGGCAAATTTATCCTCAAATAGTTAATGCTCCCTCTCCTGTTACAAAAATCGTGCCCAATTAAACCAACCCCTACCTCGTGGTAGTCGAATTTAGATTGGACCCTTTGCATTTCCGGACAATTCGTTAATCCACGAAGGACGGCTTCTAACTCTCGTGAATTGGGTCCTAAGTCTGATTCTATAGATCTGATACCTAAGTTCACCGCTAGGTTCCTCCTTAGAATATCTACGACATGCAAACAAGTGGCCACCGAATTTACGAGTAATTAAAACACTAGAAATCTGATCTAAAGCAAAATCGCAATTAACAAGAAATCGAAATCAATTCATAACATGAAAATGATCTTGGGCATAGCCCCAACCCCTAGAAATTAGTTACTACTCAAGCATTGTCATGGTGATGACAAGCTTGGTTAACAACAACATAAAAGAAAACTAAGAGAAGAAGAAGCAGACGAAGAGAGATCCTAAATTAGAGCCTAAGAGTAGCAGCCCAAAAGTCTTCGTTAGTCTCTGCCCAGATGCTTTATTTATAGATTAGGAAAGTTTGAATCCCAATCTAACACAAATTAGATCCAAATCAGTTGCTTCGGATCCAAGTAATGCACGCCACGGCCGTGATGGCCATCACGCCAAGCCGTGACGGATTCTCGCCACGGGCGCTTTCTTCAATTTTTGGTCTATCACGGGCCGTGATCAGTTCCGCCCCGCTGAGGGTCTAGTTCAACTGACATGTCACGGCCGTGGAAGGGCACCACGGCTAGGCCGTGACCAGCTTCCGACTTTTGCCTTCTTTTCTTTTCGGTTTTGCTTGATCATGGTCGTGATGGTCATCACGCCAGGCCGTGATGGGCTCTGCTTTGGCTCATTTTCTTCACTTTTCAAGACCCATCTTCATCCAAGCTCCATCATGGCTAATCCCGAGCATTTAATCCTTAATTTCGCAAAACAACACCACAAAACCGCCTTTACCCGCTCCAAGGTAAAAACCAACAAAAATCAAATTAAATATGCCTAAACTATATGAAAATGAATGCAAAATGATTAACAAATATGAGATGAAATCACACTCATCACTCATACATCTATGATGGGACCATTGCGGCTGTCGTCACTAACGTATATCGTGACTAAACCCCGACGACCACCATATCAATGCACTTGATGACATAGATCGATATGGATAAGTGGCATGGAAGTTTCATGCAATGTGATCTCTAAATCATGCCTATTTCCAACTGGTCCAACTTAAGTCTTTAGTGAGATCATACCGAGTTCCTTAGGTGCAAATTAAATATTTGCACATAACCAAAACTTAAGATAATTATAATAATAATAACCTCATAAACTTTATTTCTGCAGAAAATCAATCATAACATAAAGTCTTTACCAAATCCAAAACATAGAACAAAATAACAAAAGGAAAACTCCCACTAATCTAAGGCAATCTCAAAACTAACACCCGTGGTGAGCAACATGCTCATGAAAGACCGTGAGGTGTCAAGCCTTTGGTTAGTGGGTTAGCTAACACAAAGTTTGTTCCTATGTGTTCTATAGATAATTGGAAACTTGATGTCGATAACCTTCGATTTCATTGAACTCCAATTGTTATTGGAGTACAACACGATCGACTTATTGTCATAATATAACTTGAGTGATATTTCAATTCCTTTTATTATATGCAGCCCAATGACAAAATTTCTCGGGCATATCCCGAGGTTCAATGCCTTCTATCTTGGCACCTAACAACATTAGAGTCGTAATACCTTATGATCTCTAAACTATCGGATCTCCGATCCATGAACATATATTCTTTTGTTCTCTTTAAGTACCTTATGATCATTTTGACTGCTTCCAATGATCCTTTCTCTGGATTGCTCCAAGATCTGCCTAACACCGCATTATGTATGCTATGTCCGGATGTGTACAATCCCGAGCATACATCGACTTCCCACACCGAAGCATAGGGAATCTTCAGTATTTCCTGAATTTCCAGATTTCCTTTTGGGCATTAATTGAGACTAAAATAGTCCCCCTTAGTTATCGGGTATTCGCCGGTTTACTATCTTTCATGTTGAACCTATCCAAAATCAGATCGATATAGCTCTTTTGTGATAATCCAAGGATACTTCGAGAATGATCTCTAAGTATCTGAATTCCTAAGACAAAAGAGGCGCCCCCAAGATCTTTCATCTCGAAAAAAAAAAAATTGCTAGAAATTTCTTGGTTTCTGCAATGAGCCTATATCCCCACTGCTAGTAAAATGTCAACATATAACACTAAGAGTATAAACTTGCTCCCACCGAAATTGTGATACAGTTGTCCCCGATATTCTTCTCAAGACCAAATGAGACAATCACTTAATGGGACCTATGGTATCACTAATGAGACGTCTTCTTTAGCCCATAGATAGATTCCGACAATTTGCAAACCATCTTTTCTCGGGTCTTTCGACACAAGGTTTTCTCAGTTGCACTATATACATCTGCTTCATCAATGTGACCAATGAGAAACACTTTCTTGACATCCATCTTATGAAACTCCAAATTATAACGAGCAACAAGAGCCATGATTATCCTAAAAGAGTCCTCCAATGGTACTGAAAAAAAGGTCTCCTTACAATCAATCATTTCTTTAGAGTATAGCCTTTTGACACTAGACAAGCCTTATACCTCTCCATATTACCCCTTGAAAATTTCGGGCATTAGGATAAGTTTCAAACCTTATTGTTTAGCTTGATCTTATACTCATTCCTTCAACCCACCTTTTCCAAATGGAAACTTCATATGGTTTTATGGGAGTTGATAGAATCATCTTCCATTACACCATTTACCTTATGTTCCTGGAGAAATACTACATAATTATCCAAAATATTATTCATCCTTTCTTTAGTGGATCATGGCAAAATACAATGACTCTTGATGCTCTAGTTCTTGAGGGTGTTGAGTTTGACCTTCATGAATAATTTCCTTATCTTGAATAGGAAGAATAACAAGAATATCTTCACAAAGATCCAAATTTGCTACACAAATAGCAACTATATGAATTGGTTCAGGATTAGAACCAATTATTCCTCAAAGATAATGTCTCTAACCTTATCTCCCCCAAACTCAATATCCTCAAAGAACTAATCGGCTCCTCGTCTCAAGGTATCTTTAACTTGGAATTTTAAAAAAATTCATACCCCTTTGACCTTTCGAGTAACCAATAAGGTAACCACCACCGTTTGGGACTCCAATTTACTTCACGAGGCTTATAAGGCCTTGCCTTAGTTGGATATTCCTATACTTAAAATTGATTTGTCTGGTCACCAAAAGAGGTACTCGTCAAATATTTAAGTCTGTAATCATTAGTGTTACTCCCATTGCAACTCTGGTAAGGTAGAATGACTAATCATACTCCTCATCATATCTTTAAGAGTCATTACTAGGACTTAACTGTATTCTTAATAACCGTGTTCTGATCTATTTAACTTTAATGCATTTAATACAAACAATAAAATGTATAAGACCAATGGAATCTAGGATTCCCTCATACAAGTCGCTCAACTCTATTTATAGAGATGTGCCTCGAATGTTTGTATCATAATGGTCCTTATTTTAATTACTATTAACTTTACGCTTAGTGCTGTATGATTCCTCACTCAATGTTTTACCACAAGAGGTTTCAATACCAAGCAATTATAGATCATCATAGTCAATAGCTTAACCTAGTACCAACAATATTTGAATTTAAAAGACAAATTGAATCCATCGTTTCTAAATGAACAAAAAATTATTCTTGATTTGTTCAATAGAATTAAGAAACCAAAACCAAATTTCATCTAAATGATTGCTAAACCAAAATGTCTTTAAATTCCAAATATTATCCAAGAACAACAATATGAAACGTCAATAGCCTTATCCTTTATCGACTTGGTTAACTCCAATATAGATGTATCTTTCAAAGACCACTTAACCTTCATCAGCTTGCATACATCTTTATAGGCATGCCAAACATGATATTTGGGACATTTCTTCTTTAGATGCCCTATGTCCATATAAAAGAAACAATTGTGACCTTAATTGTTTCTTTTAAGATGAGTCCTTAGCAGCCTTAATCCTTAATTTTCCTTTCGCTTGCCCTTATCTTTAGAGGTATTTGCCAAATGAGCACTATTTGTATTCTCTTACTTCATTCTTTCCTTTCTTGCACACCTTATAAAATGAATCCATTAAGATATCATTTATCTTTATAACAAAGCTATGTTTGACTTAAACTAACCGAATTGTGCATGAAGGAATACCAAATGCTAAATGCATGGGCAAGTCGTTAGACAAGTCCAAGCTTTAACGCCTTAAGTTTAAGAGCAAGATTGGACATTCCCATAAAGTGCTCCTTAAATTTCCTTTGATTTTATTCTTAATGAAAAACTAGCTTTCCAATGAGTGCTTGTTTCACCTTTATTGCTTTTAGAAAGCACTTTTCAACTTTAGCAAGGAAATCTGACATTAATTATGCCATCCAAATAACACCCCTAAAGATTTCTGGAATATTATGCTTTATTGTCATAAGACCCAAGCGATTGGAGCGATTCCACTTCATATACTTAATTCTCTCTTTAGAGGCACTCGGATTGAGTGAGAGAAGGTGGGTGTCTCCATCTTTATGCCAGGTCTAGATCAAAAAACAACTTTATTGTTTTTCTTTCAATCCTAAAAGTTAGAAATTTTGAGGATTAAATTAGTAAATACATAAGCGATATTAACTTTAATGAGAGCAAAAGTATCATAAAGATACCCACCAAAAATACCCGGTGCATCATTAACACCAAGTCTAGAGACAATAATATTAATTGCTAGAGGTATTTTGTTGTAATGATCAAACACTAATGATAATTTCTACAAACAAACAGCCATCTTTGGACGTTCTGTTATTCACATGAAAATAATCTTTATAACCACTACGTGTTTACCAACACATGTGTGAATACAAACCGCCAAATATTAACCTTCCTTTGGGCCGATTAATACCGCATGGATATACACCCACACAACATTCAATATCTCTTATGATCAATTTCCACAAGAGAGGTCACCTTGGTGACTTCATACTTTAATTGGCTCACTCAAATCCAAATTGGCAAATTAAAGACCCAACAAGATACTCAACGCGCCATTAATTCTCAATCTTCGGATTGTAAGAATTAATTGCTAGTGGTACTCTTAAGGCAATGATCAAATATTGGTGATAAGTTCTGTCAAATAATGGTCGCCTTTAGGGCATCCCATTATCCACATGGAAGATATATTTATAACCACCACACATTTACCATCAAAGGTATGTAATTATCCCGACCAAACGGTGCCTTCCTTCGGCCGACAACACCGCATGAATAACTCCATACTACATCTTTTGTAAATTCAGTTGAATCAAATTTACACAACAGAGGTTACTTTGGCAACGTGTTGCTTTAACCAATCCAACAAAAAATACCAGACAATTTTAATAATAAAATGGGAAGTGGTCCTAACTTGCCCCCTTTTTTCACAAAACTTAGAAACCCGAATGTTTGGTGTGAAAAATCCTTAAAACAAAATAAATTTGTTGTGAAGTACGTGCGTGCTCTCCTTAAGCATAGTGTACTTCCTTATTTTCTTTCGCCGACATTAGCCTCATGTGATTCCCTCTTAATTGCAAATTGCAAAAATTATGCAGGGTGCGACGACCAAAATTCCTTTTCTAGATCTAAGTCACACATATTGACATATATATAGACATGTACTTAATGGAAGCAATCTGGATCACCATGAAAGTTATACATTATCATATATAAAAGAAACTCATTTAATAATTAAATGTAAAACCAATTTTCAAATCCTTCACGTACAGGCACACGTTATACTGACCAAAAAAAATCCACAAGTATACATATAATAAATCCAATTTCACCAAATGGGATGGATTCATGTACAACAAGCCATCCATGCATATTCACTTTAAATTCAATTCATATCATATAAGACGGAATTAAACCATAAAAGGCAAGGAGATTCTTGCTTGATTGCTTTTACGTATGAAGCCAAAATCCAATTCTTCATATATAAGACAAAACATAAAGCAAGCACAATAATACATATTGATAAATTTTGAATACATTCATGAAATCGCAAGTGACGTTAAAACCAATAATGTCGCAAGCCTTCGGGATATACTTATATACAAATATCACGAAACTGGATGGAAAAAACCAAATGCTATTTCATGCCTCAGAAAAGCGCTGAGAAAAAAAAATCTAATTTCAAAAAATTAGGGTTTATACAAATTGGGAAAACACCCTCATTCAATAATTCAATCCAAGCATATATGAATAAAAAAACTTGAATCCTAATAACCCAACAACGATGACCGCTCTATACCACTTGTTAGATATTTCTTTAGTTATTTAATTTCTTTACTCTTTATGCGGAAGCGTTAAATCCGAATAGGCATACATCCTAGAGCATAAATACCACATAGCCTAGGATATACATCATGCTAAATCACTAGGATTCTAAGGTTATGAATATACCCGGATCCATAGGGGTTCCTGATCTTAAGTGTTATTCAAAGAATGAACTTGATCACCACCCTTCGTGTACGGAGAGCGGCAATCAATCACGAACATGGGGTTGGTTGTCTTCTTGTGCGGAATACCTTGACAATCAACATAGATGAGGATGATAACAAATATATGGTTAGCCGTGGCTTTATGGTTCTTCCTCAACCTGGACTCCTTATGCCTTAGTCTCTCTTCAGAAGGGGAGAAGAGGTGGTGTGCGTTGTGTCCTGTATTGGGGACCATAGCCTATATGTAGGGTGATGACCAATTAGGGTTCCCATTAATCCGAAATTAGTTATCAATGAAATCCACTCATATTTTGCCCATATCAAATAATTAATGATAATATCAATTATCAAATCATAAACCGATTGGCCTTGATCTCTTAATTTGATCACATATAAATTAAGGCCCCTAAGAGATAAATATGTAATATAATTAATTACCGGTATCTGCCCACATTATGATATTGGAATAAAATATTCCAACACATCATGCTTAATGGATATTTTTGGAGAACTTCTTCAAGAGTGCGATCTGTTAGGGTTTGGTAAGTGAGAAAATGAAGGGAAGAGAAAGAAAAATGAAGAGAGGGAAGAGGGAGAGAAGAAAGAATCTCTTGGTAAATGAATTCTGATGTATATTAAAAAACCAGTAATGATATTCTAACACCTTATTTGGACACCTCCAGCGACACCTTGGTTAATCGCATGCAAATTTTGGGTTAATTCAGTCCATTATATGGTTAATGGGTCATCTCAAGTTTATTTTCCATAACCATGTAAATATTTGGTTAATCACATGCAAATATCTGGTTAATTCAGTTCTTTATATGATTAATGGGTCATCATGAATTAACCAAATATTTGCACGTGATTAACCATATAATGAATCAATTAAAAAATATTTGCACCGATTAACAAAAGTGCCAAAAGTTGGTGTCAACTTTTGGTGTTAGAATATCATTACTCTTAAAAACCGAGATCTTAACATAGATCTACAACTATTTATACAATAGCCGATTGCCGTCTAAAAGAGTATGATATCTCACAAATGTTGTAACAATCTAACTATAGGCTAACAGAAAGTCGGGTTAACTAGTCCATCCAACATATGCTAACTAAACTAGCAATAGTTAATTGCTACGTTTACTCCAATACAATCAATATCAAACAAGATATACAAACTTTCATAATCCTCTTTCGTAAATTTTTTGTTCTTATGCATCCCACATCACTCTAATATGTCGCTTCTTTTTTCTTTTGGTTACATTAGAAGTAATTGTCTCAACTCCGACAGAAGTCCGTGGTATAGTTATTCCGCCTCATGGTGCTCCTAAGGTAACATATGAGTGCTAAGGAATTTGATATAATGGCATGTTTGTGTTGTGATTCGGGTCGTGTTAGACCTCAAACTCAACTCGCTTCAACTTTAATTTATTTCCGGTAAACCCACTAAATTGCTTCTTCATTGTATACAACTTGATGCTTGGGGGACTTATTTTATGGTATGGTCGTGTTAGACCTCAAACTCAACCCACTTCAAACTTTATTTAATTACGATCTATGAAGCACGGACACTACCACATATGTAGTGTCCGGACACGTGTCCGACACCAACACTCCTCGAACACTTGTACGACATGGGTCCGACACCCCTCCTCAGGTGTCCAATTAAAAATTCTTTTTTCCGCTTTCGACACGCCGCCGCACAGGCTCAAACAAATGAGACACTTGAGTCCGACACTCGCCCATGGTCGACACCGCTATCGTGAATTTAAAAAAATGAAAATTCAATTTGAGCGCATCGAAGAAGTTTTCTCCTCCCTCTCACTTCATTTTTCATATTCCAACAAGTATACCTATAGTCTTCTTTGTCCCTCCCGCTACTATTTTTGTGTCCTTCTTCCTTCTTCGTCCCGTAACATCCGGTGATTTTATATATGGTTTACGTATGAGGTTTAGGTTAGTAATTCGAATACATAGTTGGGATGTTGTTTGAGGCTTAGAGACTTTTGCATGGCAAGTACGCACCTTATCGAGGGGAGTTGGAACGTATGAACAAAACTAGGGTTTCCTTAGCCGTCTTTGAGACGCCCGAGTGTGAAATGAGAATTTTGGAGTTAGAGTTGAGATTAGACCTTTTTGATGGTTTTAGATTGTTTATTAGGTCCTAATGAGCCTATATCTCAAATTCTGAGCACAATCGGAGGTCGAATCGGACCTCGAACGCAAAGAGTTGACTTTTTGTCTCAAGTCAACGCCGAGCGTGGGTGTATCCACGCTCAAGCGCCCAAGTCAACCGGACAAGGGCCATCCTTTGATTTTCCACATGTCATCGGGGCTACATGGCAACCTCGTGAATGGATGCATGGCACGGTGGCTTTCCATGCTCAGCTGGCAATTCCCACGCCGAGCTTGAATTCCTCACGCTGAGCGTGGCCGCATGGTTTTGCAAATAAAAGCCTAGTGACTTATGTCACTTAGGCAGAGAAACATAAAAACAGAGAACAGAGAGGTGAAGAGCTTGAGAACAGAAAGGAGAATATAGAGAGAGAAAGACAGAAAGCTTAGCTGAGAGAACGAGAGAAAGTCGAGAGAAAGAAGTCAAGTGAGATTATCGGCTAGTTCGGGCATCTCGTTGCGAATCGCAGTATATCATTGCGCTCATATCAACGACATCTATCTTCTTTCTTCTTCCAAAAAGGAAGGTAAATCATCCTCGTTTATGTCTAAACTCGCTCGGTTATGTTTCTCGTAATATCTTCGTTCGCTTTGTCGGAATTCAATTCCGTTTTTGAATAGGAGCTCCTAGTAATGCTGCGGTCGTAATGGGATGCTTAGGTGAATTTTTGAAGCTCCGAGGCCCTAGGATCGGACGGGGAAGAAAAGAGGATATTAGAGGACGTCCCGTCGTGCTTCGTTTGGGCATCGTACGACTCTCCAGGGGGAAAGAAACTATTTAATGTCGGAAACCGAGCGTTACATTTAATTCGAGAACGGCGTAGGGCGACCCAAACCCTACACGAAGCTAGTAACCGGACAATGTCTATACCACATTGGGGACTACTTAGTGGTACCGATGATGATATAGAAATTGTGAGTTTATCGTCGTTACGTTATATATATATATATATATATATATATATATATATATATATATATATATATGATTATTTTATTGTTTGGTGATTTTCTCGCTTGACTGCTTGATATGGTATTGGTAATTGATATTAAGAGTGTTAGAGGGTATTGAGACCATGTTTATATTTAATATTATTATATTATTGTGTTGATTATTATATTGAAATGATATTATGTCATGATGATATATGATGATGGTTTTGGATAACACAATGATGATTGTGATGATATGATGAGTGTTATGATTAAGCTTAGAGGTTGAGTAAATATCGTTATGTTGAGACATGATGATGTATTGGGGAATGCATACGAGTATGTGATAGTAATGCCTAACCGAGATGATTATCGGATATGATGATGAGATGAGATTATTATTGAGGTTATTTATGAGATTATGATGAGCTTAGTGGCACTGAGGGGTGACCTGAAACTTGGTCCATGATATGGTGGACTCGAAACATGGTCTGTGGACCTGAAACATGGTCGTGGGGTCTATGCCCTGAGGGAGAATTCCCCGGATATGCTAATCGGCGGACCGCCCAGGACATGATTTCATTTAGTCGCTTATAGTTCATGCGTTGCACGAGCACTCGACCGGTTCGAGATGTGCACCGATTTGTAGCTATAGTGTCATTGCTTTGTGGACATCCTCCATCCGCGACGAGGGTGTGCGTTGGGACTCGGGACGGTCGATTATATTGATGTGATATCTGGATATGGCCGATACTGATGAGATTATTCATACAAGCATTTGCATTGCATCATGATGGAGGGTAGAGGAACGATCCTAGATGTGGATTGAGGATGATTATGTTACATACATATATATATATATATTCATATTTTGGAGACTAGATGTTTAGTGTGCAGGTATTTAATTAAATGTTGCTAAACCCTTTCCACTTTGATGTTATATGGCTTCTTATCCCTGTATCCCCGTTTTCTCTATATTGCACATGTTTTATTATGTGATCGTGATGAGAAGATCCTACGGGGAGGAGATGCGGAGGAGCTTGATGGGATCCCTTATGGGCCGACGTTAGAGGATGAACAGTGGATCCTTATAGTTGAGTACGAGTCTATGGCCGGTGCGTCTTGTCTCTTTGCGATGTTGTTTTTTATTTTGTTTGATTAGCGATTTGTACATTTTGGGATCCTACCGATGGGGATTCCATATTATCGTGTATCGAGTCTTGATGTGTATATGTTATGTATGTATGTAAATATGTCATTTATATTTTAAGTTTTAATTTTTCGTCCTTTTGACATACCCGATTAACGCTAATAACGAAATTAGGTCTTAATATTTTGGGTTTCTTTACTGGGACGTCAGTGGGGCTCTCATTTGGTGGTATCTGAGCAGCTTCATTTCAAAATGACTATGTGATCCTAGTAGGGTAAACTCACTATTTAGTTGAATCCACTCGGAACAATGTTGTTAAGTCTCTAAAATTTCTGATGTGCATTTTCCTAAAAGTTCTGATGAGAACTAAACATTGGTTAATGATTTAATTAACCTTCATATTGGCTGCTACCTTTTGTCAATCTAGTGCAGATTAAAACCATAAGAATCATCCGTCCAACACTTGTAGTGATAAGCTCACGTCCAATGCAAATGAAAACCAAGATCCACTTAAAGTGATGAAAGCCGAGTCCACTAAAATAAAAGCCGCATCCACTAAAGTAAAAGCTGGCCACTAAAGTGACGAAAGCCGGGCTCCACTAAAGTGATGAGCGCCGTCCACTAAAATAAAGCTAGCGTCCACTAAAGTGATATGCGCTGCCACGAAGCGATAAGAAGCGCCGTCACGAAGTGATAAAGTGTCATCCACTAAAGTAACAGAACACTCGGCCTCACAAGTCTTTGAACTTGCCGAGTCATTAATATGGAGCCTGCCTACTAGGATACGTTCAACCAGCTTAAAGGAGTATCCGTCCAATGACAAGCATTTGGAGCCTGTCTACTAGCCCGAATGTAAAATCTTAAATGTCTAGACGGACGACCTATTTTCAAGATGGAGGCGCTACTTATGAACGCGAATTTTCCTAGAACTATCGTAATCTTATTTCCAAAAACCGTGAATCAAGAAAAGTCTGTTACTCTTCAAGCAACCCTGGACATCGCACCAAAGACCAGCTTAAAATGCTTCGAGAGCATTGATTCCCTAGTACCGGGTCCTTACACGAAAACGGAATTGCACTTGAAGCAAAGTACAAAAAGCTCTTCGGATAACTCGAGTACGGTTGTATCATGATGCATAAAGCCATGATCCTTCATGTTAGAGTACAAACTAACGTCTTATTGCATTAATGGTTGGTTTATAGGAACCACTCTATCGCAGATTTAATGAAGTTCTCATGAAGCCAACATCCGAGGGAATGTCTCTAACTGATCCCAAATGCTTGAAGACCATAAATACAGAAGTCATTGAAGATGAAGTATATAGAGAAGAGAGAATACACATTGCATCAAAGAGCCATTACTATGCACATTAATATCTTCATTCTTTTCATTGTGTATTCTTCAATCAATTCAGTTATTTCGGTACTCTCTCCTAAGCTTTACATTTAAACCACTCTCTGAGTGTTATGTGTGAAAGATCTCCGTCTGTGAGAAGTTGTATTTATTACAAACCGAATTCTCAAACAAACCTAAGTGAGCCTCGAAGAGGCTAAGTGTGCAAAGAATACTTTGTCTTCAGCCTCAAGAGACTAAAGGGCAAAGAATACTTGTTCCGGGAGCCTCGGGCGAGGCTAGGTGTGCAAACAATACTTGAAGCGATAAGAAGCGCTCGTTCATCGATGTGATAGAAGTGCTCATTCACTAAGGTAACAAACGCCGTCTCACAAGTCTTTGGACTTGATGAGTCATTAATATAGAGCTCGCCTACTAGGTTAATGCCTAAAATGAAGTAAAGGAGTATATTCACCAATGACATAGCATTTTGGAGCTCGCCTACTAGCCCTAATGTAAAATCTTAAATGGCTAGATGGATCTAACTATTTTCAAGATGGACACGCTTATCCTATGAACGCCAATTCTCTTAGAATTATCATAATCTTATTTCAAGAACCAATCAAGAAAAAGTCATAAGTTACTCTCTCAAGAAAAAACCTCATATCGCATTCAGCACTGGGCTTAAAGAATTCTTCGAACATGCTTTATTCCCTACTACCTCGGTCCTTACACGAAAGGGAATCAGACTAAAGAAAGCACAAAAAGCTCTATGCACAACTCGATATGGTCGTATCACGATGCATAAAGCTACGATCCTTCATGTTAGAGCACAACCAACGTTCCTTTATTGCATTAATGACCGCCAGAACGACTCTATTACATTTAATGAAGTTCTGCTTGAAGCCAACATCTCGAGGAAATGTTCTAACGAATCCTAAAATGCTTGAAGACCATAAATACAGAAGTCATTAAGATGAAGCATATGTATAAGAGAAAATACACATAGCATCAAAGAACCATTATTCTGCGCATTAATATCTTCATTCTTTCATTCTATATTCTTCAATCATTTGAAGTTATTTACGCAGCATTTTCCTAAGCTTTATATTTAAACCACTCTCCTCGAAAGTGTTAGCGTAAAGATCCTGTCTTCATGAAGTTTTATTTATTACAAACCGAATCTTCTCAAACAACCCTAAGTGAGCTTTCAGAGGCTATGTGAAAAGAATACTTGTCTTGAGCCTCGAAGAGACTAGGGTGTGCAAAGAATACTTGTCTTGGAGCCTGAAGAGGCTAGGTGTGCAAACAATACTTGAGTCTCTAACTTGATCTGCCATTGTGGATAAATCTTGGTGTCATGCAAGACTGGACGTAGCTCTTGCTTTTAAAGAGTGAACCAGGATAAATAATTGTTGTCAATCCCTCGCTCCTAAAACTCTTTAGTTGCTTTAGCTTTTCACGCCCATCAAGTGGTGTGTTTGCTAAAAGTCACCCGTCCATCCTGTATCCTTCCA